>WHNR01000052.1:0-448297 GCA_009859135.1 Formica selysi | reverse complement strand
TTCTTTTGAAACAAGTATTGATATTATGGGATGCACTAATTGTTGGTTTTACCGACAGAATGCCAATATTAGTCAAAATGCAAAATATTTTTTGTTGATTATAGATATTGTAACAATGCACTTCCCATCGTTACCCAGCAGTTGACTAGCCGGAAATCTGCCGCCCGGCGACATCAGCCGGGCAGGGGCAGAGGCGCTTAACGCCCTTGTTAATACTCATTGTTAGAGTTAATCAGAGATTACCATACAGCCGTTATACGGCTGCCGTTACGGCCCGTATCGATACCGAGAACCGCGAGCGCTCCGGAAAATACCGAGCACTCACCCGCCGAAACGCCGCGTCGCTTTCCCGCCGGAGGGAAACGGCGCGTTATCCGTAATTACCGCCGCCGAAAGCAACGCGTCGTTAACCCCATCACACGACGCGGCTCCGTTATTCTCTCGGTATAAAAAGACCGCCGATTACATCTCGGCACCAGATCGGTACCTGAAGCCTCTCGAGCAGTACGCTCGAGATACTCCGGCAATTCCGATCCTTATACTCGCAGAAACGACGAGACGAGGGGTTGACGACAGAGTTGGACAAAAATGTAATCTAATTAACAATTACAAATTACAATTACAATGTAATTCTTAATGCAATTAATTACATTTTTAATCGTTAATTATTGCAAACAATTACATGAGATAATTGCGAAAAGTAATTGTGTACAAATTACAATTACGTAATTGTTAATTGATAATTGATCAAATGTAATTGTAATTGTAATTGTAATTAGAATAAGAGCGACTAAGAGTACGCGTCGTCTAAAAGTACGTATGGTTAATACTTTGACTAGGGATGGGATCAAGTTTAATACATATTTATAAATCTCAGTTTAAATTCAATAACTATAGATTTTATTTTATTGAAATAAGTAATATTTATAAAAACATGTATTTAATGTAATTATAAAAAAACTATACAATTATGAATAAAACAAATTACGAACAATGAATAATTACAATAACGAATGATATTGGTACGAGTATCAAAATGTAACTGAAAGTTTATGAAATATACTCGAATCTTTTACTTTGAAACATAGCTCTCTCTATGTGGCAATCGAAATTCTATAGTATGTACACATATACAGCGTGTCCTAAACTACTACTTACTTGTTTTTAATAGTAGATTCCTTAGAACATTTAAAGAACGAAAAATTTTAATACAAAAATGTCGAGGCTATAATAGTTTTTAAACAGGAAGCGATTATATTTTACGAATGGCAAGGCTGAGATTTCGCGCGCTCAGGTACGGCGAAATAGTAGACACTTCATGGATGGTAACATTAATCGACCACTTTGACAGCTGAAGTTGAAACATGTCGCAATTTTTTACTTGAATCATTTTTGAGATGCCTTCTTGCATGCATCCATTATTCGTAAAAAGAATGTACTGCGTAGCGGGAAACATATAATGACAATGCTATTGTAAATTTATACGATAATCATAATATCATAAAAAAGGCGCTCCATTCATAGAAGTACTTTTTTCACTTGTCATTTCGACGTGCCTGAGCACGCAAAATTTTCAGCCCTGTCATTCGTAAAATAAAATCGCTTTCCGTTTAAAAACTATTATAGCCTCGACATTTTTGTATTAGGATTTTCGTCTGAAATGTTCTAAGGAATCTACTATTAAAAGGAAGTACGGTAGTTTTAGGACACTCTGTATATGTGTACATACTATACTGAGTAGAAACTAACGAAACAAAACCGCTTAATGCTTGGTCATTTTCGAAGAAAACAAGACTGAATAAGTTGTGTAAATAAACCCTCAAATATAATAAGGAAAGTTCGGGAAGTTCTGTTTCCGTAGATTAAAATGTAATTGCAATTACTAATAATGCATGTAATTACGATTAAAATTTACGATTACATTATAATTACAATGTATAATTATAATGTAATTATACTTATAAGTAATTATAATTACAAGTAATTGTGATTTTGTAATTACAATTACATTGTAATCGCATTATTTTTAATTAAATTATTTAATCGAATACATTAAAATCGATTAACTCCAACTCTGGTTGACGAGTTCGCAGCCTCTGCCAAGCATTCTCGATTTCCGCTCCGACTACGAATCCTCACCGACCTTCCGACGATTCAACGAGGGCGGAGTGTCGCCGCTCTCTTAGATCTCCGGTCTACCATCCGACCGCTCCGGCCAGACGGACCGCGGGTTAGCGAGTCGCTGCCCCATCGAGTTTCCTCGATTCCGACCGGCCATCCTTAAGATTCGCGTACGGAAGAGGGACGAAGAGTTCTCCGCCCGATCGGGAGTACCCGATTTCCTGCCGCATCCCGGAACAGCTGAGAATACGCGACGCGTCTTTCAAACATCGGCGCATAAATAAAACACGGCTTTGTCGCCCGCGCAAATTAATCGCCGCGCCGAATACCTGTCGCACCGTATATTGTATATTCTGCGCCCGTCAAAACACGGCCTTCCCGTACGCCAGTGATGAAAGCTCGTGGGAATATCGCGCGGGCAGAACCTTCTGCGCATGCGTGAATGACGTCACTGCCCACGTCACAGATCTCGGCAGACTCGTGCTTAGATGTAATATGGGGCACTTTCTGTAGCCTAAATAAATGCTCTATTGTTTTAGTTAGTATTTAGGTTAATAATATTAAATACTTGTTATCTTTCTCTGTTTCTTTAAAAATAAATAAAAATAATTTATTTAAAAAAACCGAATTATAAATTTAACCCCTTTTGTAAGAGATTTAACAAATAATAAATTGTTTTACAATTATTGTTAATAAAATTTTTCATTATTTAGTATTTTTGTATAATATATAAAAATTATATAAAATAAAATATTATACATATACAGTTTTTATTATACATATATAATTTATTTTTAGAAGAAATAATGAAATTTTAATATACATATATATATATATATATATATATATATATATATATATATATATACACACACCACAAAAGTCATGATATATATACATATATTATATATATATATATATATATATATATATATATATCTATATTCTATATCATGACTTTTTAAATGAGCTCCCAAGTAGTTAAAGTTTTTTATATTCATTTAAAATATTCTGTACACTCGCGCGCGCAAGCATGTATATATGTGTACACACACACACACACACACACAAACACATATATATGCTTGCGCGCGCGAGTGTACAGAATATTTTACATGAATATAAAAAACTTTGATTGTGTGGGAGTTCATTCTGAATAAAAATGTCATGAATATAGATCCCATTTACGTAATTACAACAGTTTGAAGTTCATTTATTTTATTTATTTATTTATTTATTTATTTATGTAAATAAATAATCTGATATTTTATATTATTTAGTTTGTTTTTGAAAATTAATTAATATCAAGCCTGTAATTTGATAGCAATTAAACTTTTATTGTAACTCTGAAAATATCGATAACAAAAGATCTATATTCATATTACATTATGTACTCAGAATTACCTTTCAAATAATACATCAAAGTCTTTTACATTTGTCCTGAAATATAAAATACCCAGGATATATAATTGTGAAGATAATAATCGATATTGTAGGTCGGATCTAAAGTGTAGGTAATTGATCGACGATACTCCGCTATCCTGCGCAATTTACGTGATCATGTTTTGTTTTGTGCAATTACTTGCATATAAAAGGCGAGATATCGTGCTTCACGCTTCACATGCTAGTTCACTGTGTGGTTTGCAGCATTACGTTTTGTCATTGTGTTCAGTGTCATTATTGTGTCATTATTGTGTGTCAGTATCATTATTTGTCTCAAGATGAATTTTGATGCTGTTCCGTCCACAAGTGGTATGGAGAGAGAGAAGACGAAGAAAGATAAAATATTAAAGAAGACAACTCAGAAAGGTAAAAATTTCAAACTTCTTGGCTAGAGATTAGGATTTAAGAATTTTAAGAATTGGTTAGCGTTGCATCCGGACAGTAGAAAAGCTTATTGTACCGCATGTGATAAAGTTCTCGTATGCGGTAAATCAGAATTATTAAGCACGCAGCTGGGACGCGACATATAAAAAATATTAAGAAACCTAACAACAATCCGGAAACTCCATCTGCTTTATTACCTGCCACGCATTATATTAAAAATATGACCATATTAATCAAGTTAAATCAGCCGAAATTAGATTAGCAGCTTTTTTTGCAGAACATAACATAGCTTCCAAATAGTACAACATATGGTTCCTTTAATTAAAGACATTTGTTCCAATCCGCAAATAGTAAATGATCTTGCATGTCCAGGATAAAGTGCGCTAAAATTAAAACAATGTTATTGCTAAAAGAGAAAATGAAAAAACGATCGAAAATTTAAATCTCAAAAATTTTCTATTTTAATTGATGAAAGCACGGATATCGCTAATTATAAATTACTTTGTGTTCTTGTTAAATATGTGTCGCCTAATAATAAAAAATGTGTAACGGAACTTTTAGAATTAATACGATAGATGCTACAGATTGTTCTGCAGAGAAACTTTATTCTGCATTTGAACATTGTTTCATAAGTAAAGAAATTCCTTTAAATAATTATAGGAATGGCTTGTGATAACGCGTCAGTAATGATTGGAATTCGCGATTCTTTTATAAGTAGATTAAAAAAAGAGATACCGTCTCTCATAGTATTAAAATGTATATGCCATTCCTCTGCACTTATCGCGAGTAAAGCTTGTTCAAAATTGCCGAATTCATGTGAAAATTTAATACACGCTGTTACCACTTATATCTCTGGCAGTGCAAAAAGATGTGCTATATTGCGTGAAATTCAAGAATATTTTGGCGTAGAATCGCGTAAAATTTTAAAATTGTCAGGTACAAGATGGCTCGTCTACAAAAGTGTGTTGCTAAGCTTCTCGATAATTGGGAAGTCTTGAAACATTACTTCCACCTGGAAATTATTGGAAAGTAAAAGTAATTCGGCACAGTCTATTTTTAATATGTTCAATGATGACGAAATTAAAGCATACTTTTATTTTTAAATATTCTTTAATTTTTTAAATCACTTTAACGCATTATTTCAATCTAGAAAGATTTTAATTCACAAGTTAGCTGAAAGCAGTGAGCAATTAATAAAGCAAATGGGACAAAATTTTCTTTTACCCGTAGCTTTGCGAGATATTTCTGTAGATATAACTAACCCGCGCAACTTTTTATCTTTTATCTTTTTGTGAATTATTTCTTTCGACATTTCCTATACCTTTCCCGTAAGGGGGTATAACGGTACCTTTTTACAATATACACTATACGCTATGACGCCTGCTGACGGTTCCGCTACTGCGCATGTGCGAGATTTCCCACGAGCTTTCATCACTGCCGTACGCGCGCCGACTAAACGCCGCCTTGTTTCTTTCATGTCTTACGCCGTCACAACAAACACGGCCTCGCCGTACGCCGAATAAACCATCGCGCCGTGTCATTATACATTACGCTTTATATAATACTCGCGGAATTATCCGCACACGTACGACACGCGCCGAACATCTATCGTGCTTTAATTATATCTCGCGGACTCAATTCTGTTCTTTATACCATCTGTAAACTGACCATTGCCGAAGGAGGCAAATAAACAGACAAATTAAAGCACGCGTCTATTGTCGTGTCTCAACCCTTTCACGAGCCCTGATCCCGACCGAGCATATCCGAACTCGCGAAAGCGGCCCGTTACATTGGCGCTCGAACAGGGACCTGTCCAACACACGATTTTTATTTGATCCAACAGCGTGGTCAGTAACCGTCCGGCATGAAAATCTGGATTTATACGCTCCCGAAGGAGAAACTCAGCGCCATTGCCACCGCGCATGGCATCGACGCGTCCGGCACGCTCGACGACATCCGAGCCCGAATGAGCCAGTACGTGAACGCACACCCGAGGGAGTTTGGGACACACGCGATCCGCGACCGCCCCCGCGCATCGAAATCGCACCACCGCCCGCGCATACCAACGAAGCTCCCGGCTTCGAACCGTCCCCTGCAATCCATGTGCTTAATCAATACGGAAATGACGCCCATTTGACGGTCGCCGTCCGGTCGCGTTCCTCGAACGCGTAGACGACCTCCGCACGGAATACGGATACTCCGGCGAGCAATTCTTGAGAGGTCTATCCGAACTGTTACGCGGAGACGCTATATCTTGGGCACGGAATAACCACGACGACTGGGAAACCTAGGGGGATTTCTGTAACTCCTTCCAGGTACAGTATCTCCCATCACGATACGCAGAGGGATTACAGCGGCAGATATCCGAATGCCAGCAGTGAGAAAACGAGAAATTCGCGCCGTACGCCGATAATATGATGACGCTCATGCACCGAGCCTGGGGATTTAACCGCGATCAACGACTCTCGCGAATCTCAAACATGCGGCCGGATTACAAGATTTACGCCAAACGCCGGGACGTACAAAATCTAAACGATCTGTTAATCAACGCCGCGGAATTCGAGGGGATCGAGCAGGAGCGACATGGCCGGAGTAAAAACATCGCGACAACCCCGACCATAGCGGTCGCCTAAAACCGGGAAGAATGCTGCTGGCGCTGTAAACAGCAGGGCACACCCGATTTGATTGCAAGCGTCCGCCCCGACGTTTCTGCTCACAGTTTGGCAAGAACAGGGTCCTCACCAAGAACTGCCATCCTCCGCCGGGAAACGCCAACCGCGCCAGGATTACCGCGGCCGAATCCCGGACGCCCAGTACCGTATAAAATACACGCCTCGGCCGCACATCGGATCGCGGCAACGATCCACGGGCACCCCGTGGAAGCTCTACTCGACTCAGGCTCAGAAGTTTCGTTCATCAACGCCGAAACCGCCGAGATAATAAAGCGACTTGGCATCGAGCCCATCGAGAAAGACGGCCAAGTGCAAATGGCCGATGGCACGTCCATTCGGATACTCGGGAAAGTCCGACTGCCGATCCGCCTGCAGGGGCGTACATACATCCACGCCTTCTCGATCCTGCCATTGCTACGGGAAACCGTACTCATCAGGCTTACGATTTCATCGCCGCGACAACTACGATCTCGGATCCGTCATCTGGCCTGCGGAAAGACCAACGGGCTAGCCACCCGCACACGGGAAGAGGAAGAGCAATTGGATGCATTCCTGAACCGCGAGCTCGACAAATTCCAACAAGTCACCGGACCGATCCCACTGGTCGAGCATCACATCCGCCTGAACCGCACCATACCAATCAAACAACGGGAGAGACTCACTTGCGCACAATACAATTGGACACGTTGAAATTGCACACCGTACTATTAGACACATAAAGTTGCGCACCGTTTGATTGGACACATTTCATTTGAGCACCGTTCAATTGGACACCGTTGCTATTGGACATAACACATATTTTTGTATAATTTGGAATACATACACAAACGTATGCATGCATATTTTTGGAATTTGTTATTGACTTCATTTTGTAAATAAATGTCTGTTACAGTGGACACAGTTCGTTTACACACAGTGCATTTACACACAGTTCCTTTACACACAGTTCGTTTGCACACGGTTCGTTTGCACACAGTTTATTTACACACAGTTCGTTTACACACAGTTCGTTTACGCACAGTTCATTTGCGCACAGTTCATTTGCACACAGTTCGTTTACGCACAGTTCGATCAAGCGCATCGCATCTAAGTATTTATACATTCTGACTGTTGATTCATTTAAGAAAAGGCGTAACGGTGTGCAAGGCAAAAATGCAGAATAATATAATGTAATTATTAATTATTAACGGGCAGCAACGTACCAACAAAAAGCAAAAACATGCTCGTCTGCAAAACAGCATACATTTTTCTAATGAAGTTACTACGCTCCAAGTTGTTACAACTGCGAGCTCCTGCTGGCGGATTTGCTGTGATCGCTTTTAATTAGAAGAAAAAGTTTATAATTGTAAGTATATTTCTGCTTTTTGTATGGTATGTGCTGTGCGTAAATAATAATTAATAATTTTATTATATCATTCCGTATCTTTGCCTTGCATACAGTTGTTATGACAGATTTCCTAACTTCTCGTAATGACACAGCGTAATAATTTATTTTTTATTTTAAAGAGTCAAACTTGACTGTAAATTCTCCAAATTTTTTTCCGGACGAAGTGTCATTGCACATGTAACAGACACAACGTAATGTAATGAGGAAGTAAGAAAACATATCAGTTAAATATAAAGTTAAATTAATTGTAATTTTCATCTGAAACAAATTCTTCTTTGAGCTTCAATTAGATATATCACGATTTCAGTAAATATTGTGTATTTAAATATTTCGTAATAAGACAAGAATGCAGTTTAATGACATTCCTAGCAATAGTCCAAAAAGTAATAGATCTTTCTTATTTTCAGTGATGAATCAGTGATTTCCATATCTTTGTTATAGATAGCATATTATGGTATTTTGTGCAATATCTTCATCAGTGCTGTAAAAGAAGTCATTTACAATGTAAATTGCTGTTTCCGTAGCCTTATTTGCTATTTAATAAACTGTACGTACGTATACTGTAATATATGTCGTAACCCGACCAATTTCTCAATATATTAAAAGATAAAACAATAAAGTAAAACAGAAAAGATTAAGAAAGAGCTGAGTAAAGCAATGCATTAAAATTAGAAAAGAGATCAAGGAAAGATAATTAAGAAAGAGTGAAGTAATAAAAGAGTATTAATAAAATAAAAGTAAGATACGTGACTAAAGAGAAGGAAGTCACGGTCAAGTTCTCGGAAGCTGAGTAAGCAGCTGACGACACAGCTGACGGACGGAGCACGAGACATGCTCCGGTCAGGGACACCACACTCCTCCCTAATCAACGACCTAATTGATTAAGATATGTAAGCACGAGATGCACCGACACTCGCTACTCGCTCGCTGATATCAACAGTATCGATATACCGTACGTATCGCGCCCGACTATTATAATCGCGATTAAGTGAAAGTGTACGAAAGAATCTGTGAAATATATCAATTTATACCTAACGTTTGGGAGTGTCTTATTTCGAGCGTGGATCCTAATCCTTTGGGCGTATAAATCCCTCTTCCTTAGCGGCTAGAGGCGCAACATATGTATACTCATGAGATTTGATAACATTTCTACTAAAATTATTCTGTGTATGAAATTCTAATATATTATGCTATTTATTAACATTTTAAAACGCCTATTTCAGATATAACAGAACTGAGAGCCACATATCCTACGTATCTATAGTAATTTGCACAGCAGACCTGTCATCGAGCACTAAAAAAAAATTCATTAACAAAGCACGAGATTCTTGTAAGCGAGAGTTTATTATAATTTTCTCCGCTATTAGAATCCTGTAAAATGTTATGAAAACATCAATATCTCTATCAGTGCTGTGAAAGAAGTCATTTACAATGCAAGTTGCTGTTTCTGTAGCTTTAGGGTAATCTGCTATTTAATAAACTGTACGTATATATACTGTTGTTACGTCCAAACTCAACGGAATGAAGAGTCAGCGGGTGGGCATAACCTACTTACCTTTAGACAAACGCTAGACGATGCGGGTCTTAGAGTCAAACGAACAGACCAGGGCCCTAGACAGATCAACGACCGGAAGGGTCGCTCTTACGCTATCGATAGGCCGTTTGCTCGGCGGTTCCTTTTTTGGTAAAGGAACTGAATCCTTATTACCCAGGACGGGACCTTATGCGATTTCGGGCAACAGGAAGGAGGTCGGGTTAATAAATTACTCGAATTTAAATATTAAATGTTACATTTATTTTTAAAAAATGAGATTTTGAAAAGGTAAAATTTAATAGTGATACATTTAGGGTTCAATCTATAAAACCGTAATTATAAAATAAATTTGCTTAAGGTCTAATGCGTATTCGTGTGAATGTGTGTATGTGAAGGTAAAGGAAAAGTTTTCTCGCGGGTATTACAATAAATACGGAAGACATCAGCCAGAATGAAGAAGGGAAAGACTAAAATTTAAATTCCGGTTGATAATTTACAATAAATAGTGTTTTATAATATAATTTAAGTTATTAAATAGAGAGAGAAAAAGAAAATGAATGGGAAGGAAAGGAAAATAATATTACATATGGGAGATCTTCAAATTCTACCGTGAAGGGGGGAGGAAGCTTCATCCAAAAGGCTTCTACATGGACGCCTATTGGAAGTTGATAACCTGGGATAAAAACGGGATAATAGACCCGAGAGGACTTACACGAGAGATATAATATAGAATAGCTCAAGGTCTACAAAGTCTGGGCTTACGCGGTAAGTTTCTTCAGGAAGGGGATCGCGATATGGAGGGAACTGTTCCAAGAGATATCTGAACCAATTTTCTCTAGCCTGTTCTTCGTGGAATTCAAACTCTCCTTCGGTATCGAAAGATCTCTGTTCGGGATCTTCCGGTTCTTCTTTGAGATCTGGAAGTTCCTCCACGAAGTCCTAGAGGGCTTCCTCAAAATCATGCGACGCTCCTGGGAGATCGGACGATTCAAGGCGTGAAGAGGAAGGGGAAGTAGGGGTTCTTGACGGTTGATGGTTGAGAGAAGGTGAATATTCGAAGGAAAGAGGAGCAGTGAAAATTCTCCACGGCTGGTGGTCGAGAGACGGCGAATAATCGAAGGGAGGAGAGGGAGTGGGAATTCTCGACGGTTGATGAAATTCAGGAAAGGCAGGTGAATATTCGGAGGGAGGAGGGGGAGTGATAATCCTCAAGGGATGAGGCTTTGGGAAGATGCGTGAATAATCGGAAGGGGGAGGTGGAGTAGGAATCCTCGAAAGTTGAGGATTAGGGGAAATCTCGGTGAATAATCGAAAGGAGCAGGTGGAGTAGGAATTCTTGATGGTTGAGGTTTAGGGGAAACCGGCAAATAAGACAGAGGAGGGTAAGAAGGAGAAGAAGTAGAAGGACAAGGTGATATATTATGTGTTTGCGTTTGTATGTTATATATTTAATATAAATGTCGAACTCTTAAGGGTCGACAGGAGAGACAGTAGAGACCTCTCGCGGGAAGCCGTGAACTACGGATACGTTTTTTTCGTATTACGGGCAAAATACAAAGAAAATTAAATTCTAACAGCAATATTCGTAATCAGTAGGATCGTAAGATTGGCTCTACAGAGCGATTTTTTGGAAAAAGAATTAAAATAATATTTCATAAATTGATAAATAAGGTACAGCTCTGGTACAGCTCATGGCGGATTAGGTGCAGTTGGCCATGAGCTGTATTTTATTAATTATAAATTTTTTGAGAGCCAAAATGCAAAATCCGGCTCTGTAACGCCAATCTAAGCTTTGCAAAGAATATAGCAAAAAAAGTTAGAGGAAGAAATATGACTTCTTCGAGGCTACATACGAAAAAAACGGATATCACTAGAGCGATATGCAAGAAGCAACTAATGGGGACATTTTTCTAGTAGTACACTGATCGTTTGACAAAGAGAGATGATTGCGCCGTCTTTGTCTCTCTTTCATCGTGTATGTGTTGTGACATGACGTTTTTGGGACGTCCGTCACAAGGGTCGAATGACCCGATCGGGGGCGGTTTTTCGGAGGCCTGCGTCCTCTCTATTTAGGGAGAGAGCGGCCCAATAGTCAGATCGACGAGATCTGACTTTTGGTTAGTAATAGTTATCGCAAATGTAAGCTCGAGATGAGCCCGCGAGTTGGTTGTCGGCACGAGATCGAGCGGCGGGATCCCATCCGGCAGAGAGGAAGGAAGAAGGAAGAAGAGCGGCCGAGGGCGGGACTCCGAGACTTTCAAGGAGCGAGAAACGTCAGGTCGTAGTTTTTTTATTAACTACATTCTTGGTGGCTAACACACATCGCTGCCGATAATTTTGTATTATTACGACAGGAACAGAGGCGAAGGGCCGGAAGGACCCGGCCGAAAGGACGGCCACTCCACCCGCGCGAAGCGAGGGAGTCCCAAGGACGGAACGGCGAGAGGACTCTCGACCATGAACCTATTCTACAAGATAGGAAAGAGAGCCGATCGGACGCTGCCGGAATTCCGCATCTGCCAGTCAAACAGCCATCGAATTTAGAAATTTCGGGGCGGTGAGCCCACCGATACGGCCGTGACGACCACAAGGATCGCAAGGACCGCCCTGCGTAATGCGAAAGCGCCACAAGTGGCGCGATAGCGATTTATCGCGCCGGCGTGTCTCCTGCAGGACTCTCGCTCGGCATTGTTCGGCGAGATAGCGAGAAGGACGCAGGCCTCGTAGAGCGGATCCGAATTATCGAACAGGAAGGACGATCGAAAGCTTTCGACCGGTGGGACGAGCGTCGTCGACCCGATTTTGTTGCCGTTTGTTTGTAGGTAATTAATTCGGATGAGTCGCGCCCTTAATAGTTGTCGAGCCACGCGTTTTTGTGAATTAACTTGGTGAATCTTTTGTTAGATTAAGTCGCACGGCCGACGGGCACACGCCGCTCATCCGAATTATATAAATTAAGCTCTCTCTATTCATTTCGCCGCCGCCGACAGTCATTACCGTTAGTTTCGCGTTTGTAATTATTACGTGCTGTAAAATATCGGAATTTTCACGCTCGCGCGATCGAGATTCCGGATCGCGCAAAGTATTGCGTCATACGACTCGTATACCACAGTCGTTATCGATAGTTTCCGTATTATTTCTGTGTATTGTTAGCGCGTATCTTGTATGTATTGTAAGAAATTGGAGTCAGGGGAAAGCGAAATCCTAAAAATTCGTGCGAGAACTCTATCGGGTGTCTTTGAGCCCGCTATTAGTTTCCGCGAGTTATTCGTGTTGTATCTTCGGCATTTCAACGTAAAGGTCATCGTCATTGTTATCGAGACATATATCGGCTTACCGCGAGCCGGACCAACGGGCCGATTCGAGTCGCACAATCTAGAATTTTCTGCTATATCGAAGCGGGCGTGCGTAAAGTAGTTACCGGCGCATTCGAGAGATTTCTTTAGTTGTCGCGGCCTAATTAAGTCTCGTACGGCGGAAATCCTCGCGGCCGAAAAGTCGAGTTAAAGTGCATAAGGCGCCCGGTAATTTAATACTGTTGCGCACGGTCGTGCCGATCTCCGCGGAAATAATATATCTAATTCGCCTATAAAATAACTACTGTCATCAAAGGCTATTATTTATGTGAACGGCTCTATACTCTTGTTTCTTTTTAATATATTATTGTTATCTTTATTGTTAATTTATCGAATGCTCATTTTCGCTCCCGTGTTCTCGATTCTCAGAGCTCTCCCGTATCCCCCCGAACCACCCCCTCTACCATTTTGGGTAAATTGAGTAGCCGCGGAATTCTGCCGTCGCGTTAATTATCGGTCTCGCAATTGTCTCTTAGCGTTGTTATTATCGTGAATGGTGCGGCCTGCCGTACCTGGCGCCCAACTCGGTTTTTTGTGATATACGGACTTTCGCGGGATATCGAGACCGATATTCGAGATACGCGCCGAAGGTGTGCCGTGGGCACCGAGAACCGCCCGCCGAACAAATAATTATTATTTAAATAATTAACCAAAGAAATCACGGTTACAGTGTATAGTATCCGTGTAGACACACCTAGGCGTTGCATGCACATGGATACAACCGCTGATCGGTAGACAAAGAGAGATGATTGCGCCGTCTTTGTCTCTCTTTCATCGTGTATGTGTATAGTATCCGTGTAGACACACCTAGGCGTTGCATGCACACGGATACAACCGCTGATCGGTAGACAAAGAGAGATGATTGCGCCGTCTTTGTCTCTCTTTCATCATGTATGTGTGTAGCGTCCATGTAGATACAACCTAGTACATTGTGCAACGGATATATAAATGCGCTGGAAAATATGTTAGATGAATTATTTTATTCTTGTCTTTTTACCGCGTCCATGACACAAAATATCGATAGCAATTACAATTACTATGTATTTCTCTCTCTGAGATTTGATTCACAAATATTATTATCAATCTGTTGTAAAAAAAACAATAATGAAATAAACAAACTGCAACTTTTTATTACTCCTATATTTACATATACATATATGTGTACACAAAATTAATAAAAAGTTGGAGCCTTATTTTATTTTTATTTTTTTATTTTTATCAAAGACCGAAAAGTATAATTTTGAATCAAATATCGCAAATATATTTCAACTCTAATCGCTATCGATACTTTATGTGTCGTCGACGCGGCAGAAAGAAAATAGCATAATTTGTATAATATTTTTCAAGCATAATGTACTAATTGTAAGTTGTATATATATATATATATATATATATATATATTAAAATTTGAATAAAAAAGAATTATAAATAATATGAGACGGTCAAATGAGAGCTGACGCGTTGGATGAGGAGCGCCAAAAATGTATTTCTCGTATGTGTAATTGTATTTATTAATTAGACGTTCTCGGACCGAAACATTATATCAGTTTATATAAAATATTTGAATTTTATTTCTTCATCCTCACCGGCCTCCCCGACCTTCTCGGCCTCCTCGGCCTCCCCGATCTTCTCGGCCTCCTCGTCCTCCTCGTCCTCTTCTCACCCGACCATCATAATAATACGGTTGTGGTAGTGGTGGTGGCGATGGTGGTGGCGGCGGCGGTGGCGGTGGCGGTGGTGGTGGTGCTGGTGGTGCTTGTGAAGCATGCTGTTGCTGCTGCTGTTGCTGTCGCCGTTCGCGACGACGTTGACGATAACGCCGTCGTCGTTCTATTTGCGGATTCTGTAACAAATTCAGTTTTTAATTATAATTAATACTTTTGAAAAATAATATACAATATGTATAATATATATGTGTGTGATATGTCTCATGTGTTCTCTAATATGTATTATTTATAATAATTATTGCAATGTTATATATAATCATATAAGCTACGTATATACAAAAAAAAAATATATATATATATATATATATATATATACAGGGTGAGTCATTTTAATCAACGCACGCAAATATCTCGTAAAGTAAGCAAGATGGAAAAAAATGTTTTATACAAAAGTTGTAGGGTTCAGAGGAGGATACATGATGAAAATATGGACTTGACCTTGAGTGACCTTTTCAAGGCCAAGTCAATGTGACCGATATTTTCTTAAATGGAACCCCCCATTTTTAGTATAAAAAAAAAATTGTTTTTAAGAAAAAGTATGTAATTATTTACAATGTATTTTTTTAAACAATTATTTGTTTTTCTCTTTACACTAATTGATTTGTTTCATTATTCTGAACATAAAAGTATTACGGTAAGATTATCGAAAACTAAATATTTTACGAGATATTTTAATTTTTATATCAAAATATGTCAGATTAAAATATAAAATAACTCAAAAAGTACTTAATGAAAAAATACTTTATTATAGTGTTTTGAAAAGCTTTCGAGATAGGCTACAAGAATATGCAATAAAAAATGGGGGGGTTCCATTTAAGAAAATATCGATCACATTGACTTGGCCTTGAAAATGTCACTCAAGGTCAAGTCCATATTTTCATCATGTGTCCCCCTCTGAACCCTACAACTTTTGTATAAAACATTTTTTTCCAGCTTGCTTACTTTACGAGATATTTGCGTGCGTTGATTAAAATGACTCACCCTGTATATATATATATAGAAGGTACACATGAAGTGTAACAGATTTTGACAGATTGTTTGCGAGATCATTCTGAGTAAAACATATCATATAATATAAAGATTCTATTTTTAATACTTAGTAGTTACAAACATTATTAAATTATACTGCTATCATAATAAAATCATATGCTTGGTGTGATTTTCCATGCTAAGTGACCTTTGAAAAATCAAAGTAAAACAAAATAATACAAAATAACAATTGTTTACAATGATTTTACTAGGAGTACAGTGATTTTATTATAATAGCAAAATTTTACAAGTTGTGTAAAAATAGAACCTTTATATTTAACATTTTTTGCTCAGAATGATCTTGCAAACAATCTATCAAAGTTTGCGTATTCCATGTGTACTTTCTACGTACATATATAAATACATATATATATACATATATATATATATATATACATATATATTTTTTTTTGTATAGCTTATATAATAACATATATACTGTTGCAATAATTATCAAAAATAAGATATATTACAGAAATGTACACGTAAAACACATCTATATATACATATATATATATATTATATATATATATATATATATATATATGTCTTACATTATACAATAAGTATAATATAATACTTACATATTCCGATCCGTTGTACCACGAGAATATAATTAGCTACGTGTCCTGCCGGCACGTGGTCTGGCGGCACGTGGCCTGGCGGAATATAAATAATGTTGTTGTTCGCCGGCCTAGGACCGGCCGGCCCATGGCCACGGTCCATAATTCCAATTGCTGCAAAGAAAAAGAAGTTTAATTATATGTACATATTCACCACACATATATATAAATATGTATAAATATTTTCATATTCATATCTAATGAAAAATAAAATGAGAGGTTATAACAATTTAATAGTGATTCTTGAATGATAATAAATTGTATGTAATGTATAAGTAATAAAAATTGTTGATTGGATATACTGTGTCTACATATTTTTATGAAACGCGTGTATTTATTATACTTATATCAATCTACGTGTATATATAAATAAAGAGCACAATTACTTACCGTTGTCGTGATGCGCCATGATCACCAAGTACGCAAGTACAGTGCATACACGCACAGTAGTGTAATTACACTTTTTCCAACTATGCATTGCGCAGGTCATGAAGCTCTTCAGTGAGTCGTGTGATTGTCAAGCGATTATATGACATTACTTCGCGTTGTTGATTCTTTTACTTCTTTTGTTATTGGAGACAAGTGCTTTTTATTATTGTATTATACAGTGATATACGATCGTATTCATTATGGCAAAAAATAAAAAATGTGTTTCGATGAAACGTATTTCTTTATCCAAGAGAATGTGTTACATACGAGATGCATTGCATAAAAGTAGGAGTGTTTGTGAAGAAGAGAAGGCCAACAAGGATTCGGGAAAAATTTCCAGATCGGCTTCTAATACCATTTCGGATTTGATGGAAATTCCAAGTACGTCTTATGATATATATCAGGATAATGGAAATGTAGATAACGATATGTTGCCATCGCAATCATTATCTTTTGCGAATGTATTTTCTGAATTGTCTGTCGATGCATGCACACAGAAGATTCAACCGGAAAAAGTCATTGATTTATTCGATGATGATTCTGTGGGATCTGTGTCACACGTTCGTGAATTTTGCGAAAATGCAACTTTGTTGAACGAGCCGCACGCATATATGAATGAGAGAAATGCGACAGATAATGATCCGTTGACACCACAATCGTTGAATACATTTCCAGAAAATTCTGCAGATGCATACACAGTGAAATCAGAAAGTACAATGCAAAATAATATGGATGATATCGAAGATATCGAAAATACTGTTTTGCATGTTGATGGGAACATCGACGCAAATCGTTTATGTTCTGCAGAGATTAGTGGATGATGTATCGTCGATTTCGGGCATGTTTTTGCTGAATTGCAGAGACTGTCCACTCATTGGATCGGCGAATGTCGTTTCACTGATCTTATAATAACCAAAACGAAGCGTCATGGTCTGAAAACCCAATTTTTTGTCGAATGTCGAATGTGTCACTTTAAAGATAGTTTTTGGAGTGAACCGATAGACGACAAAATATTGGATGTCAATAGAGGTGCCGTATGCGGTACTATATTGACAGGAACTGGTCATAAGCAGCTTGAAGAACTTCTTGCTGCTGTGGATGTTCCATGCATGAGTAATAAAACATATATAAATTATCACAATGAAATGTCGGAAGCCTTCGCCGCCGCCGCGGAAGAAGAAATGCGTGTGGCTGGCGAAGAAGAAAGACGTTTAGCAATTGAAAGAGGAGATGTTGTAGATGACATTCCGCATGTACCCGTAATAACAGACGGCTCGTGGATGAAGAGATCCTATCGCAGTGGTAGTTATGATTCTCCATCTAGAGCAGCTATTATTACGGGCTATTATTCCAAAAAAGTCTTATTTGTGAGTGTTAGAAATAAATATTACATTATTTGTGCAAGAGCAGCAAAAATTTCTTCAGAACCGGAAGAACATAAATGCTTTAAAAATTGGGGAAGTAATCAAAGCTCTACAAGTATGGAAAGTGATATAATCCTGGAAGGCTTCCGACATAGCTTAGAAATGCATGGATTAATTTATAATAAATTTATTGGTGACGGAGATAGTAATGTAGCCAAAAAATTGGGAGATTTTCCACCGTATCCGAATATTGTTGTGGAGAAAATTGAATGCACGAATCATCTTCTCTGCAATCTGTGTAATAAAATACGCGAAGCGGGTAGTAGCGGTGGTAGAAATATCTCGAAATTAAAAAAAGTTGTTACGAACAGCGTTATGAAAATTCGAAACGCTGTAGTAAAAGCTGTAATGTTTCGCCGTAAGAGTAAAGGATCCCGGGAGCAAAAACTCGCAGGTTTAATTAAAGATTTACAGAATATACCCTGTCATGTATTTGGTGAGCATAAAGGTTGTGCTTCCCTTAAATATTTTTGTAACGGAGAATTAAAAGAAGGTGAAGAAAATCTTGTGCCTCAATTACAAAAAGCAGGGTTATTTTTAAAAATTGGAATTGCAATGAAACGCATTATAGAAAATGCTGATAGTTTGTTGTATCAATTTACTAGTAATTCCGTGGAAAGTTGCAATGGAATTATTAGTAAATTTATTGGCGGCAAACGTATACATTTTGCGAGAAGAGGTTCTTATGAAACGCGCGTGAAAGCATCTGTAGTACAATTCAATACTTGGCAAGCATTGAGTTCTACTTGTCATGCAATGGGTAAAGAGCCACCAGCACGTACAAAAATAATAGAAAATAGAAATATCGGAAAAAATGATGCTTATCAGGAACGCGCACACGCGGCAAAAGAATTGGGTCTCTCTATTCGTACATCAAAATATTTTGCTAAAACATTTACGTTCGATAAAGATTACAGTCCAAATGCGGAACGACCAGATATAGAAGGCAACATGTACGAGCAGTTGAGACGTAATCATTACCAAACATTAAGAGATCAGCAACGTAATAGTGCTGTATTAGAGTGTGCTACACGGGGTCAGCATGAAAACCCGGCGTGGCACAATGTACGGCGAAATCTTCTCACTGCTTCAAACTTTGGGAAAGTTTGTAGTAGAAGAGAAACAACTTCGTGCCAAAATCTTGTAAAAACAATTCTTTATCCTCCTCGATTGACAAATGCGGCTGTTGAGTGGGGTAAAGAAAAAGAGATGATAGCACGAGAGCAATTGCAAGTGGAGTTAGGAATAGAAATTAATGATTGTGGAATATTTATTGATGAAACAATTCCTTATCTTGCCGCGACGCCTGACGGCATTACGGGAGACGATACTATCGTTGAGATAAAATGTCCTTATGCGGCGCGGCAAGTGTCTCCCACCGATGCAATGCTTAATAAAATTTCAGATATGCATAGAATTTTCGATAAAGCGGATGACACTCGTATGAATCAAAGACACGCGTACTACTTCCAAGTACAAGGGCAGCTCCACATCACGCAAAGAAACTATTGCATTTTTGCTGTGTGGACACCCTTTGGATTGAAGTACACGATTGTCGAGCGTGATGACAGATTTTGGGAAATAAAGATGTTACCATTGCTTAAACGATTCTACGAGGACTGCTTGGTTCCCGAAATAATCGATAGTAGAACGGCAAGAAATATGCCTATTCGGGAACCACAGTATGTCATCGAAGCACAGGAAGCGGCTCAGAAAAAGAAAGAGTGTCATTGAGTGATAAAAAAAATTTAATTTTTTTATACAAATGTTTATATGCATATATTTTTTAAAATATACCTCAATGATTATAATTTTTTTATATTGGTCAATGACGTCCTGAGTCGCTTGAGAAGAGGTGGTGGGTTAAAAAATTCTGCTTATTACTTATTGTTAATCATATATATATTACGTTATAAAAAGTATGATAAAAAAAAATATATATATATTATATATTTATTATAATTTATTATAACAATTTATTTGGTATATTATTAGTTTTTTGTTTTTAAATTAATAGAAGATATATGAAAATAATGCATTGCAAATTAGATCGCAATTTGAACTGAGAGATGATTGCGTCGCGAAGTGTTAATATCAGATACTTTTTGATTTGTAATGCATTATTTTCAAAAATATATAGTAATAAGGAGATGAAAATAAAGAAAATAAACATTTATTACAAATTATTGGAAGTAAATGGAAACACATATATGACGATATGAACTTGCAAGTTCATTAACAAGAAATATTTAATATAGTACTTCCCACTATGTGGTTGAGGTCACTTTGCGATGCGATCACTTAACTCAGTTTGAATTGCGATCCACTCGAATTTATACATTCGTGCTGTATATTGCATATTACGCACGGAAACAATAGCAATCTTACTGTCTGAATTTTTTTTGCTTTAACGTGTTCATTTAACAATAGAATTTTACATCTAAATAAATAAATAAATAAATAAAAATATATATATAGACACACATTGTTTGCTATTGTTTTTTGTATATCTATATTACCCTTAATATTCTTATCCCATAAGATGTAATTATATTGGGTTGTAAAAAGTTGCATACATAATAAAATTCTTGCTTTTATTATTATTATTTGTATTAATGTCTATTATATTTAAATATTTTGTATTGCGTTTTTGGGGATAAGAATATAACAATATGTTCTCTGCGCCTTTGTTGTTGTGTTTCCGACGAGCGCAAAGAAACATGTTATCATTATAACAGATTTTTTAATATAACGTATGATTATAATTCACATTGTTTTCTTTTCAGATTTAAGTAAAGAATAATTTTTTATAACATAATTTCTTCCTTCTAACTATATATTAATATTAATCTATGTGCGCAGCATAGTTTATTGTTTCAGATAGATTGGGAATGCAACAATGTCAGAAAAACGGATTTTTCCAAGCACTGCTCAAGCTCCTGCGAAAAAAAGAGGCGTGGTTTGTCACAGATTCAGCGCCATTTTATATTGTAGCAGGTAACGTATATGATAGGGAAGAATCTCGAAAGCAAATGCTTTTGAAGTTTCTGGGGCTGTCACACATATCGCACTTGGTATATAAAAGGAGGTTTTTTAGTGGGTGCGAGTCCCACACTATCTTGTTGGACGGCGACCGGCGGGATGTGCATAATGCATTTCTCCTCCTCGCCAAAAAAAAAAAAAAAAAAAAAATGAAAAAAATGAAAAAGTTAATGTATATCTAGGAAAGAAATATTGTCTATAAAATGAAATATATTTTTTGCACATATAATAATTTTGAAAAAATATAATTATACATTTATGTGTGTGTCTAGAAAATGATAATTAATATACAAAGACTCAGTATAAGATATATTCAATCTGTCACATTAGAAACTCGAATAAACAAATAATCATATAATCAATAATTATAAGCGCAAATATTTTGAAATAATATATTGAAATATATGTATATAAAACAATTAAAATACTTTTTTTTATAAAGGCAATTAATTGAAGACGGGATATTGAAAATAATATTTTTATGGCTGCTATTGAGACTTATTATAGAACATACATTAATTTATTCATAAATATTTCTTGCACATATGTAATATGTGTGTGTATGTATAAAATGGCATAGATACTTGCGTGTATTGATTAAAATGACTCACCCTGTATATATATATATATATATATATATATATATATGAACTAATATATAACGTGTAAGAGATACGGGCACTTCTTAGACTTGACAATTTGTTACTTTTTTTTCACTATCGATACTTTATATATATATATATATATATATATATATATATATATATATATATATATATATATCAGTGCAATAGAATATATATACATATAAAGTATCGATAGTGAAAAAGTAACAAATTGTCAAGTCTAAAAAGTGCCCGTATCTCTTCCACGTTGTATATTAGTTCACTCTATTAGCTATTATTCTACTAATATTATTTATCATTGTGCAATTTTGAAACATATGTAACATTTCTATATACTATTGGTATATATCTGTACATATGCGCATAAGTAAACATAAAATTTATAAAAAGTGGGCGCCCATTAGTCTTGTTGCATTACTGCTTTCTGCTACGAGAGGCCAGAAAGCATTTTCAGGCCATATCTCGGCCGTAAAGCGATACGCTAGAGGAATAAGGATAGCGTGATCGTTGATCCTTTTCTATCTTTCCTCTCCACGGTGCGTCCACGCGAGCAATGCAATCGTGTGTGTACGTATACAGACATACACCTATACATCGAGACTGAGAATTCATTCCTCAGCGTTAGGTTAGGTAAGGAAGGAAGTAGAAGGACTAAGGGAGAGAAGGTTGAATAGGAAGATTGAAGTGTGAATTACCGAAACGGGATACTGATTAATCCAAGAATTATTTCAGAATACAAGAGATAAAAATTAAAATTAAAAAAATGAAAAGGAAAGGAATTGAAAATTATTCAACTCTCACTACTTAGGAGTGCGTTGTCGAATGAAAAAACTCTGAAGTGGCGAAGTGGATTTCAGCTTGAGCTGTCTTGGCTGATTGTAATGGGCTTGGCAGTGTGCAATTGGTGGCCTGGAGACCCGGTCTGTTGTTGTGTTGTTGGTCGATGCACTCAAGCGCACATCACACGTTACTTGTCCGCATGAATATTATAAATTTTTAAGTTATATAAGATATAACTCTTTGCACTGGCACGATGCGCAGAGAACGGTGAGAATAGACTATTAAAACTTCAAAGTATCGATAAGCCAGAGCGAGCTGCAGACAGACTCGGTACAAGATTTCGGATCGAGAGGCGAAGATAGACTAAATTTTTGAGGGAGGATTTCGCGTACATCAAATCTTAGCGTCTCTTCGCGTACCCTCTCCATTAGGCAGGCAATATTCTTTTTTAACGAATCAATCTTTAAATGTTGCCCCTCTCATGAGTTGAGGGCGTCCCCTTTCAAAAGAAAGTCCAGGAGATTGCGTCTATTGGTGTAGGCTTTTTGTTTTTAAAATTAAGTCTTGCCCACTGGAGAGTCCGCCCTGATCGGCCAAGTTGACAGTTTTATTATTCATTTGAGTTTTATCTCAAACAGATAACGCGCAAGGGTAATCTGGTAGGTGAG
Organism: Formica selysi; assembly: GCA_009859135.1. Classification (NCBI taxonomy): domain Eukaryota; kingdom Metazoa; phylum Arthropoda; class Insecta; order Hymenoptera; family Formicidae; genus Formica; species Formica selysi. Next base: position 425,052 of record WHNR01000052.1, on the reverse strand, counting down.
CACGCGGTGTCAAGTATCGCGAGTTTCTGTCGCGGATCATAGTTACATCGATAAAGCATCGCTCTAGTTCTTAGAAAGACTTTTATTCGAGACTTTTCTTATACCGTGTTGTCACTAGTGGGCTTTCAAGTTAAAATATTATTTGATCCATTTGTTTGTCTCTTGTATGCGCGTTGTTTAGATTTCGAGCCTTCTCACGGCTCGAGTATCTTTTAGTTTCTGTTTAAAATTCCTGGTTTTCTAGTAGATTTTTGTGTTCGAATATTTATCGCGCATGATTTAGATCCTGAAATATTAGTTTCGCCTGCCAGATATTCTTTAGTTTAATGTTTATGTCAAGTGCAAAGAGTTCCAGAGCGTAGGCATTTAATATTACGTGAAAGAAAAGAATCGTGGAGTCCACTGGACGTAATACTGTAATATATACAGGGTAGGCCATTGTAGCGTCGATGCTTACTTATATTAATGTGATCGCTTGGGAGGAATCGCTTAGGTTCTGGCCGTAAATGAGTAAGGCTTAATTTGAGTATCTAATTATATTTCCTTAGCATGTTTACAGTGTTTAAAATAATCAATAGGGACAAAGCGGCGTTGTCCTCCACGCTTCCTCGTTTGCGTGGCCTGGTCGGTTTTCGAGGACGTGCTTCCGCACGTCTGCGATCCTTGATCACACGTAGGCTTCTGCTCCTCCGTCTGGGTCTCCACTAAGCGGTTTTTCGGGGGATCCCAAGCCGGCAGCCAACGCGGAGCTTTTTGATCTGGCGATGGCTCCCTAAGGCGGAGCGTCCTTGGCCGCCCTTGGTCCTCGTCGGAGGAGGAAAGAGTGATCGGGGACGTTGGATGAAGCTCCAACGCTGGCCCAATATCGGGCACTGGCTCCCGCCTGTGTGTGTCCTGGGTTGGAGGCCCTGATTCCTTTAGTTCCTTGCTTCGCCGAGGATGCTTACTGCGAGCACGTTCGGTGCTGCTATGGCGTCGCTTTTCCGCAAGCCGCAGCAGATGAGGGGCCGAGACGATGCTAAGGACTCAAGGTTTCTGGCGTGCGGGTGGCGCGCCGGTGCTGGGGCGCGTTGCGCCAGGCCGAGGCGAGGATCCACCGGAGCTATGGCGAGGAACGACGGGCCGAGGCGAGGATCCGCCGGAGCTATGGCGAGTTGCGCCGGGCCAAGGCGAGGATCCGCCGGAGCTATGGCGAGTTGCGCCGGGCCAAGGCGAGGATCCGCCAGAACTGTGGCGCAGGGCGCCAGGAGGAGGCGTCTTCGCGCCGGAAGGTTGGCGCTGGGCGCCAGGCGAAGGCGAGGATGCGCCTGGTTGTCTCCGGGTCAGGAGATGTAGAGGTGCTGGCCTGGTGTGCTTTCGCACTCCTACTTCTCCTTGCCGAGGAGAATTATTCTTTACGCCCTTCGTGTTGGCGGTGGAGTCTTCTTCGTTATATCGATCGAGGCGACTAGGCGCCGTGTTGTTGCTTGATGTAGCGAGAATGCGCTAATTATTGATTGTCCCGGCTCCCTGATGAGCCTGCTTATGATCCCCGTGGGTTGACTTTGGCCCACGGAAATGCATTCCTGGCGTGTGACGCCTAGCGGAGGTGCCCGGTACTGGATACTCGCGGCGTATATGTAGCTGCCTGAGCGTCTTTCGGCTCACGGGTAAGCTCACTCGGCGCGCGCCGCGTAGCGGCGGTGCCCGTACTATCGGCGCGGCCGCTTTCTCGAATGTGCAGTTGTGCGAATGAATTTTTATCGCCACAGGACCCCCTTCGCTGTATTATGGTCACGGTATTTGAAAACGAACTGGCGGGCGTGAGGTTCATCCGCTCCGTGTCTTCTGTTCTTTTTCAGGCGGTTCCTGCAGTACTGGTTCTTGTCTATCTTCCCTGTCGCTTTCTTGCAGAGTATATACCGGTTTCACTCTGTCTATTGAGACGTTGATGTCCTTCCCATTTCTGCGTAAGGTAATTACTTTTTCTCCTCTCTTTATTATTTCGAAGGGTCCTTCGTATGGCGGCTGCAGGGTTCCTCCCAGTAGTTCTCTACGTAGGAAGGCGTGGGTTGCTGTTTCCATATTCTGGAATACAAATGGTGTTGCTTGTCCGTGTCTTTTTACTTCTTGTGGTCTTACGTCTCGTAGATTTTTTTCAAGCTGCTTCAGCATGTCTTCGGGTTCCTCTGCTATGTCTCGCTTATTGCTTTGTTGCAGGAATTGCCCGGGTAGTCTAATTGGCTCTCCGTACACCATTTCGGCTGCTGTTGCTTGTAAGTCCTCTTTCCAAGCAGCTCGAATGCCCATTAGCACTACGGGAAGAATCTCGACCCATTTCTCAGTTTGGTGACACTTAATGGCAGTTTTTAATTGGCGGTGGAATCGCTCGACCATGCTGTTGGCTGCTGGATGGTACGCTGTTGTTCTATAATGCGTTGTCCCTGTTAGTTGTGTCAGCCGTTTGAACAGGTCGGCTTCGAACTGCCGCCCCTGGTCCGTGGTTATGTACTTTGGGATGCCGAACCTTGCCATCCAATTGGTGAAGATGTTGCTTGCTATGGTGTCTGCCGTTATGTCCGGGACTGGTATCGCTTCCGGCCATCTAGAGAATCGATCTATTAACGTCAGGCAGTAGCTGTATCCTTTTGACACTGGCATCGGCCCTACGATGTCAATGTGGATATGTTCGAACCTGTGTGTCGGCGTTCGGAAAGTTCCTATTTGCGCTTTGTTATGCCTTGTTACTTTTGCTTGCTGGCATTGTAAACACTTGTGCCCACTTCCGGCAATCTCTCTGTATCCCGGGCCATACGTAACGCTGTGTGATCAGCTTCACTGTAGCTTTTACTTCTGGGTGTGATAAACCATGCAACGATCGAAATACTTGCTTGCGATATGGTTGTGTCACGAAAGGTCGTGGAGTTTGTGCGTCTATGTCGCAATAGAGAGCAATTTTTGTCCCGGGGATCGGTACTTCCCTTAATTTTAACGCTGTTTCCGACTGCAGGACTCGCTGCAATTCCTCGTCATTTCTCTGCGATTCTGCTAACTTTTCGAAGTTAATTGTTTCTTGGATGCCTTCTACCCTTGATAGAGCGTCTGCCACTACATTATCTTTCCCCGAAATATGTTGGATGTCCGTTGTGAATTGTGCTACAAATTCTAGATGCCGTGCCTGCCGTGGATAGCTTCGTAGCGGGTCTTGTTTAAAGGCGTATGTTATTGGTTTGTGGTCGGTATAAATTGTGAATTCTCGCCCTTCCAATAGATGCCTGTAGTACTTTACCGCTAGGTAGACGGCTAACAGCTCCCTGTCGTAGGGGCTGTATTTTCTTTGCGCGGGGCTCAACTTTTTGCTCATAAATGCCAGCGGTTGCCAGTTTTGCCCGCTTTGTTGCTGAACAACTGCCCCTACCGCATTATCGGAAGCATCCGTTGTCACGGCTAGCTTGTTCCGTGGGTCAGGATGCGCTAATAAGGTGGCCCGTGAGAGGCTATTTTTAGTTCTCTCGAAGGCTTCATCTAGCTCTACTGTCCACTGGATCGGCGCCTTGCCTTTCTTCTTCGGGCCCGCCAGTGTGTCGTTCAACTTGGCTTGGTCCACGGCTGCTCCGGGGATGAACCTTCTGTAAAAATTTAACATCCCCAGGAACTGGCGCATCTGCCTTATCGTTGTAGGTTTCGGGAATTCCTGTATTGCCTGGACTCTCTCTGGTAAGGGCTTCGTTCCCTCTTTCGTTACTACGTATCCCAAAAACTTGACATGTTCTTCACCGAAGATACATTTCGCCGGGTTTATTCTTAACCCATAGTCGTTTAGTCGTTGGAACAGCTTTCGCAGGTGTTTTTCGTGCCCTTCTCTCGACTTGGAGGCCACCAGGATATCGTCAAAGTAGGCATAGCAAAAATCCAGGCCATACAACACCTCGTTGATGAAACGCTGGAAAGTCTGTGCTGCGTTTCGTAGCCCAAATGGCATATACTTGTACTCAAATAATCCGAACGGCGTTGTAATAGCTGTCTTTGGAATGTCTTCTGGATGAATCGGGATTTGGTTATATGCTCTCACCAAATCTATCGTCGAGAATATCTTTCTCCCTTCCAGATTTTGCGTGAAATCCTCTATATGCGGGATCAGATATCGGTCTGGTATGGTTCGTGCGTTTAGTTTGCGGTAATCCCCGTGTTACGTCCAGACTCGAATGAAAGGAAAGTCAGCTGGAGGGCGTAACCTAGTTTTCTCTTAGACACACGCTAGACGATGCGTGTCCTAGAGTCGAGTGAACAGACCAGGGCCCCAGATAGGTCAACGACCTTAAGGGTCGCTCTTACTCTATCGAAAAGGGCCGTTCGCTCGGCGGTTCCTTTTCTGGTAAAGGAACTGAATCCTTATTACCCGGGACGGGACCGCGTGCGATTTCGTGCGACAGGAAGGAGGTCGGGTTAAAAAGAAACGTTCACGATGTTAAATATTAAAACTCTAATTTATTCATAAAAAGAAAATGTTGAATTTAAAAGGAAAATTAACTTTAATAGATTATAAATCTTTTTCTTTCTTTACCTCATATTATTTCTTATTGTTAATCATTATAATTAATATATATATATATATATATATATTTATATACTAACTTATTTTCTCTTAAGATGTATGTATGTGTATGTGTATGTGTGTGTGTCGCGTTACATAAGTACGGGGGTCATCAATCAGAGCGGTGCGGGAACAGTCTAATATTAATCTTATAGCTCTGATCTGATTTACAAAAATTTTCTGATAGTAATAATAATAATCTGTATTTATGGCGGAATAAAGGAAAGTTAGGGAATTTCTTCGAGATGGACGGTGGAAGGGGGAAATCTTCTTCTCAGGATTTCTATGGGAACGGCGACAGGGAATAATCGCCTTGGGACGAACCACGGTATGATAGAGTCTGGAAGACCTCTCTCCAACGCTTCTCGTAACTCCGCGTTGTCTACCTGGTCCGGCCCTATGCAGAATACTCCTTCAGGTAGCGGTTGAGTCAGGGGAGGAAATCGGTCCAGGACCCAAAGACGAAATTGCTCCTCGGTCAGCCCTTGCTCGTAAGCTCTAGACCCCTCTCCAAGGTGAGATGGTCCGTCTCTGGAGTCGCGGGGTTCTCTCTCCGAATTGCTCTGGTTATCGCCCACACAGCACAAGACATCCATCGGACATCCAAATCAGGTCCGTTTTATGTCGGAACGTCCGTGAACATGTTACGAACATCCTATCGGTCCGTTTATGGATATCCATTAGACATCCATCAAAAGGCATCTAATGGATGTCCAATACATAACCGTTTTATATCCGACTTCTTTGGATAAATTATGGACGTCCAGTGGACGTCCCAAATAGGATGTACGGTGGACATCCGCCACAGGATATTCAATGGATCCAAATTACATCCGTTTTACGTTCATAAATCCATTTGCGATATATGTAGAACGACACACAAATTTAATCAAATATTTTGCACAATAAATCTATTTCTCGACGCTTATTACGCGACGATCATTTGTGCCCCGTTATTCTATTTTTATTTTAAACTCAAAACTATATATTGATTCGGTTAAAAATATCTATAGTTCTGTGAAAAATATACTCTAAATTAAGTGTAATTTTCTTTAAAAATGAGACAAAAAGAACACTTATTTGGTTGACATTTCATTTCGTATACGACAAATTTTTAAGTATGTTTTATTTATAATTGGTTGCAGGATAGAAAAAAATTCTTGAGTTTCTAGAAATCTTCTATTTTGTAGTCAATCAGGATCCGACAAAACTTGTACAATACATGAAATATCAGCCTAAAGTCTATCTATCATTACATTTTTGAATGTATCTGAAATGGCGGTTTCTCTTATATTGGCGCTTTGCGCTTGCGTTCATTTCCCGCCTGTTCCGCCCAGCGTTCCCGTTTTCCGCCTGTGATTCTCGTGTGTTCTGGTGTCTGATGGTGTATTCTCATGGCTCTTAATTTGCTACTCTGTGGTATCATCTCGCGCGGATTTTTATTTCTTTGTACTGGATCGACGAGTTCTTTGTAGGTAAATGAATTTTATTTATAATTTCATGTTTAAATCATGTTCGTAACATTTCACATAAATAATTTAAGTATACCGCAAAATATACCACGCCTTTTTAGAGGTTATGGAGAGGCATGATATAGTCGGGCTGCAAGAAAAAATGTGTTTTTGGGGGCCTTCTTTCAGGTCTGATTTAAATCATCATTAAAGAAGTCTCCTCAAACATAATTCCTTAACATTTTGTCATTATAAATGCCGATGCCAGACGACGCGTGTTTTCAGCAAATATATATCATAAATATTTTGTGTACAACATGCATGATTTATGATGATAATAAATATTCCTTGCATACATATATAGACTTACTCTTCATGAAATAATCGTACTAAACTTGCTGAAATACATAGAATTTTATGTACAAAATATTTGACATTATATTACATATATTACAATAGGCAACTCATGTATACAGTTGTCTTACGTACTCTCATAATATAAATTTAATATAAATTTAATATATTTTAATATAAATCATTATAAGTTTGGCATTATATATTGCAACATTTATTTGTATTCCATAGTCTTAGTGTATAAAAACAAGTTTTGATAAATGCTTAATATATTGATACTAGATTATGCGCTTACGAAATAAGAAAAGTATACAATGCAATAAGTTTGACGAAATGTGAATAATATATATTATTGTAAGGTTTTTTATACATAAAATTTTATGTATGTCACAAAGTTTAATACAATTATTTGAATAAGAATAAGTCTGGTAAATTATGCATATTGCACACGAAATAAAAAGAATGGGAGAAAATTAATAAATATTCTAGATTAACGTTTAAACGGGGTAAGGCAATGTGGAATAGATAATAAATTTGATAAAATATGAGTTTTTTAGCTTACTTTATTTTTCAATACTTATTGAATATTATTTAATTGTATAATAATCTTGACGGTAGGTCGTGGCTATTCTCATTTAAAAAGCTTTTATCGGTATAAAGGATTTCTTAGTGAATAGGCACGCAGAAGTCAGAAAACATTAGCTACATTAAATTCAATTTCTGTCCTTTGACTTGTTTTATATAATAATACTTGTTTTATATAATAATCTTAAAAAATATAAATTATATGTGTATAAATGTATATAAATTTTTAAAAAATTATTAATTATTATTTTATAATTATAAATAAAATATACAATGTCTTTGTAAAAAAATAAAAAATGATTCAATTTTGTATTTTCAGATAATATTTTTCAGTGAATTAATAATTTATTTCTTTGTAGAAATTTATAAACTACGATACTTTTTCACGTGTTTGCAATTTTGTTTTTTTTAACACTCTTTAATTTCGTTTGGCCGGTTGGCATTTCAAGGGTGACTAGATCTTTTATTACCATTGGTACCTGACTGATAAAACTTTACCGACTATACTTTCAACTTTACCATCAAAAAGTATGAATATTGAAATAACAATATAAATTGTTTTTTAATAATTCGTTTAGTACTTTTTCCTCAAAATTATAAAAAAATAGATGTTTCTTATGGTTAAACGGCATAAGATAACTTTACAATCGAGTCTTCTTTTCATCAACAGTTGTAGTCTTTTGTTTATTTACTTTATAGGTAAAATAATCATGTCAAAAAGGAAACCAATAAACACTGTATCAACTCGACACGTAAGAAGGTTAATAAATAAAGAGGCTTTGATTCGTCATCAACACTTTTTAGATGAACACAGATCTTCGAATTTAGACAATGAGGAAGAAAATTCGATAGTTTCCAACATAGTTTCAAATTCATCGTCTTCAGTTGAATATTCAAACGAACAAATATTTGATGCACATGTTAATAAAGCGAACATTGAAGAGGTGTCTTTCTACTCAAGTAATAATAGTTCGAAAGAAGATAATTGCAATGATGCATTTCAAATTAATGCTGAATATCGCGAAAATGAAGTCGTAAATATTAATCAGCAGTTACAAAAAGTCGAATTAAAAGTCCGTCTTGCAAAGTGGGCTGTAGAAAGAAATATTTCGCATTCCGATTTATCAGCGCTTCTCCAAGTATTAAAAACCGACCCTCATAATTCGGATTTACCAACCGATCCGCGAACATTATTACAGACTCCAAGACATACGGAAATTAAAGAAATGGAATCAGGATTTTACTGGCATTACGGCTTAGGTTGCAGCTTAATAGAATTTATTGAACAAAATTCTACAATGTTCGTTGAATTTGAAAATACTATTTCTTTGTCTATTAATGTCGACGGGTTACCATTGTCTAAATCTTCAACCAGTGTACTGTGGCCAATATTGGGTTGTCTGATCGATTATAACATCGTTTTTCTAATAGGGGCATATCACGGAAATTGTAAACCGAGCGATGCTGCCATATTTTTAAAAGATTTTGTCGCAGAAGCTATCGATATTGTTCAAAATGGTTTGACCCATAATGGGAAAGTATATAAAATTGTCATCAAACAAATAATTTGTGATGCTCCAGCAAAAGCTTTTATATTAAATGTAAAAACTTTTTCAGGGTACTCTAGTTGTACCAAATGTTGTGTAGAGGGTGATTTTAGAAAAAATAGAGTATGCTTTCTGGAAAACGATGCAAAAAGACGAACAGATAAAGACTTTGTAAATCAGACGGATGATCGTTATCATTTAGGACGTAGCATCTTGGCAGATATTCCTAATTTAGGTTTAGTAACAAATGTAGTGTTGGATTATCTACATGTAATCTGTCTCGGTACAGTACGAAAAATGCTAAATGATATAGTTAGTGGCGAATTGCAGGTTCGTCTTCCTCACGTCAAAGTTGAACAAATATCTCATCATTTGATCAAACTCAGACCGAATATACCCGTAGAATTTGTAAGAAAACCAAGGTCGCTAAAATATCTTGCGCAATGGAAGGGTACAGAATTTCGCCAATTTTTATTATATACTGGCCCTGTTGTGTTCGAATCAGTACTTAGTTCGAGTTTATATCACCATTTCGTAAGTCTTAGCGTTGCTGTCAGGATAATGTGTAGCACAAATTTATGTAAGCAATACTTAGATTATGCACAACAGTTATTGAACCATTTTGTGCACAGTTTTAAAATTATATATGGCGAACATAAAGTTTCGCATAACGTGCATAATCTTATTCATATGCCTGATGATGTTAAAAACTTTGGTGTACTTGACTCCTTCAGTGCATTCAAATTCGAAAACTTTATGCAATATTTAAAAAAACTTATACGAAAATCACATAAACCTTTACAACAGTTAAACAACCGTTATGCAGAATTGAAAAATATTTTACATGCATCTAGTCCAAAAGATAAGCAACGCATTATTACACCGAGAGTACGTAAGTTACATACAAATGGTATTCTTATTGATAGCTGCGTAGATCCGCAATATAAAGAAGTTGTGTTTAAGGAATACATATTGCGATCTAATGATCAGGCAAATTGTTGCTGTGGTTTACGACAGGGAAATATCGTATTTGTTGAAAACATTAGCTTCAATACAGAAATAAATGAATTCGTTATTATTGGCAAAGAATATGAAAAAAGGAATGATTTTTTTAAAATTCCATGTTTGTCGTCTATACTTGATATATATATAGTTGACAAATTATCTAAGAGAAGATGGTGGCGTATATCTGATATTTGTCAAAAGTTTGTATGTTTGCCTTATATACAAACAAAGTATATCGTATTTCCACTACTCCATACTGACGATTAACCTTTTTTAGTTTTAAAAAAATTAATAAAAGAAAAAATGTCTACAGCGTCGAAATTTTTATAAATTTTATAAAAATATATTTTTAAAATTTAATGTTTTACTTTTCCAGATTTTTGGGTTGTCACCGCGTCTACAGATAACTTGTCGATGTTTCGCAAATATTGTACTTTGCGAAACGTTGGCAACTCTAAACGCAGCAATAACTCGGAAATATAGAAAAGTAAATAGAAAAAGCGTGAAACATAAAATTTGTAATTAAATGTCTGTAGAACTGTAATGTAATTTTTTGTTATAATGTGCTTTAATGTCGTTAAATGAACAAAATTAATCACTCTAAAATATATTATAAGATAAAATGTGCGTTAGGCATATAAAAATATTGTGCTGGCAAGATCCAGCTCAGACCGTATTTGACATTTCTTTATATTACTCGTTCGATTCGGTATCAGTTGGAATATCATTTAATATTATTATTAGATAGTTTATTGTGTTTAGCAGCACCATGAAGGACGACACACGAAAGTACTACGTCGTTCAATTCGATGACGGAATTCAAATTATTCCTGAAAATTAGTTTGTTGATGGGACTCGAACAAAAGCATATTGGCCAAACTACACTAACTTCAAAACTTACGATAAGGCAGTCGAATCAATGCAAAATGTTGACATTGTTAATTGGACACAAGTCGCAGTATGTGAAATCATAGCAGCTTCTGGTAAATATAGAAATATATATGTCCATAATGTTTGATATAATGACCTAAAAGTTCATTTCTTATTTCATTAGACCACATCAATAAAAGCAGCAATATTTGGTAGCAGTTTCCTATAGCGAGTCATTCAAAAATCTAGAAACAGTACAATGGCCTTGATGCCAGCTACAAGAATATGCAACAAAAAATATACGTTCCTATTTAAAAAAATCAAATTGACCTTAAATAATCTTGATATTGAACGGTATTTACAGTCGGTTCTTATATTTCAGACCGTCTTAAGTACGATATAATAAATTCTATACTTTTTTATTATAGATGCCTTATGTTAAATATATAAGAATCTAGAAAAGAAATTGATTAATGAATTTGTTGCTTCCCATACAGCGCAGAAGATTGCAGCAACATTTGCAACATTGTCGCAATGTTGCTACAATGTTGCAATGTTGCTGCAATGTTGTTACAACATTCTATACTATATGGGTTATAATATCTTGGTTATTAGAATAATACCAATAAACAACTTTTTTACAATACTATAAATATTGCATCATTGCATTTTTTATTTTATACTGTACTATCTTCAGATTCCTTTCAACGTGCGAAGGACAAATTAAAGAAAGCAGAAATGGTCACAGATGTAAATACTGATACCGACGAATTACTTGCAAAGAAGCGAAGAAGAATTACAGCAGCTAAATGTTTAAGCAGTAGTGATTCAGAGGAGGAAGATGCCTTTGCTGAATTTTTGCCAGCATTCCCGCGTCAACCAATTGTGCGACAACAAAGCTGTGAAAATAATTCATCATTATCTGCATATTACAACAAAGGGGATACAAGTTGTAAGAAAATTATATTTACATTAGCGTTGCTATTTACAAATCGATTCTGGATTATTTATTAATTAAAAACAAAAATATTACAACCGAAGCACTGGTCAATTAGAATAGATCTGGCAATTTCAAGCATTATATTTTTAAATTGTCATTAATGTTACAGCTAGAACATCATCCCAACAATCACACTATTCATCGCAATCACAATTGCAATCCGAAAAACAGGACTGTTTACCTCATTCCAATCTTTCTCAGAATAATAGACAAACGTCAATAACAAATAAAAAAATTACCAATAACATCTACAATGGTAACTTACATTTTTTAAATAACTTCTAATTTACCGTGCGGAAAGTAGTTGCCAATTGCTTTGGATAATCGAAATATTGAACTGTTTTTACCCTCTTTTTAACCATAATTAGCTTTAAACATCCAAATATTGATTGAGATTTTTACTACATTTGTTATCAGGTACTTCACAATCGCAGACAATAAAAAAGAATGTTAAAGATCTTTCGCACTCAACCGATTTCATACGACGCAATAACATTTCTTCAGATTCTGAAAATGAGCCTAGTCATTTGGCACAATGTGCTAAGAACAATGTAAAGAAAACTGCACATAAATCTTCACCATCCATTGCGCAATATGATAAGCATAGGCAAATTGAAAGTCGGTCATAATTTTTATAATAGGCTTGTATATATGTATTATATTATCAGTAATTAATAATTTATTTACATGATTGCAGACGATGCTTCATTCAAAAAGTACATTATAAAAGCTTTAACGGATATAAAATATAAAGTAAACATTATTATTGCGAATCAAAATGATGAACGAGACACATGTACAACCTGTAAAAAGAATCAAGCAAGCGACGAAAATGAAGAGCAAGAGAATCCGTTCATTTCTATGTTTCCTATAAAAAACGACGAGGATTTACAAACATTAGAGAGATTCTTAATGGACGAACAAAATCGCGCAAAATTGGTAAAATATTTGTTAATTTTCATCCATTTATGTTTTTCGTGATGGTTTAGACAAATATATTTAATTATTATAATTTTGCACAGATAAAACAATTACATAAACTTGGTGGCCAAAGTATAAAACATACTGTACAAAACATGATGAAAAAATGCTTCGCATTCGAACTAGCGCAAACATTCAGTTGGTTTGGAAGAAGGAACAAAAAACAGTTTTCCGAACTGCGCTTTTGCACAATTGTAATAGGTAAATCTTAAATATTATAATATACTTCCTATTGTTGAAACAGAGTAATTAGTTTACAAATGTTAATTAATTGGTGATAAATTTAATATATTTTTTTTTATCTCAGATGAAAGAAAATTTTTGTGAAGTATTTTTGCATGTATCCATACTTTTTGAGTTATGTTGAATTGCATATTTAATTCGTTAAAAAATGTTATTAATCCTTTGGAGCAATTCATAAGAATTTAATGAAAATGAAAGCTCTGTGGTCTCTTTGGTCACTGATTTCGAACCTGAATGTCGAAATTTTCAAATTGAAAATGGTGTAATCAATATAGCAAAGTTTTGTAGATTTAGTCAGTATGACGACACTGACTCTGTAATTGTACCATTTAAAATTCTGACCAAGATTCGAAATCAGCGACCTAAGATACACAAGTCATTCATTTTCATGAAATTTCCTTATATACAAAATTTTGCTTCAAAGAATTAATAACATTTTTTAACAAATGTAATGTAATGAAGTGTGTAATTCAACATTATTTAAATAATATAGGTATTTCAAAGAAAATTGAAACGGATTTCGATTCAACATGCAAAATTAAGTTTGAAAAGTGCTTGCGAAAGTCTAATAATGTTTTTGATTATCAGTAATTGAAATCGTTTTTACCCTTTATTTAGTAAAAACCGATTTTAAACATTGAAAAATATCTCGAAAACTGTGAGTGATAAGAATAAACAAATATCGAATTTGAATTAGTGTGAAAAACTATTTTAGAAAAGTATTGTTTAATTGATGATTTATTCTTTTTATTGAACAATATTTTAAGATACATTTATTACTAAAGGAAATAAAAACTCGACAAGCTACTTCGCGCATTTTAATTTGATTACTGAAATCTAGATCTAAAACTCGTTCTCTTACTTTTCAGATGTAGTTCAAAAACATTATCCCGATGCTACAAATACATTTATTTGTACTTTCATTAAAGAATGGCTGCGTCGCGCACCTGAGAAATGTGGCAAACGTGTAGAAGTAGCAGCAGCTGAGCTTCGTACAAATATCGATGATGAAGGCTAGCCCTATCGTAAGCAATATATTTATACCAAAGAAAGATACTTAATGATTTTTTTATTATTCATAAGTTTTGTTTGATAATTATAGTTTTAGTGGCCAATGCTTTTGTTGTCTCATATCAAACCAATTTTGTTTGAATAACTTTGTGCAATTAAACAGTTATCTAAAATTGTTCGCGCTTCTGCAATTAGTCAAATTATTTGAAGTATTGATACTATTGATTAGAACTCTGGTTAAATTAAACTTTTTTAATTTCTGCATGCTTGTAGTTTTATTAATGTTTTTGAATCAGTTCTTAGCAAATCAAAAAATATTAATATAACATACATGTATGTTACATTTTGAGTTGCTGGGAACTGATTTAAGAACGTAAGATTGCAAGACATGTCGAAATAAAAAGAAATGGCATCAAGATTTTATTGAGATAATTATGGTTTAGCTCATAGCTTAATCAATTTTATTGAACAGAATAAAGTTTCGCATAACGTGTATAATCTTATTTATAAGCCTAATGACGTTGAAAACTGGCGTACTTCTTCAATGCATTCAAATTCGAAAACTTTATGCAATATTTAAAAAGATTTATGTGCAACTTGACAATATAGCAATAATTCTAATGATATGATCAATCGTGGAAGCCTAAACATTTTTTGATTATATGTTAATAAAATTATTATTTAGTATAATATTCCTATAATATAAGCGTAGTATATAAAAACTTGCGTATTATTATTAGAATTTTGCTGTACAAAAATGTACGTTACATATTATACGTAGCATATTATGTAATGTACGATATTATGTACAGATGATATTAAACAAACATGTTGCACAATTGATTAATAATAAAATTAATTTTATCTATTATATGTGTTTTCTTATAATAATAAAGAATTGGAAAATCAAAATATACTCATTAACTTGTCGAATAAAATAACTTATTTTATTTCTATATCGCATCATTTACCCTGTAACAAGTACCAGATTTGTGAAGATTTGCAAGTTCAAAAACAGCGATTGTGTGTATTTAATCTTAAACCTGCAGTTTAAGACTGCTCAAGGGTAAAATTTTATATAAGGAATTGTTTAATAAAACGTAAACAAAAGTTCGGAAATCATTTTATATATTCTAATGCTATGTGCTTTATAAAATGAATATCCTAAGATGAATATCCTAAATGATCCATTTTATATGTTTTCCGGACATTGCATTCGCAAAATATACGTGTGCGCAAATTCCATTCTTACGAAAAATCTACAAGTTGATTGGCTAAAAGCCATGGGCTAATAGCCAATCAATTTGCAACTTTTCTGTAAGAGCAGAATTTGCACATATGTTTCTCTTATGAATGAATTCAAGAATCGAGTCTCTGGTTTGTTTATGGATATTTGAGTTGGACATTCACTAGATCGTACTGTATTTTCATTGAATGTCCATAAGACATTCGAATCGGACATCCTTTGGATGTACTGTATTTTCATCCACCAGATGTCCACTGAACGTCCGAAGGACATCTGATTGATCTGATATGGATATCCATGGGATATCCGTATTTGTCTACCAGATGTCCATAGGACGTCCTATGAACGTAAATCAGTCGGACATTGGGATATAATATGTACGCCTCATGGATAGCCAACGGACGTATACGGACATCCCACGGATATCCATATTAAATCAATCGTACGTTCTTCGGACGTTCAATGGACGTCCATATGCTATGTGGGCGGAGAGATCGGCAAAATCCTGTTCTCGCGGTCCGCCCTCAATTTCGCTGTCGGGTGGTTGTTCGAAAGAGCTTCCGGGTTCGTCCGGATGGAAGGATTCTGGGTGGACAGGGGACGAGAGGGGGGAATCACTAAGGATGATAGTTGAGGGTGCTGGGGATCCTGACGGGCCAGGTTCGGGAGAAGGGGTTGGTTCTGGTACGTGGGGAGGACTGTCTGGTGTGCGTGTGTTGTGTGTGATTTTTATTTTAATATTAGTTTTTTCTACGCCCTTAACAGTAATATTAATAGGTTGCGCTTGAGCCCGAGCCAATTCTTTCCGTAACCGCCTATTCCGACGATTCCGCGAACATTTGATAGCAGCTCGCGATGACCGTTTTTGTCTTTCCACTAAGGAAAGAATAATAATGAATAATAATATATTGTAGAAGCTATGTCGCTATATATAGTCGCTAGAAAATCTCTAATCTGAGAAATAATCCTTGGAGTTTTTTCTTTATTTGATTAATAAAAATTCTTAAATCCAGAAAGAAAGGAGAGAAAGTTTATATATTTATCCTTGTAACAAGAATATATATATATATATATATATATATATATTAAATATAATAAAAATAAAAGAAGGAAAGGTTTGACTGAATGTGACAAATGAAATCACGGATCGCTCTGCTGAATGCAGGTGATCCCTGGTGACAAACAAGAAATCGCGAGTCGCTCTGTAAGGTACAGGTGGCCCTTGGCGACGAAAGAATATCACGAGTCGCTCTGTTAAATACAGGTGACCCTTGATTACAGGTAGGAAGTTGCGAGTCGCTCTGTAAAATACAGGTGACCCTTAACATTAGATAGGAAACCGCGAGTCGCGCTGTAAAGTACAGGTGACCCTTGGCGACGGAAGAATATCACGAGTCGCTCTGTTAAATACAGGTGACTCTTGATGACAGGTCGGAAGTTGCGAGTCGCTCTGTAAAATACAGGTGACCCTTAACAATAGATAGGAAACCGCGAGTCGCGCTGTAAAGTACAGGTGACCCTTGGCGACGGAAGAATATCACGAGTCGCTCTGTTAAATACAGGTGACCCTTGATGACAGGTAGGAAGTTGCGAGTCGCTCTGTAAAATACAGGTGACCCTTAACAATAGATAGAAAACCGCGAGTCGCGCTGTAAAATACAGGTGACCCTTAGCAATAGACAGGAAACCGCGAGTCGCGCTGTAAAATACAGGTGACCCTTAGCAATAGATAGGAAACCGCGAGTCGCGCTGTAAAGTACAGGTGACCCTTGGCGACGGAAGAATATCACGAGTCGCTCTGTTAAATACAGGTGACCCTTGATTACAGGTAGGAAGTTGCGAGTCGCTCTGTAAAATACAGGTGACCCTTAACATTAGATAGGAAACCGCGAGTCGCGCTGTAAAGTACAGGTGACCCTTGGCGACGGAAGAATATCACGAGTCGCTCTGTTAAATACAGGTGACCCTTGATGACAGGTCGGAAGTTGCGAGTCGCTCTGTAAAATACAGGTGACCCTTAACAATAGATAGGAAACCGCGAGTCGCGCAGTAAAGTACAGGTGACCCTTGGCGACGGAAGAATATCACGAGTCGCTCTGTTAAATACAGGTGACCCTTGATGACAGGCAATATAAAGAAAGAGGAGAGCCAAGGTAATATTTCAGAGAAAGGGTTAAAAGAACTAAAGAAGAGAAGCCCGAATAGGGAAGTTAGTTAAGATTGAAACGTAAATGATTGAAGTTATTAATTGATTTGTTATAATTAATAATCCAAGAATTATTTCAAATGTACAAATGTAAAAGAAAAAGGAAATAGAGTTAAGAACATTCAAAACACTTACTACTTATCGAGTGCGTTGGTAACAAAAAAAATTAGATAATGGAAGGCTCCTAAGGGCGAGAGGAGTTTCGATGAATCGACTCGACCTGAGTGATTGAAATGCGGGCTCGCAATCGCCGCTGCAGTCGCTTGGCACAAGATCTTCTAGATTTGCGCTAAGTGTCTAAATTCTTGCACCAACAACGCGGTTTAGAAACACTTAGAGTTTGTATAAAATTTTAAGAATTGAAGTCGAAGTAATTATAAATACGTAATTGTAATAAATGTGAACTAACTGACTGACTAATGAACTGAAACTGTAATATATTGTAATTAAACGGAACTGTAAATGTAAAGATCCGAACTGTCTAATGAACTGAACTGAACCGAAACTGAGTTGAAACTGAATTGAAACTGAATCTGAATACTGAAAACTGAATGAAGAAAATGCTGAATGATGAATGAGCCGCGAGGAAAGATTCGGAGTATATTAAGCCCTTTGCTCCTCCTCTCCATTGGTTTCGTTAATATTTTTCGCGAATTGAATTTTTTATTCACGCCCTCCGATGTTGCTGGGAGGCGTTGCCCTTTAGCATAGGAGGTGTTAGAACCTTAGGTATTGGTGAAGGCTTTTGTTTATAGAATTAGCTTTCGCCCAATGGAGAGTTGTTGCAATTTGAGTGAGAGTTATGCCTTTTATTATCTACTTAAGTTTTATCTTAGGTAGATATCGTGTAACGGAGATCTGTCAGGCGAGCACATATAATATCATTTTTAATGTCCGTTTCGGTTTTCATTTAGATTCTTGGTACCGAAATTGTTTATTACGAGAGCTGTCAACCATAATTTAGATTAGTAAGAGAATTTGTCACCCAAGCTTTTAGTGGTTGATTAATTTGCTTATTTCTTAGATCAGATATGCTCTAGTTTCCTGTTTGTATCATATATCCTCTCAATTTTTGTTTCCGAAAAGTTTGTCTCGCCTTTCAGTTTCCATTTGTTTATTTCAAGGCGTAATGCGCTCTTAAGATACCGCTAATCTCTATTTACGATGAAAGAAAAGAATCGTGGAGTCCGCCGGACGTAACACCCGCATGGGCGCCAAGAATTCTCCTTCTTGGGCGCCATGTGTATGGGCGCGGCCCATGGACTTTTTGATGGCTGGATCACTCCTTCCTGTTGCAAAAGTTCGAACTCGGCTTTTGCTGCCTTCAGTTTGTCAGGAGCGAGTCGGCGGGGACGACACCCTTCAGGTGGCCCCGGTATTGTCTGGATATGATGCCTCGTCGAATGAGATACCTCTTTCCTGACTCCTAGCGGCTTTAATATTTCCGGGAATTCGGCAAGGAGCTCATGGTAGTTCGTATGGCTCGCGACTGTCTTGATGCCTTCCCCTATCGTAGTATTTCGAGATTTTCTCGATGATAACCCGGTTTTTCCGTCGATCAGAGGTCCCTCTCGTAGGTCTGGGATCAAGTGAAAATATGACAGGAAGTCGGCGCCTATTATCGGTTGGGTTACTTCGGCTATCGTGAATCTCCACAGGAACTTTCTTCTTAATTCGAAGTCGGGTTCTAGGTTTATTTGTCCGTACGTGCGAATTACGGATCCGTTTGCCGCATACAGTTGGTAAGTATCTGTCCACCGTGCGCTTTTGACCATGCTTCGAGGATACACATAGACGTCGGATCCGGTGTCTATCAAATATGGGATTTTCGTTTTACTGTCGGTCATTATGAGGCGGCGAGGTCTTGGGTCAAGGTCGTTGGCCGCCATCAACGCCTGCCCTCCGTGTTTTCCTTCTTGTAGGTGCACGGTTGACGGCATTTCTTTGCTTCCAACCCGAAACGTTGGTGGAAGAAGCATTGCCCGTCGTCTCTGTTGGTCTCTCTTCGTTTATGTATTCGACTTGTGGACCTATCTCTAGCGGCTTGGTTCTTAGCTCGGCTTCTTGAGCGACTATGTCGTTCCCGGATTTGTGTGGTTAACCTCTCGACCTGCTGTGTCAAAGCTTTAATTTGCTCTTCTACAGTTGGTTGTGCCGCCGTGGCGGCCGCAATAGTCATGCGACTAGTTACCTCCGTGATCCTATCGGCTTGTTCAGCGACATCCTCCAACCGATCTTCCGTACGGGTTGCGAGGATAACTTGCGCTTGTTGTGGTAATCGACCTAACCACAAGGTACGTAGGAGTTGCTCAGGGACGTTATTGTAAACGAGGGTCTGTAAATGTCGCAGGAACTGCGAAGGTTTCCTATCGCCGAGCTCTTCGTGCTCAAGTAGCTGGCGGATGCGTTGCTCCTGCGTGGCTGTCAACCGCTGGGTTAAAGCTCTTTTAACTGCCTCGTATTTTCCTTGAGCCGGAGGTTGCGTTACGATATCTCGGATCTCGCGAGCGTATCTGGTCTCCAAGTGAGCCAGCACGTATGAATATTTAGTCGTATCCTGCGTTATACCTCCTAGGGTAAATTGGCTTTCCAACTGTGCGAACCATAATTCGGTTCGTCCGGCCAAAACGGAGGGGCTTTGACCGCTAAGCGAGTGACCTGCTCCTGTCCTTCCATGATCACGTCGGGGTCACCACTTTGTAGCGTCGATGCTTACTTATATTAATGTGATCGCTTGGGAGGTAGGAATCGCTTAGGTTCTGACCATAAATGAGTAAGGCTTAATTTGAGTATCTAATTATATTTCCTTAGTATGTTTACAGTGTTTAAAATAATCAATAGGTACAAACCGGCGTTGTCCTCCACGCTTCCTCGTTTGCGTGGCCTGGTCGATTTTCGAGGACGTGCTTCCGCACGTCTGCGATCCTTGATCACACGTAGGCTTCTGCTCCTCCGTCTGGGTCTCCACTGAGCGGTATTTCGGGGGGTCCCGGCAGCCAACGCGGAGCTTTTTGATCTGGCGATGGCTCCCTAAGGCGGGGCGTCCTTGGCCGCCCTTGGTCCTCGTCGGAGGAGGAAAGAGTGATCGGGGACGTTGGATAAAGCTCCAACGCTGGCCCAATATCGGGCACTGGCTCCCGCCTGTGAGTGTCCTGGGTTGGAGGCCCTGATTCCTTTAGTTCCTTGCTTCGCCGAGGATGCTTACTGCGAGCACGTTCGGTGCTGCTATGGCGTCGCTTTTCCGCAAGCCGCAGCAGATGAGGGGCCGAGACGATGCTAAGGACTCGAGGTTTCTGGCGTGCGGGTGGCGCGCCGGTGCTGGGGCGCGTTGCGCCAGGCTGAGGCAATGATTCGCCGGAGCGGAGGCGAGATACGTCAGGCCGAGGCGATGATCCGCCGGAGCTATGGCGAGGAACGCCGGGCCGAGGCGAGGATCCGCCGGAGCGGTGGCGAGGTACGCCAGGCCGAGGCGAGGATCCGGCGGAGCTGTGGCGCAGGGCGCCAGGAGGAGGCGTCTTCGCGCCGGAAGGTTGGCGCTGGGCGCCAGGCGAAGGCGAGGATGCGCCGGAGGGTTGGCGCTGAGCGCCAGGCGAAGGCGAGGATGCGCCGGAGGGTTGGCGCTGAGCGCCAGGCGAAGGCGAGGATGCGCCTGGTTGTCTCCGGGTCAGGAGATGTAGAGGTACTGGCCTGGTGTGCTTTCGCACTCCTACTTCTCCTTCCCGAGAAGAATTATTCTTTACGCCCTTCGTGTTGGCGGCTGGAGTCTTCTTCGTTATATGATCGAGGCGACTAGGCGCCGTGTTGTTGCTTGATGTAGCGAGAATGCGCTAATTATTGATTGTCCCGGCTCCCTGATGAGCCTGCTTATGATCCCCGTGGGTTGATTTTGGCCCACGGAAATGCATTCCTGGCGTGTGACGCCTAGCGGAGGTGCCCGGTACTGGATACTCGCGGCGTATATGAAGCTGCCTGAGCGTCTTTCGGCTCACGGGTAAGCTCGCTCGGCGCGCGCCGCGTAACGGCGGTGCCCCGTATCGGCGCGGCGGCTTTCTCGAATGTGCAGTTGTGCGAATGAATTTTTATCGCCACAGCCATTTTAATGTATTCACTGAAATATCTTAAAATCTGTAAGTTTGTAACGCGGTCACCTCGCTCGCCGCTCGGATCGGCTCGTAGGTGTCCGGGTTCGAGAGGAGGGGAGATTCAAGCTTGCGTAGACACAGTATAGGTAGAAAAGATAGTTTATTGAAAGCGAAATATATACAAAGTAGCGTGCAGGGCCGTGCGGTGTTAGGCGGCGTGCGCTTGGCGGCAAACAGGCGCTAGGACGCGAGCGCAGTGGGAAGTGCAAGCGCGAAGTGGTCGGTGTGAAGCGGCGTGCAGTGCGAAGCGGATTCGACTTAATATCTACTATGACTTTATTTACATGCGCGTTAGCTTAGTATCTACGGTGACGTTATTTACACGCGGGTTGATCGCGACGCGGTTATCCCGGTCGGGCTTATTCCTAGCGGTTTATAATTACGGCTCGATTCGCGGGCGCGGACTTATAATTAACCGGACTTAATACTAGCAGGCTTATAATTACGGCGCGATTCGCAGGCGCGGACTTATAATTAACCGGACTTATTACTAGCAGGCTTATAATTACGGCGTGGTATCTACATGCACTTACGACTACGGTTAGGCTAGGCGGCTGGGTATTGCCGGCAGGCCCGAGTGTCACGTCGAGCTCCACCTGCAACGGAAACCGGAGAAACTCGGCGGGGCTGAGAAAACCTCATCACGGGCTGGTACGAGGAACCGGAGAAACCCGGTAGGGCCAAGAGAAACCTCGGCCCCTAAGATAGCGAGAGCCAGGGAAACCCGGCAGAGCTAAGAAAAGCCTTAGCCCCAAGAGATAGCTGGGTAGGTCGGTGTCGGGAGTCGGATCGCAGGATGGGATCTGGTCCCGATGTCTCGGCCGGCCGGGCTTATACAGGGTGGTCCTCGTAACGGTCGCCACGATTTTTAAGGCACTTACAATAATCTGACATAAAAAAGTCATGAACAGAAATTTATCAGTTTCTAACCGGCAACAAATTGCAATAATAAAAATTGACCAAACAATTTTTTTCCCTAAAAAAGCAAGGTCACCTTCAATTTTTTAAATGGAACTGCCTACTTTTTATTGCATATTCTTGTAGCTTATCTCGAGAGCTTTTCAAAACACTATAATAAAGTATTTTTTTATTAAGTACTTTTTGAGTTATTTTATATTTTAATCTGACATATTTTGATATAAAAATTAAAATATCTCGTAAAATATTTAGTTTTCGATAATCTTACCGTAACACTTTTATGTACAGAATAATGAGACAAATCAATTAGTTTTAAAAAAAACGAATAATTGTTTAAAAAAAATACATTATAAATAATTACATACTTTTTCTTAAAAACAATTATTTTTTTTTACTAATTGATTTGTCTCATTATTCTGTACATAAAAGTATTACGGTAAGATTATCGAAAACTAAATATTTTACGAGATATTTTATTTTTTATATCAAAATATGTCAGAATATAATATAAAATAACCTGGGCAGAGGAGCGTCGTGTCCTTGTCCAACAATCAGGAAGTAGCGACCTCTCGCTCTCGGGCGTCATTGCGACGATGCTCGAGGGCGGGGGGTCTTGGAGAGCGGTCTCCTCCTTCTGCGAGGCAGTGATGCTGCGGAAGGAGGAGGCCGAAAGGGAAAGGGAGAGACTCCCCGGCGGACGCCGGGGAGCCCTCCAACGGGGTGGAGTGACCGGGGGCCGGGGGGGACGCGGGGAGTGCCTTTGGGCAGGACCCGCCAACCCTCCGTGCCCACTGGCCGCAAAGGCGCAGCGCCGCGCCAGGAGGCCCCAACGGGGGGGGAGGGGTCGATGGGCGCAGGGACAGCTGTCCCTCGCAACCCACGAGACCCTCCCCGGCAACGGGGTGACGCGGGCGGGGGGAGCGGACCTGGGGCCTATTGGCTCCGGTCCATGTCGGTTCCCCCTGCTGACGCGCAGGGCCCGCGAGACACGCGGGCCCGGTGACCCGAGCGGGGTACTCGGGCCCGGCCACGTCTACCCCGCAACGCCAACGGCGGGAAGCGGGAGAAAGGGGTGGTGGTCCCCCTTTCCCCAATACGAGCGGGAGTCCCCAAGATAACGGGGACTCTGGGGGGAGATCAATACTCCCCCCCACGTGACAGGCTCGCAGGCGGAAGGCCTCTCCGAAGTAGTGCAACAGCCAGTTTCCGGAGAGGCCTTCTCTAACGCCCGGGCCTAGATCACCCGGAGGGGTTTTAGTGGGTAGTCCCCCGGCCGTTTGTTTAGGCCGGGAGTGAGCCCCACATAACCCCGCTTCGAACCCCATCGAGGCGGGGTACGCGTAAAGGCATTTCCTCTCCGTCATAAAAAAAAAAAAAAAAAAAGGTCTCCCAAAGCGTGCGAGCGATATAAGAAGCCCACAGGAAAAGCCGAGAGATTCCTGCCGGTGGGACGAGCGTCGTCGACCGATTTTGTTGCCGATTAATTGTAGGTAATTAATTCGGATGAGTCGCGCCCTTAAGTAGTTGTCGAGCCACGCGTTTTGTGAATTAACTTTTGTGGAATTTTTGGTAGATTGCGTCGCACGGCCGACGGGCATTAGTCGCTCATCCGAGTTATATCAAATAAGTTCTCTCTATTCATTTCGCCGCCGCCCACAGTCATTAATGTTAGTCTCGCGTTTGTAATAATTGTATGTTGTGAATTATCGGGATTTTTGCGTCCACGCGATCGTTATTCCGACTCGCGCAAAGTATTGCGCCGCGCGACTCGTACACCACAGTCATTATCGATAGTTTCCGTATTATTTCTGTGCATTGTTAGCGCGTATCTTGTATGTATTGTAAGAAATTGGAGTCAGGAGAAAGCGAAATCCTAAAAATTCGTGCAAGAAATCTATCGGGTGTCTTTGAGCCCGCTGTTAGTTTCCGCGAGTCATTCGAGTTATATATTCGGCATTTCAACGCAAAGGTCATCGTCATTGTTATCGAGACGTATATCGGCTTACCGCGAGCCGGACCAACGGACCGATTCGAGTCGTACAATCTAGAATTTTCTATTATATCGAAGCGGATTCACGGGCGTGCGTAAAGTAGTTACCGGCGCATTCGAGAGATTTCTTTAGTTGTCGCGATCTAATTAAGTCTCGTACGGCGAAAATCCTCGCGGTCGAAAAGTCGAGTTAAAAGCATGTAAGACGTCTGGTAATTTGATACTGTTGACACCATCTTATGTTCCCCTCAAAACCGTATAATTTTTGTTCAAAACGTTTTCCTCTAAAATGCTTAGTTTTTGAAAGAAAAGGGGTGTACGGGTGGTCTAGGACACCCTGTATATATATATATATATATATATATATATATATACATATATACATATATATACATTATAATATACATTTACTCTTTTTTTTCACATCGAATGCAGTCAGATTAAATGATTTATATTGGGTCATCGAAAAAAAATTTATTATTTGGATAGTGGAAAAAAACCTAAAGAATATTTACGAAACCCTTTCGATTTATTTGGCTTTGTACAGATTTGCTGCTTCATTATTGTTAATAATACCATCGTATATTTGTATTTATTTAAAGATGTTAACATATACTACAAAAAAGAATGATATCCCTAAAAATTTACCTTTTCAAAAAAAGGTAAAAAAAAGGCGCCAAGTACACGCGCCACTTGTGAAGAACTGTATTTATATATATTTATAAAATAGTGTTATTTTAAATCATTGGAAATAAAAACTTATAAAATTATTTTATCCAAAAAAAAATTGTACAAATATATCCTCCAAAAATAATGATATCAACAAATTGCGCCAACTGAAAATAAAAATTAAACAAATATTTTAACCGAAAACAATTGTACAAAATAAATGTTTTAATTTCTATAAAAAATTAAAAATTTATACAAATAAAAAAAAATTTTATTTAAAAAACTTGGCGCTGCTAATTTTCAAAGTATATATTAATACTAACAAATAATAAATTTAATTTAGATCTAAATTTAATTTATAGAAATATATTTAATTTAGTTACATCAATAACTACAATGTAAATGTATTAAAGAATACATAAATTTTAGCATATTGTTTAGTTTAGCAGCGCCAAGTTTTTTTAAACTAATTTTTTTTTTATATGTATAAATTTTTAAATTTTTATAGAAATTAAAACAGTTATTTTGTACAATTGTTTTCGGTTAAAATATTTGTTTAATTTGGTAAATGTTCAGATTAACTTACACCTCACGGATCGTTTTCATTTTTACATATATTATAGAGGGCACGTTCCTAAGTAACACGCACTTTGAATTTTGTGGCGCTCTCTTCTTGTTTCAGAGATATGCGATTTTGAAGTACCATAATTTTCGCATTTATTTCTATGATCTTTTCGCTATATCTTACTTGCATGTTTATGTTTTTTTGTTTACATCTGCGTCACTGTCAGTATATTTTTGCTAAGAAAATGGCAGATGTATATCCTTTTACAAATGATTTATAAAATAAATATCATTTAATCAGATATAAAAAATTATATATTATACTTTCCCACAATTGCTATTCCATACAAAGCGAGGTTCAACGCAAACCTATGTGTCTAGTTTTTGATAGTGGAGCCCCCCTGCAGGGGGGCGGAACATACTGTCTCATGCATATACTTTTTAATACAAAATAAGGTTTCATATGGGTTTACAACTTTCCATTTTATATTTACGCATTAAAAAGTATATGCGTGGAGACAGTATGTTCCGCCCCACCTGCGGGGGGGGGCTCCACTATTACAAAACTAGACACATAGGTTTGCGTTGAACCTCGCTTCGCGTGGAAAATAGAAAAATTCAAGGAGCTTTGTTTCCAGAAATGTAAACAAACACTTTTTCCACGTCTGTTTTACACAAATACAACGAAAACAAACTTTATTTTTTCTTATTTTATAACAGAAAAAGCATTAAAACTGTGGAATTTTAAAATTGCATATCTCTGGAACCGGAAGAGAGCGCCACAAAATTCAAAGTGCGAATTACTTAGGAATGTGCCCCATATAATATATGTGAAAATGAAAACGATCCGTGAGGTGTAAGTTAATCTGAACATTTGCCTTTAATTTTTATTTTCAGTTGGCGCAATTTGTTGATATCATTATTTTTGGAGGATATATTTGTACAATTTTTTTTGGATAAAATAATTTTATAAGTTTTTATTTCCAATAATCTAAAATAACACTATTTTATAAATATATATAAATACAGTTCTTCACAATCCCTTTGTCGCGCGCCGCTTCGCTTGGTTGCGCATTTACGTCAACGGTCTTTTTTTCCGCTTTTATATCTTTTCCACGAGAATATTAATTTTACAGCCTTTGAAACTTTCGCGTAACTCTAGCTTCTCTTTGTTTTCCAATATTATTATCCTTCCGTTACTATTCACGCCTAATTGTACCGAATCATCATTCTCAATTCTTTGTTTGTACAATTTTAACGCTACTGCCTGCCAACCTAGTTTCACTCATTTCCGTGGCTATTTGCACAGAATCTTCTAATAAGCTTCTTTGTTTGTGCAAATCCTGCCCTACATTTTGAGTAAAACTTTTTCTTCACTCATTTCCGCGACTGTTTGCACGGAATCTTTTATTAAGCTTCCTGGTTTGTGCAAATCCTGCGCTATATTCTGAGTGAGAGCTTTTCCTACTCTATTGTCTAACTCGGCTTCGTTACGCGTATTCAAATCGTAAAATAATTCCTGGCTGTTTTCTGAACATGGTCTTTCTTTTTCATACCGTTCATTTACGGCATCCATATCATAATCGCCTATTTCTTCTTCCGACCATTCAAAATCCTTAGTGTCGCTATTATAACAATGTGAGAAACAATCGAAGTGTCTTCCCGTTAAATTATTATAAAAACGCAATACTGAGTCGATTTTATCATTTAAAGGCTGTTCACGGTTCAATATTTTAGTAATTTTCCCGCAATTCCTTTTGTTAAGTTCTTTCTGAATCGTTTTTAAGAATTCCTTTCATCTATAGGTTCTAGAATCCCCGTCTGTTAATTCTTTAACGAAATATACGGCTTTTCCCGTTTCGTCGTTATATTCTACGTCCGATTCATACTCGATTATTTCATACTTATTTTTCGCTAATTTATTATACTTCCATAGCTCATCCAATTCCTCTAACGATTTTATTTCATAGGCGCCATTCAATTGCGGCTTCGATTGCGTAGACTTGTCATACACGATTTCTTGTTCACGCAATGCCCGTACTTCGTCATAACTTCTTTCAATAATATGAAATTTTCCTACTAGTCTAAAATAGTTCTCTATTTGATCTCTTTCCTTCAGTATTTTCAACAACTCATCTTGCAACATTAACTCTTCCGCGGATCTTTCTGTTTGTTCGGCTTTTCTTTACTGCCTAACAGCTCTGAGTCTTTCGCTAAGCATCTCATGCTTTTGAAAATAAAACGTCGATACTTTTACCGCTTTTTCAATGCGTTCGTCCGCTATTTCGCTATATTTTAAAATCACGAATACCTATTTTTACCGCGCTACCGTTCGTCTCCGCTGCTACGTTACTGCGTTGTTGAGAACCGTTGTTTTCGGACGCACATGCGTAAAACATGCAGATATCCGCGTTTCTCCTATTTTACAACTCGCAACGTTTTTTATTAAGCAGCGTTCTGTCACGGTCGCGAATTTGCGCAAAACTATTCGATTCCCACTCTTAAAGAGCTTATCGAAGGGGATTTACCATGCTTAATGTCTAACGGAATATCTCGAGCATCGGACTTCGTATATCGCGCTACAGATTTGTAGACGAATGGTAATTTACCCAATATTCGCGATAATATAACTGTGACCGGACGAGTATGTGCGAGATGGAGAATTCGTACTGAATACAGGTTTTCCTACCTTGTTTAACGGTCGCCAGTTCGTTTTACCTCCAACGAACAAGATATTGCGTCGTCGGGTGGCTCCTCAAGATGGCCGCCGGACTGGTTTGTGCGCGTCGCGCCGTTCGATGTCGTCACGTTGCCTAGCGGTTGGACGAATCTCTAAATTTGCCGCTAATATCTTCCTTCTGTTTCAGGTCGCCTCTGGATTCTTCGAAACTCAGGCTCGACGCAGGAAAGGACTTCCTTCTGAGACAGGCCGTCGCTGGATTCTACGGGATCACCCGCTACAAATCTCTGGATCAGCATAGGTAAGTACTTCACAGATTTCCTCTACCGCTGCTAATTTCTTCCTTTTGTTACAGGTCGCCACTGGAAACTTCAAGGATCGACGCCCACAGGTTAATGGACTACCCGTTTGAAGCATAGGCTCGACGCAGGATCCAAATTAGATATTTCTAATTTCCTTCTTCTGTTTCAGATCGCCGCTGGACTTCCAAGAATTATCGCCCCGTGGTTAAGGACTACTCTGGATAATCTCAGGCTCGATGCAGGATATAATCACACAGACTCAAGGTATTTCAATAAATTGACACTGAATTTACTTTTATGATAAAAATATAAAATATATTTAAAAAGGTTAATTTGTTTCACAATTTCAGGTCTCTAATTGCGCGTGTCCACATTCCCGGAGATTGGTTTGCGCGTGGTTAAATAATTGAAATAAAACAGTATTTTAACTGAGTCTCGATTTTCGGGATTTATGTCTTAACTGGAACTACCGGAAAAAGGCCTGGACTGGCGCTCCGCACCGCCTCTTATACTTTTCCCCACCATCGGGCTCTCCCACTACTCGGTCTTCCCACTCCTGCGCGCCGCTCGGCGGCTCGACGCATGCGCACGCCGCTTTTCGCCGTACTTATACTCTGGCGCGTTTAAAATTAAAATGATACATAAAAATATATTTAACCGCTTTATTCTATTTCACGGTCAACGCAAAACATAAAATAATTATCAATATTAATTAAATAATCGACTAGGCAAATCTCGCCGCAAAATGATAAGTTCGGCATAAAGTGCCGAAGTGCTGCTCGCAAAGTGCAGCTAACAAAATAGAATTAGTACATAAAAGTGTAAAAGTGTAGTTGTACAAAAAGTGTAGTTCAGTATAGCTTATTCTAAGTGTGTTTTTTATACAGTGTGTGTACTTACAACTAACTTTTCTTGATTTCAGCTCCTCCGGCGTCATGCTCGGATTCGTCTGAGCTGTCAATCATTTCTAAAACACGAGTTTTAGATTTTCCGTCCCCTTTGTCCTTGAAGACGGAACGGAACCTCGGGATCTTCTTTTCTCCCGGTGTCTTCTCGGCGGATTTGCTGGTCTCGCTGGGTTTCGGGGCTGCTGGGCTGGTGGGTTTTTCCCCTGGCTTCAAGGTTTACCGGGGGAAACCGGCCGGGCATATCCTGGGGGAAGATGGGTGCACACCTCCGCCACCTCGGCGGCGTGTGAGGAAAGCACCACCCACCATGCCGGGGACGCAAGAGCCGGGCCCGCCTGACAAGGTGGGAACTGGGGGACACACCAGCCCGGGCAGGTGTGAGCGGGGATGGTGGGGGCGAGTGGTTTTCCATTTGCTCCTGCCACTCCCTGCCGGGAAGGTGGCGGTTTAGACCACCGGGGGTTTTAACCGCTGGGGGTCCGCAGGCTGAAGTGGACGGGGGTCCATGGAGGCCATTGCACGCGGACTCCCCGAGCTGGAAGGGGAAAGGCGGACGTGACCCCGTCTCGACCCCTAGGTATTTTTTGAGGGGTCCTTCAGACCCCTTTTGGGATGGTTTTGGGGGGGTTCTTCAGACCCCCCATCCTCCGGGATAGGGCCGGAATTAAGTTTCGGGCAAAGCGGGGGTGGACGACCGGTGAGGAGATGTGACGAACATTTTGCCCGGGCGCCCATCCAACCGCTTAGAATGATCACCATGGAGTTTTAGCCGGTAAGAATCCGGCATAACCTCCGGCTCCGGAGGGAGCCGGGGGTATCTATGAAGATTTCTCCATGTAAAAAAAAAAGGTTAGGTTGTGACCGGCCAAGCCGATTTATTACTTACTCATACCATTGAAATCTGTGGATTCTTTGTCCATTATACGGCCGCCAGCTGTTTTTACCCTCTAAACAGCAAGGATTGGACTTCAATCGAGCGATATAGGAACTGGGTGGCCGGGAATCTCGAAACTCCTTGGTTTTGACCACCTCTCGCCGGAACAATCACCTCGAATGCGATCTTTTCCAATCTGGGATACCGAGCGCTGCGAAGCCTGAAGATCCTGTGAAAGAATACAACCCGGGTTCCCGAAGACCGAAATAAGACCACTGAATTGAAGTTTGAAAATGAATATGTTTATTGAATATAAGACTTGTGAATAAATCACGAAATGGTGCCCCGCAATTGGGCCGAAATAACAATTATTATTGAAAACCGTGACTCGAATTACTATTCGCAATCAACTACTTGAACTATCGACTTTAATCTCCTGAATCTTGCCAGAATCCGGGAAACTGTACTACAACGGATCACGCGCCGTTCGCGGGTCTTAAATGTACAACGGAATAACGTGTTCTCTCAACTATCGCCTCGCGCCGACTGACCTCGAGTCTCGCTGCCGGATCTCGCACATCCCTTCGCTCCCCACTCTCGCGCATGCGCATTTCGGTTGCGCACCGATGTTCGCGCCGCTCGTCGCGCCGCTTCGCGCGCCATGCTTTCTACGCACCGGGTGTCTCACATGTATCCATTCCTTATGCAACTAACTCTTTCTCTTTTTACAGGTATCCTTGGACTCCGACGCCGCTCTAGGTAAGTATTTACAGGTAACTCTGCGTGAACAAATAATGATAAATTCGGAACATGTATATACATCTTAATCTAGTTATAATTCCCTATACTAGGTACTCTAATTAAATCTGTCGCCTCATTAGTGCGCGTATGAATTGAACTTAATAATTTCTTTAATTGTTTCAGGTATCCCTTTTCGACTAGAGTATTATACAAATAAAATCTTCACGAACTGAATAATTCTCTCAAAATAAACGCTTTAAATCAAATAACTCAAATCAATCTACCGCTCTGCGGTTTCTAACGCGTTATTAATATTAACTCAAATCAATCTACCGTTTTCCGGCTTCTAATACGTTTTTTAAATGACTATTACTAATTTTAATATCCTATTTCTAATAATGCGCGCTTCTTAATTCTATTCTTAATTCTATTGCTGCTCTGGACTCAGACGGCCCTCCGTCGATGCTCCAAAACGCCTCTCAGGTCGTCCTTCCTGCTCGGGCTGCTTTTTAGCCCCTTTTACCGGTGATCTAGGAATCGGCATTGTCGGCTTGTCTTTGCTCATTTTGCTCGCGATTTTAATTTATATTTATTCTTTCCCCGCGTTTGACCGATTTGTCTCGCGATCGTCCGTCCGTATGTATTTCGTTCGTCTTTTACGTAACGTTGGCATTGAAATGAATATCGATTAGTGCACACAAATTAATATATGTTAATACACCTTTAATTATTTGTATAGGGATAGGAAAATTCAATAAATTTTTATATTTCTTGTACTTGTTTGCGTCAATGACTTTTATTTTATTTCTTCCTTCCTTATTTCCCTTCTTCGTCTTCCTGAAATCAAAATCTATTACGCGTGCGCAATTCTGACTTTAATCTTTGTCTTTCTCTACTCTTGTATCTTTTCTTTTACAATGTAGTTAAATTTTCCTTTAAAATCTTGTTTAGATTTATTCACTATTGTTCTATTACTTTTACTTTTATCTTTCTTTAATCTTTTTCGTGAAATAATCTTGTTCAGTTATTTTCTCAATTTCTTTCTGGTAATTGTTTTAAATATTTATAATATTAATAAATTTTCTTTTGCAATACTTATTACCATTCAATTGAACAATGCGCAATTATCGTTTCACACAAATACATATAAATTCATATAGATATCCATATAAATACACAATCGAAACACATTCAGTAAATGTTCAAGTATATATTCGTATAATCTTATAAAATAAAATTATTTCAAAGTTTTGAAGAAATATTCTCGATATTATCAAAGAATATTCTTAAATATTTTTCTATCTTTCGGCGTCGCGTATAAATCGCGCCGCCACTGCTTTCGTAAAGTGGTATCGTGTTTCAAAGCCCGATCCGAACTTTCTTATCTTCCACCCGTCAATCAACCGCGTATCCCGGCTTTCTTGATTTTTATCTTTAGTATCGCGTATCCAACACGTTCGATCCTGTTCAGGACTCGATTTTTCTGGAATCTTCGCGCTTTTTCGAGTAATTTCTGTAGATTTCGCTACTTTTTCCTCGCGTTTTCTGCGTTTTACGTTTCCTTATACCGACAAAAAAATTTTCCCGATTTTTACGTTAATCTAGCTTTTATCCCCAGCTAGTTTATTACTTTTTTCTTTACTTTCGCGGTTTCTTTATCCCGCTCTCCCAAAGTTAACGAAAATTTTACGATTTCTCCACCGATCCGCCCCGCGCTTTTGAATAATCAAAATTTGAGTCGCGAGATCTCTGTTCGGCCCTCTCGTTTTTTATATTTCCGTTCTCTTTCGCTCTTTCTACCGATTTATGTCCCAAAATCGATATTGTTAGTTATCTGCGGTCTTTTCCCCGCGCTTTTTTATTTAATCAACTTTTCGCGACGTACTTTAACGTGCTGTATTTTTCCCGAATCCTCGCGCTCACGCTATCGGAATTTTATTTACGACGGATTCCACTGTCCGTTTTTTATGTGTTTGCGCGCGTTTGCCTTCGCTTTTGCGCGTCGAAATATTGCTCGCGTGATCACTTGCCAGGTGAATCACGTTAATGCGTATTTTTGCTAATTATTCGTCACGAAATTCGAAACTCGATTCGCCCCGCGTCTCTCCCGATATATTACCGAAAAAGAATCGCGAAGTCCTGTCACGGTCGCCACAAAAAGACTCTATTAATGGTATGTTCTTTAGTGGGGCTTACGCGCTTGGAATAAAGACTGAACCACGGTCAATATTCAACCCGTGGATAATGATTGATCCGAAAATTACAAATTCTTCCCCTCGAGAACGATGTTTCGCGACTATATAGCTGTGACCGGCCAAGCCGATTTATTACTTACTCATACCATTGAAATCTGTGGATTCTCTGTCCATTATACGGTCGCCAGCTGTTTTTACCCTCTAAACAGCAAGGATTGGACTTCAATCGAGCGATATAGGAACTGGGTGGCCGGGAATCTCGAAACTCCTTGGTTTTGCCCACCTCTCGCCGGAACAATCACCTCGAATGCGATCTTTTCCAATCTGGGATACCGAGCGCTGCGAAGCCTGAAGATCCTGTGAAAGAATACACCCCGGGTTCCCGAAGACCGAAATAAGACCACTGAATTGAAGTTTGAAAATGAATATGTTTATTGAATATAAGACTTGTGAATAAATCACGAAATGGTGCCCCGCAATTGGGCCGAAATAACAATTATTATTGAAAACCGTGACTCGAATTACTATTCGCAATCAACTACTTGAACTATCGACTTTAATCTTCCGAATCTTGCCAGAATCCGGGAAACTGTACTACAACGGATCACGCGCCGTTCGCGGGTCTTAAATGTACAACGGAATAACGTGTTCTCTCAACTATCGCCTCGCGCCGACTGACCTCGAGTCTCGCTGCCGGATCTCGCACATCCCTTCGCTCCCCACTCTCGCGCATGCGCATTTCGGTTGCGCACCGATGTTCGCGCCGCTCGTCGCGCCGCTTCGCGCGCCATGCTTTCTACGCACCGGGTGTCTCACATGTATCCATTCCTTATGCAACTAACTCTTTCTCTTTTTACAGGTATCCTTGGACTCCGACGCCGCTCTAGGTAAGTATTTACAGGTAACTCTGCGTGAACAAATAATGATAAATTCGGAACATGTATATACACCTTAATCTAGTTATAATTCCCTATACTAGGTACTCTAATTAAATCTGTCGCCTCATTAGTGCGCGTATGAATTGAACTTAATAATTTCTTTAATTGTTTCAGGTATCCCTTTTCGACTAGAGTATTATACAAATAAAATCTTCACGAACTGAATAATTCTCTCAAAATAAACGCTTTAAATCAAATAACTCAAATCAATCTACCGCTCTGCGGTTTCTAACGCGTTATTAATATTAACTCAAATCAATCTACCGTTTTCCGGCTTCTAATACGTTTTTTAAATGACTATTACTAATTTTAATATCCTATTTCTAATAATGCGCGCTTCTTAATTCTATTCTTAATTCTATTGCTGCTCTGGACTCAGACGGCCCTCCGTCGATGCTCCAAAACGCCTCTCAGGTCGTCCTTCCTGCTCGGGCTGCTTCCGCGTTCCCTTGGACTCCACCCTGTGTTGTTCTCCTCGCTTTCCCAGGCACCCCCGCGTATCTCCTCAACGGGGACCGATCCAACCGATCGCATACCCCCTTCTAAAGTTTTCTCGAAATTCGGTACGTATTTCGAGAGAACTTTCCCAAAAACCGGGCTGTGGTTGGTGCGATCTGATGTGGTCTGGTTCTCGTTGTCAGCCTCATCTTCGCTGGATACGATTTTTATCGCCTTCCGTTTCTTCCTCACCGGCGAGTTATTCTCCGATTGCATGTTGTAACTTTCATGCCTCGAGCTGCTTCCCACCGGGCTTTCGATATGGTCCCCTTTTTGTTGATTGGGCACCACGTTTTCTTTTTGCTGGTATTCCTCGAACCATTTCTCGCTTTCGAGGTCCAATGTCTGCTGCTGGTTCCGTTGGATTTTATTTTCCAACAACCTTGTCTCGAACGCTTTTCCGCCTGGGTCTACGAATTTTCCCACCAAGTGTTGAGTCGCCCTTGGTTTAGCCTGGACGTCTTTCGCCTGTTTCTTTCGAACGCTGCTTCCGGTTTCTTCCGAATTATCCAGGTCTGCTGATTCCCTCCTTTGGCCGATGTCCCTCTCGTTCGCTGTTGGTCCTTTTCTCCGCCGTTGGATTACAAATTTTTGTCTTTTTCTAAGTCTAATTAATCTATCGCGTAACATATCTGTTCGTTCGCGCTCGTCCTTATAAGTATCATGCAATAAATCTATCAATTGTCGCTGCAATGTGTACGCCGTATTACATAGCGCTTCTAATTTTCTTTTCCTATTCATTATGTTTTTCTGCCGCGTCTTTTTTCTATTTTCCGCGCCGCTTTGTTCATTTTCGTCCCTTCGATCCCTTTCGCGCGCTTTAACGCCCTGTCCTATTTTCGAACTGACTTTCTCTCTCACTTTCGCGTCTATGTTCACCGCATTCGATGATCTGTCACAACTTCGCGCCGACAGATTGTTTACATCGCTTATCCGTTCCGCGTTCGCTACTAATGTATCGAAATCGTGTATTTGTGTGTCAAAGTTCTCGCTCGCTGCTGTGTCGCGTGTACAAATGTTTAATTCGCGTTCTTCTTTCGATGCGTGTTTTATAAGTGACGTGTTGTGTTGTTCCGCGATGTGGTTATTTCTATCGCTATCTACGTCTGTCTCGTCATTTCGTTCGTCCTCCCATTCTATTTTATATTGTTTTTCTCTTAATCTGTCTTTATTTTTCTTGTTCTTATTTATTGTGTCAATAGCTATCATTTTATTTTTTATTTGCTCTCTGTCTGTCTCGATCATGTTGTATGCTCTACTCATTCTGTCACTAAATTCTTTATCTATTACTATCTCTGCATCTGAAATGTTATTTAACTCTCTTTTACTTTTATCTTTCTCTGTCTTTATGTTGTTTTCTGTATCGTCATTGTCTGAACTGTCATGTGTGTCTGACTCTACTTTTTCTCTTTTCAGATCTCTGTAGTACTTTGACATGGTAACGTACTTGTATGCTCCTGCCTTTCGTGCTACTACCTTGGGCTGTTCCATCATCTCTTTGTCACTCGCTGTTGGTTCCCTCATCTGGATATGCTCGTCGCTTCGTACCATTGGTTGGACTTGCTCTCTCCATTTCTTTTGTAAGCAGGTAAGCCTCTCGTACGACTCCTTTCCCAGTATAATCGCATCCTTCCTGCCAAATAATACTATTGGGTGTATTTCTATTTCCTTATCGTCTATCGTTGCCCTCATTTGTATCATTCTTACTCCCATCTCGCTTATTTCCTTGATACAATCTGGTATAAGGTCTTCCTTTTGCACGTAAGTCATGTCTAGTCCTTCGTTAGTTAGTCTCTCAGTGCATGTCTTTGTAATTACATCGCATTTGCCTTCCTTATCTATGTATGCTTTGCACTTACTTGTTTGTATCTTTGCCAGCATCTTTTTGGCTGGTATCTGTTCGCTTAGTATATCTTTCACTCGTAACATCAATTCAAAAGCCTCTTGGTTAATTCTCTTCTTTTTTACAGGTTCTCTCATCGATTCGTCCCCTGTTTCTGCTTCGCTGCTGTGTTCTATGGATCTCTTCAGGCCCTTTGCTTGCTCGCTCCCCCTTCTAGGCTGAGGATTGGTAAGTATCTTTTCATTTTCACTTTCTCCCATGCTGCTCCCCCTTCTAGTCTCTTTATGTTTCAGGTTCCTCGATGTCATCGTTGGACTAGGATTGTTTTCTTCGCCTTTCTCATCCTGAATGGATTGGTTTAAGATATGTATATCTTTTTCTCCGCTTTCTTTCACTTTTCCTTGATCCGATCTCGATTCTTTGTGTGTCTCTTTTCTTCTTTCAGATTTCTTTGCCACGCTGTCAACGTCGCTCCCCCTTCTTGACCTGACTTCCTTTTCGCAGTCTCTGCTGTCCATCTCTTCTGGATTTCTGCGTCTCTCTTCTTCTTTGGCCTTCTTACACGGCTGCATCGGGCTTGGTATTACCTCTGTATCCTTTTGTTTTCTAACTTGTATAGTGGCTAATTGATTTCTCATATCCTGAATCTTTCTGTTCTGCTCTATTATATTCTCCTCCTCTTCTTGCAGGTCTATTATATGGATTTCTCTTTCTCTGGAATTTCTCGATATATTCATCGTGGGATTCATCGTGGGATTCAACGTGCGTGCTCGCATTCCCATCCTGTTACAAAAGATTCTCCACTTATCATTTCTGAATTGTCCCTGTCTATCCGTAACTATTATGTCCGGTTTTCCTTCTGTTTTTAAATATTTGTTCGCGATCGTGTCTGTCAACGTCTTTAATCTTTTGTCCGGCATATATGTCTTTTTTGATCCGTTTCGTGCATCGGTTAACGACAACGCATATTTCTGTTCCGATCTCGCCCCGAAAAACGGTCCGTGTAAATTTAACATCGCGATACGTTTACCTTCCTCTTCTTCTACAATTCTTTCTATCATATTTTCCTTTGCTCGCTCGCCTCTTTCTTTCCTGTCAAAATCTTTTATTTCGAGATTTTCCGCGTCCGATTCGGCTTCGTCGCTCATTAATACTTCGACTATTTCTCTCTGCGTGAATAGTGGTTCGTCGCTTTCGTCTATTTCTTCTTCTGTTATATTTAGTATTCCAAAAAACGAATCCATCTCTTCTGCCGTACAATTTGCTATATCCGGCGCTTCCTGCTCTAGCATTATCGCGTTTATAGTTACGATATTCCGGTCCTCGGATTCGAGTTCTATCTCTATTCCGCTATCCCCGCATTGTATCGCGGCGTTATGATAACATATAAAGTCTATTCCGAGCACTATGTCGTGTATTAGTTTGTCTACGACTAATATCTCCTGCTCAAACCTTGCTTTTTCGATTTTAAACTCTATCGTGGTTCTAAATAATATTTTAATTGCTTTTTTCGAAAACGCGCCTACTAGCTGCATCTTCTCTACCGGTTGTATTTCCATTTTGATCCCGTCTTGTTTCAATTGATCGTATATTTCCTTGCTCATCGCGGATACTTGTGCCCCTGTGTCGATCAGGCACTTTACGTTTAATTTATTGAACGTCGCTGTTACGAACGGCCCTTTCTGTACTTTTATTTTCGCTTGATCTTCGTAGAATACCTCGTCTACATCCTTCAATATATTTTCTGTTCTTATACTCACGGTTGCTGATTCGCTTTCTCTATCTTCTTCCTGAGATTCTATTTCGCTTTCTTCCTCCCCGCTATATCTTTCTCTCTCTGTTGTCTCGCCGCGTTTAATTTTAATCGCCGCGACGCGTTTCTTTGTTATTTGCGCCTTCGGTACTCTTTTGTTTTCCCTTATCCTATCTCGCGCTGTATTTCTATCGTATCCTACGACTCTTTTATTCTCGTTATCGCCCTCGCTATTCGGTATTTCCGAAATCTGTACCGACGATTGTCTTCTTTCCCTATTTTCTTCTATCCATCTTCCTCTCTGATTCCCCGTCGCATAACTTCCGTATACTCTATCGGGTCCGTATCGCGGATATTGTTCGTTGAATCTTCTCGATACGTTATCCCTAAATGCGGTTTCCGGCCTTTGCCTCGTATCGTACGTTTTTCTCGCATTTAACTGATTTTCTTCCGTATTCTGTCTTCTCGATTGCTTAATTATTTTTTTCTCATATTCCACATCATCTAATAGACTGGTTAACTCGCCGATTGATTTCGCGGTCGACGGTCGTATTTCTCGCGCAATTTCGTTTCCAAAATGTCTTTTCACGCACCTGATTATCTCGTGATCGCTCATCGGTGGCTCTAAATACTTTGCCTGTCTCGCAAGGCTCATCGCGTATTCCGCCATCGTTTCTCCCTTTTCCGATCTGTATTTCCCGGTATATAGATTTTCTCGAAATCTCGCTTGTTGTTCGTCCCCCCAGAAATATTCCCGGAAAGACTCTTTCGCTTCTTCTATATCGTCCGGATCATTAACCTCTATCCAATTACTCGCGTTTCCCTTCATACATTTCTTAAAGTAATGTAACTGGTCTCTATAATCAATATTTTCGTACTCCGCGATCTTCTCGAATTTTCTAAGAAACTTTATTGGATTTTGTCCGTCCTCTCTCCCCTTATATTTTATTTCCGCGAATGGGTCCATTAACCACCCGCCCCGCGGTAATCTAACGTTTTCTAACATGTTTGTGTTTTCCTCTCCTAGACTATTTCTCGCGTACGCGGTATTTTCTCGCGTTTGATGCGTCCTATCGCGTCGTCTTCGCGCGCCCGATTCTCTCGCGTAATCGTCCTCCGATTTTCCTGGTCCATTTTCCCTATCCGCTTTTAAATCTTCTAACTTTTCTTTCAGGTATTCCATTTCTTCGCGTAACTTACTATTTTGTTCTTT
This sequence comes from Formica selysi, assembly GCA_009859135.1. Lineage (NCBI taxonomy): Eukaryota > Metazoa > Arthropoda > Insecta > Hymenoptera > Formicidae > Formica > Formica selysi. The sequence continues at coordinate 385,752 of WHNR01000052.1, read as the reverse complement.
AAGCCGTCCCGCTTCCGCCGTTACTTGCGTAATCACGTTTATTTCCTCGCTCGCAGTTTGCTTTTTAGCCCCTTTTACCGGTGATCTAGGAATCGGCATTGTCGGCTTGTCTTTGCTCATTTTGCTCGCGATTTTAATTTATATTTATTCTTTCCCCGCGTTTGACCGATTTGTCTCGCGATCGTCCGTCCGTATGTATTTCGTTCGTCTTTTACGTAACGTTGGCATTGAAATGAATATCGATTAGTGCACACAAATTAATATATGTTAATACACCTTTAATTATTTGTATAGGGATAGGAAAATTCAATAAATTTTTATATTTCTTGTACTTGTTTGCGTCAATGACTTTTATTTTATTTCTTCCTTCCTTATTTCCCTTCTTCGTCTTCCTGAAATCAAAATCTATTACGCGTGCGCAATTCTGACTTTAATCTTTGTCTTTCTCTACTCTTGTATCTTTTCTTTTACAATGTAGTTAAATTTTCCTTTAAAATCTTGTTTAGATTTATTCACTATTGTTCTATTACTTTTACTTTTATCTTTCTTTAATCTTTTTCGTGAAATAATCTTGTTCAGTTATTTTCTCAATTTCTTTCTTGTAATTGTTTTAAATATTTATAATATTAATAAATTTTCTTTTGCAATACTTATTACCATTCAATTGAACAATGCGCAATTATCGTTTCACACAAATACATATAAATTCATATAGATATCCATATAAATACACAATCGAAACACATTCAATAAATGTTCAAGTATATATTCGTATAATCTTATAAAATAAAATTATTTCAAAGTTTTGAAGAAATATTCTCGATATTATCAAAGAATATTCTTAAATATTTTTCTATCTTTCGGCGTCGCGTATAAATCGCGCCGCCACTGCTTTCGTAAAGTGGTATCGTGTTTCAAAGCCCGATCCGAACTTTCTTATCTTCCACCCGTCAATCAACCGCGTATCCCGGCTTTCTTGATTTTTATCTTTAGTATCGCGTATCCAACACGTTCGATCCTGTTCAGGACTCGATTTTTCTGGAATCTTCGCGCTTTTTCGAGTAATTTCTGTAGATTTCGCTACTTTTTCCTCGCGTTTTCTGCGTTTTACGTTTCCTTATACCGACAAAAAAATTTTCCCGATTTTTACGTTAATCTAGCTTTTATCCCCAGCTAGTTTATTACTTTTTTCTTTACTTTCGCGGTTTCTTTATCCCGCTCTCCCAAAGTTAACGAAAATTTTACGATTTCTCCACCGATCCGCCCCGCGCTTTTGAATAATCAAAATTTGAGTCGCGAGATCTCTGTTCGGCCCTCTCGTTTTTTATATTTCCGTTCTCTTTCGCTCTTTCTACCGATTTATGTCCCAAAATCGATATTGTTAGTTATCTGCGGTCTTTTCCCCGCGCTTTTTTATTTAATCAACTTTTCGCGACGTACTTTAACGTGCTGTATTTTTCCCGAATCCTCGCGCTCACGCTATCGGAATTTTATTTACGACGGATTCCACTGTCCGTTTTTTATGTGTTTGCGCGCGTTTGCCTTCGCTTTTGCGCGTCGAAATATTGCTCGCGTGATCACTTGCCAGGTGAATCACGTTAATGCGTATTTTTGCTAATTATTCGTCACGAAATTCGAAACTCGATTCGCCCCGCGTCTCTCCCGATATATTACCGAAAAAGAATCGCGAAGTCCTGTCACGGTCGCCACAAAAAGACTCTATTAATGGTATGTTCTTTAGTGGGGCTTACGCGCTTGGAATAAAGACTGAACCACGGTCAATATTCAACCCGTGGATAATGATTGATCCGAAAATTACAAATTCTTCCCCTCGAGAACGATGTTTCGCGACTATATAGCTGTGACCGGCCAAGCCGATTTATTACTTACTCATACCATTGAAATCTGTGGATTCTCTGTCCATTATACGGTCGCCAGCTGTTTTTACCCTCTAAACAGCAAGGATTGGACTTCAATCGAGCGATATAGGAACTGGGTGGCCGGGAATCTCGAAACTCCTTGGTTTTGCCCACCTCTCGCCGGAACAATCACCTCGAATGCGATCTTTTCCAATCTGGGATACCGAGCGCTGCGAAGCCTGAAGATCCTGTGAAAGAATACACCCCGGGTTCCCGAAGACCGAAATAAGACCACTGAATTGAAGTTTGAAAATGAATATGTTTATTGAATATAAGACTTGTGAATAAATCACGAAATGGTGCCCCGCAATTGGGCCGAAATAACAATTATTATTGAAAACCGTGACTCGAATTACTATTCGCAATCAACTACTTGAACTATCGACTTTAATCTTCCGAATCTTGCCAGAATCCGGGAAACTGTACTACAACGGATCACGCGCCGTTCGCGGGTCTTAAATGTACAACGGAATAACGTGTTCTCTCAACTATCGCCTCGCGCCGACTGACCTCGAGTCTCGCTGCCGGATCTCGCACATCCCTTCGCTCCCCACTCTCGCGCATGCGCATTTCGGTTGCGCACCGATGTTCGCGCCGCTCGTCGCGCCGCTTCGCGCGCCATGCTTTCTACGCACCGGGTGTCTCACATGTATCCATTCCTTATGCAACTAACTCTTTCTCTTTTTACAGGTATCCTTGGACTCCGACGCCGCTCTAGGTAAGTATTTACAGGTAACTCTGCGTGAACAAATAATGATAAATTCGGAACATGTATATACACCTTAATCTAGTTATAATTCCCTATACTAGGTACTCTAATTAAATCTGTCGCCTCATTAGTGCGCGTATGAATTGAACTTAATAATTTCTTTAATTGTTTCAGGTATCCCTTTTCGACTAGAGTATTATACAAATAAAATCTTCACGAACTGAATAATTCTCTCAAAATAAACGCTTTAAATCAAATAACTCAAATCAATCTACCGCTCTGCGGTTTCTAACGCGTTATTAATATTAACTCAAATCAATCTACCGTTTTCCGGCTTCTAATACGTTTTTTAAATGACTATTACTAATTTTAATATCCTATTTCTAATAATGCGTGCTTCTTAATTCTATTCTTAATTCTATTGCTGCTCTGGACTCAGACGGCCCTCCGTCGATGCTCCAAAACGCCTCTCAGGTCGTCCTTCCTGCTCGGGCTGCTTCCGCGTTCCCTTGGACTCCACCCTGTGTTGTTCTCCTCGCTTTCCCAGGCACCCCCGCGTATCTCCTCAACGGGGACCGATCCAGCCGATCGCAAGGTTGTAATCGGGCACGCCGGGTAAAAACTTACGTAACCTTTGCTGTGTTGCAATAATAGGTCCTTGAAACGGTCGCCAGCTGCTTTTACCTCTTCTAGCAGCAAGGTATTAGAATTCCGAACGGGTGCTACTCAATCTGGGTAATCAGGAATATCCTCGACTCCTTGGTAATGATTATCTCTGCCGGCACAATCACCTCGTGGTAGATTATTAATCCCTTAATGGATACCAAGCCCGGAAGTACCTGAAACAATCTAACAGGGCTCCTACTCGGGTCCGGGAAATATAAAGAAATTATCACTGCTTCGACTTCGAAACGAACACTTTTAATGCCTTATTAACGTTGAACAATTGCATATAAACTCTCCATACTACTACTACTCAAACGCCTAACTCTCTACGCGTCGCGGATATATGAATATCAAATCGACTTGCTGTAATTTCAGCTATGTTACGGATATCACTCCGTCTGCGGGCCCGTGTTAACTAAATTCTTACTGCGCGCCGACTGATCTAGATTTCCGCTTCCAGCTCACGCACATCGCCTCGCATCCCCACTCTCGCGCATGCGCACTTTGTTTGCGCGCCAACCGCCTCGTGGCGCCTGCTTACGCGCTATCTTCCCCATACAACGGGTGTCCCAAATGTATTTGCCCATTTTTAATTCTTTCTTTTTCTTTTATAGGTACCCTTGGACTTTACCTTATGACTCTACGCCGCTGTTTATTCAAAATACAACAAAACTAAATGCTGGACTCATCTGCCCATTACGTCGCCTAGAATAGCCGAAATTATTAAACATAACGTTATCAATACATAAATAAATATATGTTGGACTCATCCGCCCATTATATCGCCTAGAATAGCCGAAAAATATTAAACATAACATAAATGAATATATGTTGGACTCGTCCGCCCATTACATCGCCTAGAATAGCCGAAAAATATTACGTATAACATCCACATCCAATGTATGGACCACGGATAATTCGCACAATAACTTTCGCTTATTCGAATATCTTTATCCGCCTATCTTAGTGCCTATTGGCCGAATTAATCCACTAGCCCCCTCTGCGATATGCATTTCCAAACTATCGCGTATTCTACTTTAATGCAATTTAACCAATTAGAAAGCCGACCTAGCTTCGTATTATCGAAACTGTACCTGTTCGCGTTTCTGTGAGCGAACTCGGCTGATCGTCGGCCAAAGCCGTTGAGATATTCGGTCGGATTCATGGTTTTTGCATGTTTTGCTCGGGACATGGAATTCCCAGGTGTTCGCCACGTAGATGCGGTCCCCCTCGGTGCCCGCGCCCCGCGGCGAGGTGGACCGAGGTGCTTGGCCCGCGGGTAGCGGGAACAAAGGGTTCCGCCGGCTGGAATATTCCGCGAGCGCCTTGGTGTTCCTTCTCAGGTGAGAACTCGAGCAGTGCGGACCATATTTTTGATACGCGACGAAATAAGTTAACCTTGCGCTATAAGCTGCGTGCGACCAGAACGACTTCCGGATAGAGATAAGAGCGCCTTTCGCGCCCGTTATTGCTGGGCGCCTCCGTGTAGGAACGGGACTAGTGCTCCGACCTTGCGGGACCCTCGGCCGCGCCGAAACCGACTCGGAGATTGAACAGTATATAAATAAATTGTATCAGTGAATAACTTATACACGTGAGATCAATCCAGTTCCGATCCATTCCCGAAAGGGGCGAAAATCTAACCCAGGAAGTTCCCATCGGCGAAACCCCCCAACAGTACCAAAATAAAATATATCAATTCGGAGCTTTAAGCTAAATATGCCTGGCCGATGAAACTATTATACAAACTCTATTTCTATAATCATGAAAATATGCCAAACAAACAATTCAAACTAATCAAATTAATTTAACACCATTTACCTGTGTTGAATACGGCTTCAACCAATCACGTTTTACATACGCGCGCCTACTCGAACTACCCATAATCATGTAACGCTTATTATTGCTACGGTTCTAAATAACTAAATCAATGTCTTTAAACAGTTCGCATGCACTTCCTAGCATCCCCCGTTTCATCGGAGTCTCCTTCGCTCCTTCGCGGATCCCTTCTGGTTTCCCTTCCTCGGCTGCTATCTTTCCTATTAACCTTCTGGGGCTTTCCGACGCCCGTACTTTTGACCTCTCGCCCGTCCCTAACGGAGCCTAATTCAGCCGATATCAAGGTTAGGTTTAAGTTATCCGAAGAGTTGGCTGGGCTGTGGCCGCAGAAAGACGTGGCTTAACGTGCTCTATGTTGTTGCATCGTTCATTGTGTCTAAAGGCGTTTCCCGGTGCCTATTTAGTGTTTAAAATACTCGGGGAGTGATCTGGACTCGTTTGAGACATTAATTATTGAAGTGCTGGTGTTTCTCGATGAACTGTTAATAAAAGATTATTCGGAGAATATGTGGCACGTAATGGCGGCCATACGAGTCTTTGCAACTCTCCCTGTGACGTGGAATTCATGTAACGGTGAACGTGTGAATAATGTGACTAATGTGACTGGATTGACTTTAAATGATGAATATTGCTTGAGTGTAACGCTATTACAATGATTTATTAATTTATTAACGCAGTAACGGACAATACCTACGGACTTAATTTGGAAGAAAGCATGTAATCTGTGACGTCACTGCTGACAAGTAGCGACCGGAGCAATGTGCTCCGATCTTTGGTTGACGACCTGAGCCTTCGTGGTGTTCTGAGAACGGACGGAAAACTCCGGGGTTTGGACTTGGCATATTTTGAGCAATGGATATTGAGGTGTTTGCATGGAACTTGTGACGTCATCGCTGTCTGCATTTATGCTGCCTTCCTTTTGGAGTGTCGTTGTCATTGCTGGTAGCTAAAGGAAGCGGTGACACATCTGATATAAGTAGAGGTATCTGCAGTTTGAATGATCTACCGTGAAAGGAAGATAGACGCGAAGCGGATAGCTGCCCACGGTTGGACAGCGATTCGGGATATCTGGTAAATTCCACTGGGTCTGGGGTTTTTCCCTAGAGCCAGGAAAGTGTCAGAATTGTCTTGCATTTTACCGGGGGTGTCCTCAAGAGCATAGGATGCTAAAATCAGTCTCGTTAAGGTACCAAGATGGCTGATCGCTCGCCGGCCACTATTCTGTGGTCTTGATGGTCTAGTGATTTTGGGAATATTATTTTGGATGGGTTTCGATATTTAATCGCACGTAATGGAACTGCTTAGATAATTTTGTATACTGAGAACACCTACTTTCGGACGGTTTTTTTTTAATGTTTCGATGTTTCGGCGTTGATGCATTCCAATATACCAATAAAACATTACATCTATAGCAATACAATCCGGAGCCTTTACGACATGAATTGTACTCTGAATACTAGCAGTAGGGCATATTTCGTAAATAAAACAGTAATTATAGGTGAACCAAGACGTGGGTCATTTCTCTGGATCTAGAGTTTTTTCCCTAGAACCATGAAACATGCGTGAATGGCTTTACTCTGTTGGAAGATGCTCTAGGGAGCACAAGCGGCTAAATTTAGCCCCGCTAAGAGAATTAGGACGGCTGAACGATTGTATAGACGACTTATCGTCTCTTGATTAACCGAAATTACCGGATTATACTAATTGAAAGTGCCATTCTAACACGAACTAAATAAGGCTATTACGACGCTTTTTGCATGAATTATAAGTTGTAACGATACGTTACCAGCCTCGCGGGTCGACCAGTCGCCCGCAATTCTGAGGCTCGGCGCCTATGGCGCCCCTAAACTTCTACACCTGTGTTTCGGCACCACAGTGGGGCCGCCTCACCACGCGCCGACTCGCGTAGGTGGGAGTCCAGCCGCCGGTATATAAGGCGCTCCGGCGAGCGTAGCGTTACCAGTTCCCGATCCCGATTCCTGTCACGTACAACTCTCCGGATCCTGAACCGACTCTCGCGTTATACCAGGCTACGGGCTTCCCGTAGTTAGGCCGGGCTTCCCGGTTGCTGGGACGGCGCACCCTGATACCTCGCGTTACACCGGGCTACGGGCTTCCCGTAGTTAGGCCGGGCTTCCCGGTTGCCGGGACGACGCATCCTGATACCCCGCGTTACACCAGGCTACGGGCTTCCCGTAGTTAGGCCGGGCTTCCCGGTTGCTGGGACGGCGCATCCTGATACCTCGCGTTATACCAGGCTACGGGCTTCCTGTAGTTAGGCCGGGCTTCCCGGTTGCTGGGACGGCGCCTCCTGTTAGTTGATAAGTCCGTACCGCGTTATACCGTAAGACCGTTTTATATATACCGCGACCGTCTCTACCGTAAGACCACTTTGGTCTCCGTGTATCTTTCCGAATAAATACCGCGACCTGTTAGATGGTAATACCGCTTTGTACATATACCGCGACCTGCTATATTGTAAGACCGTTGTACATATACCGTAACCAGTAAGACCGCTCCGGTCTCCGCGTTCTGATAGATTCTAGTACCGCCTTGTATATACCGCGACCTGATTATACCGTAAGCCCGCACTGTATATACTGCGCATTATAATTGTAGAGCCGACTCCACCTATACGCACGGCCTTCAGACTACACAAGCGCGCCAGCCCTTCTAAGGGTAGGCCGCAGAAAGTGCCGACGCCACGTCCTTCTAAGGATAAGGTAGTCAGGCCGTTGGAATTACGATCGAAGGCCACGCGACACCCGTAGCATTTAAGATCTGTTTGTTCCGCTTAGAATAACCCCGGTCGCTTGCATGCGAACCTCGCGACCGCAGAACACAGCCGCATGAGCCACGCTCGCTTCCCGAGCTCCACGCGCGAAACGCTACACGCGAAAACTCTGTACGCACCGCGCTTGCATGTCGCATTGTGAATACCATCCGCTCCCGCGAATTTCTGTACGCACCACTCTTGCATGACGCATCACGAATAACAACCGCTCACGCGAAACTCTGTACGCACCGCCCCAGCATGTTGCATTGTACTTATCATATAGCTCAATATTAGATGTTGAGAATCGCTTAAATAAACATAATTGTTTAAACCGCTTATACCGAGGTAAAGTAAGTTGGAGTTTCCCCCTTCTCCCGAATCCTGGCACCGGCGAGCCTTGATCCGCGGCGTACGGGAAAGGTGAAACGTTACAAAGTAGATAGACGCGAAGCGGGAATCCGCCCGTAATTGGTTAACAATTTTCGGAAAATCTAGTGAATTAACTAAATCTGGGGTTTTTCCCTGGAACCAGGAAATGTGTTGGAATGGCCTTTCAATTGTGTCGAGGAGCGTTCTTAAGAGCATAAAAAGCTAAAATCAGTTTCGCTAGGGATACCGACGACTGATTGTTTGTTGGCCACCGTTTGGCGATTTTAATGGTCTAGTAATAATTTTTGAGAATACTGCCATGTGTGAGATCTGATGCGTTATCGCATGTAATGAATAGCCTAGTCAATTTCGCGTTTCTGCGTATTGAGAACACCCACTGCTGGATAGTGTTGAATGTTCCGACGTTCGATGCCGATGTCGTTTCGATATACTAGTTGAGAGCGCTATTCTAACACGAAATAAATAAGGTTATTACGATGCCTTTGCATGAACTGGCTGGACCTTAAGGTAAGACAGTTTTCTGTTATTTATGTTAAACAGTTTGCGCTGACGAAATTTGCGAATAGTCAACTGCAACGTATATCTTGTTTGCGATTGGCTCACATAAAGCTCCAGATCTGAGAATTCTCTAGATCATATAAATTGCTGAAAAGTAATATCTTACTGCATTAGCTGTGTTTTAAGGTACATTAGTATTCGTCAGCCATGCTAAATAATTTGTGCAGTAGTGAAACTTGCGAATAGTCAACTGCAACATATGTATTGCCTGCGATTGGCTCGCATAAGTCCTAGATCTGGGAACTTTCTCTGGAAAGTGCAGATTGTTGAAATATAACACTCTGCAGCAATATTTATACTTATTTAGACTCTAAAGTATGCCAGCAATGGTCATCTGTGCTTAAACTTATGCATTAACGAAATTTGCAAATAGTGAATTGTATTATGTATTTTATTTACGGTTGGTTCGCAAAAGTCCTAGATCTGGGAACTTTCTCTGGACGGTGCAGGTTGTTGGAAAAGAACACTCTGCAGCAATGTCTAGACTTATTCAGATTCTGAGGTATGTCAGCTATTACCATCTGTGTTAAACTTACACACTAATGAAATTTGCGAATAATCAATTGTATCGTGTGGTTGGTTGCGATTGGCTATTATTGACCCTAAATTTGGAAGTCTAATTATGATTGGCTTATCTAAAATACTAGACCTAGATTTGATAATCTTATTGTATCAGTTGAATGGGAGTTACCGTGACTCTCTGAAGGACGTCCGGGTGACGCTCTTTACTGATCCTTGCGCCGGCGCTGGGGATCCACCTCGGTCCGTTGGATCCCGGCCCGCGCGGGTGATGTTCTGAGTTGACCTCGGGGTCTGAGGGTCAGGGTTGGAACGTGATGCGAATCGCTATGCGATGCGAAATCGCTACGCGATATCAGTCCTCTCGTAAGGACCTTTAGCCTCTCACGTTCAAGTTGTGCATCCACCTTCTCGTGGTACTCCTGAGAACGCGCCTACTTTGGAAAGTAAGATTCGGTAGGTGTCGGCTGAGTGATGTCACAGCGAGTGTTTCCCCCTTTTCCGCATAGTCATGAGCCGGCATCAGTGATACTGTGACTCTCTGATGGACGTCCGGGTGACGCTCTTTACTGATCCTTGCGCCGGTGCTGGTGATCCGCCTTGATCCACGGATCCCGGCCGCGCGGGAGATGTTCTGAGTCGATCTCGGAGTCCGGGAGTGTCGTGGTTGAAAACTGATGCTGATCGAATGGCTCATAAGTGACGGCGTCCTTCCTATCTTTCCTATCACCACCTTTCCGCACTTCCCGGCAGCCCATCTCCATCCGTTCGTCTCTATTGTACCTCGGTGCAGTAGAGAGGAACAGGGGCTGTCGATACTCACCCACCGGGCCCTGCGCTTCTGAGACCTTGGTCCCAGCGGCGACGGAACCGGTGGCCACTAACCTTTCTTTTCTTTTTCAGGTCTCCTCACCCTTGGGAAAGCCACCCTTCTCTCTCTTTCTCTATCACCCCCTCTTAACTATACCATACTAACATTACTAACATTCTTCTTTTCTTCTTCTTTCGTCACTCTACTCTTTTTCCCTCCCGAGCTAAAAGCTCCCCCCCAACCCCCATTTCTATTCTTTTCGTACTATCGCTATTACTATTACTTTTCTATCTCTATACTTTCCATTTTTCTTTCTTTCGTTCTTCCTTCTTTACTTTCTATTAAATGTTACTAACAACACATCCACGTTTCCTTTTTCTCTCTTTATTATTTCCTAAAACAGCATGCAATGCTACGAGTCGGTGCCAGCATTGCTGGCCAAATGGCTCTTACGTAGCAACCTACATACACACACTCTCTCTCTCTCCTCTCTCTCTCCTTATTCCTTCCTTCCCTTGTTTTATCTCCCAACACAGCATGCAATGCTACGAGTCGGTGTCAGCACTGCTGACCAAATGGCTCATATGTAGCAACACACGTACACATACACACGCTCTCTCTATCTCTTCTCTCCCCTCTCTCTATACCTTTATTTCAATTAACAACACTAACACTTTCACTACTAACATTTTCAATGATCTGTCTACTCTGTCGCTTTCACCCATCCTTTAACACTGCATAGCTACGAGTCGGTGTCAAATTGACCAAATGGCTCATATGTAGCAAGCGCACATGGATGCGTTGGTGGGACGTGACTGCGGCGACGTGGGTTGCGCACCTCTAAGAGGTGTGGAATCTGCGGTAGCTGAGGTCATGTCCCCGTACTCGGCTTTCCCATCCCTTCTACATCCAATTTCCCGGCAGCTCATCCCCATCCGCTTGTCTCTGTTGTACCTCGGTACAGTGGAGAGAAACAGGGGCTGCTGTACTCACCCACCGGGCCCTGCGCTTCTGAGGTCTTGGACCCAGCGGCGACGGAACCGGGGGTTACTAATATTTCATTACTTTCAGGTTCCATCCTTGTTGTCGTTCGCTATTTTCTTCGTCCGGTCGATCGTTTTAGTTTCGTTCCGGTTCGGTAGGAAAATCGACGATATAGAGCTAGATAGCTAGATAGGTAGGCGTTTCCTCACAATGGCGCCCGTCGCAAAGTCAAGGTTCGGATCGTGCCGATGGCTTGAATGGCCGTGACGACGAAAAACTCTCGGTCGCTAGCGGTCCACCACCTCGGGGTACCTGCCGTCCCCCCGTTGTATTTAGGCTTTGTGGCGTAAAGGTGGCTCTGCGCCATTTGACCTCTCTTCCACCCTACTCGTGGGAACAAAATAATGATGAACTTTTCAAAACTTTTGGTGAGGAGGAGTGCCCGCCTGGCTGATCGCTTCCCGCCGGGTGGGGCCGCCTTTAGGGAGGCAAGGGACGTGCCTGTCGTCGAGTCGCGAGTACGCTCGTGCGCGCGCTTGGAGACGGCCTCCGCTTCCTCGAGAGCGCCTCGCCAAGCTGTGCCCGAGCGAGTCCGCGACGTAACACGACTTTGTGCACAGTCCCAAGGTTGCGGCCTTCGCGCCGTCCGAATTGCTCTAACGCGTTGCGATAGCAGTAGTAGTAGTAGCAGTTCCGTATGGTCTTCACCGGCAGTCCTCGACCGGGAAGAAATTAGAAATAGGATACACAATACAGTATTAATTTCCGCGATTAGGCCCGCGATTAGTTCCGCGTTTAGCTCCGCGAATAGCTCCGCAAATAAATCCGCGATAGAAAATAAGATTAGATACGCGTATGTCCCCCAATCTCAACCCCAGAGCGTGTGTGATCCGGGTTCATCTTCGCAGCCGCTACAACAAATTCCGGCAAATTGCGTCCCCTCTCCCTCACTTGCGTCCACGGGAGTGAGGATACTGCAGCTGAACATGAGGCGTTCAGCTGTAGTTACGGGTGAGGTGCGTCAGCTCGTTGCCGAAAAGCGACTTGACGTCCTGTTATTGCAGGAGTTGCACGTCAAGAAGCAAGGCAAGAGCCACACCTTCGTAGAGGAAAGAATATGAGGGTAGCTGCTGTACGCTCACAACGCCCGTGGGCTGCAGTGGCAGTCTGTAACCCTCAATTCCAAATGGTATTCGTCTCGCAGCTTAGCACGACACACTGTGTCTGTGTGGAAGTGCAGGCTCCCAATTTCTATTTCTATGTCGTATCGTGCTACTTCCAGTACAGCGACGAGATAGAGGAATACCTCAGGCACCTCGAAGTGGTGTTCCATTCCCTGAGGGGGAAGAGATTGTTAGTTGCGGTAGACGCCAATGCTCGGTCGTCACTCTGGGGTTCCCTAGAGACAGACGAAAGAGGTGCGAAATTTGAAGACCTCATCCGAGCATATGGAATGGATGTGGTTAATGACGTTGGACAGGGACCCACTTTTTGGACGGCAAGAGGTTCGTCTTTCATCAACGTAACCTTGGTGTCGCCCTCCATGAACAAGTTCATCAGTGAATGGAAAGTGAGGTCCGACTGGACGACCAGCGACCACAACGCAGTCGACATCAGATTGAGGGTGCCAAAGGGGTCAGGTGGAGATCGGGGTGCCGCGAACATGAGGTTTGACACTCGTCGGGCTGACTGGGAGCGGTTCTCCGAGAGCCTGACTGATCTTTCAAGATCAAGACTGGAGGTCCTCGATGTTTGTGCTGCGGATAGAGTAGAGGAGATGGCAGAGACGCTGGCGGAGGTACTCACCGAAGCCTGTTCCGCGTCAATGCCAAGAAAAAGACGTTTTAGGAAGTCCAACCCGTGGTGGACAATCGAGCTTACGATACTCAAAAAGAGAGTATATAGGAAGAGGCGTGCACTCCAAAGAGGGCGGGACGAGCCCACTCACTTTGCTCTAAAGCTGGATTACCGCTCTTCTTTGCGGCAATACAGCAAAAAAGTGAGGAAGGCGAAGTTTGCGAGCTGGCGGAAGTTCGTCACATCGCACGGCAACTCGGAGCCCTGGGGACTCGTTTATAAACTCCAGGCGAGAAAACTCCAAGTTGAGGGGGTGCTCAGCACACTCCGGTGTGGCGAATATTCCACAAAGACCTTAGAGGAGACCGCCAGCTACCTCTTGGACGTGCACACTCCAGATGACCGGGAAGAGGAAGACACGTTCGAACAATGTGAAATCCGTCTCGCTTCGAGGGTTTCCCCCGACACAACCGACGCCTTATTCTTCACGGCGGCAGAAATGGCTGTGGCGGTGAAAACCTTTAGAAATAATAAGGCGCCAGGAATGGACCTTATTGAGGTTGCGGTATTGAAAGCCGCTTGTAGGATAATTCCCGGTCAGTTTATTAAGTTATTCAACGGATGCCTTCAGTGGGGCGTCTTTCCCTCTATCTGGAAGGAGGGCTCACTTCGAGTCCTTCTGAAAGGTGAGGACAAGGACGAGAAGGATCCGAAGTCCTATAGGCCCATCTGTCTCCTCTCCGTAGTAGGAAAACTTTTCGAGAAACTTCTCAAAACCCGCCTCATGGACACTTCATTGGCACCGGGTAGGGTCTCCGATCGACAGTTCGGGTTTATGCCCGGAAGGTCGACGGAGGATGCTGTTGTGGAGTTGCGGCGTATGGTCTCTGTCTCTGAAAAGAGGTATGCCGTGGCGCTTCTCTTCGACATCTCCGGGGCTTTTGATAATGTCTGGTGGCCCCTTGTACTAGCTAGTCTGAAAAATCGTAATTGTCCGCGAAACGTTTTCGAGGTACTCCGAAGTTATTTCGATAACCGTAAAGTTAGAATCACGTTCGGCTCTACGGAGGTGTCCAAAAGGGCCACGAGGGGATGCCCACAGGGCTCCGTCCTCGGTCCGGCTTGTTGGAACCTCATGTTCGACGGCCTTCTGCGGCTCCTAGAAGGCTTGGTTGAAAATCGGTTTGCCGCGTACGCAGATGATCTCGTTGTTGTTATAAACGGTAATTCGCGAAACGAAATTGAATTAGAAGGCCAACGGGTGGTCAACGCGATCGTAAATTGGTGCAAGTCCGCGAAGCTTCAGATCTCCGAACGTAAGACTGAAGCTATAATATTGAAAAGCGCCGCGATAAATAGGAACCATATAGGTAGACGGGGAGGAGCACGACCGGATAGGAAACGTAAAAACAATAAAAAGATCGCGACTCTCGAAAGTAGGTCGCCTATAATAAAGATTAGAGGCACGAAGATAGGGTTCAAGCAGACCGTCAAATATCTTGGCGTTTATATAGATAAATTCTTAAAAGTTCGAACGCACTGCGAATATCTAAAGAGCAAAGTCGGGATGCTCTTCCAAAAACTAGGCGCGTTGGCGAGGGCCAATTGGGGCCTAAGATTTAGGGCACTATCCGCAATTTACCGGGGAGTGTTCGCACCAACAGTGGCTTATGCTGCTGCAGGGTGGGCCGACCTGTGTACGGAGAGTGATGCTAGGATCTTAAAAGCCTTGCAACGCCGGGTCCTTATTTCGATCACCGGCGCATATCGCACGGCATCGTGGGAATCGCTCTGTGTCGTCGCGGGAGCGATGCCAGTCGACGTTCTATTAAAAGAAAGTATCGCGCGTTATCAAATTAGAGTAGGAAAAAACGCCAAGATCGGGAATGTAGAAATCTCCGCCGAAATAGGAAGACAAACCGCGTTTGAAGAGATTCGGGAAGAGGCGACAAACATGTGGCAGACCAAATGGGCTTCTTCTACCAAGGGTCGTACCACGTTCGCCTTCTTTGGGGACGTTCGCCGTAGACTGGCTACACCGTCCCTAGAGACAAATCATTGGAGCACGCAGGCCCTCACTGGACACAGAGACTTCCGGGCACGTCTCGAATCGCTCGGTCTCGTGGACAGTGACGCGTGCATATGTAGGAGTGGAACAGACACGGTGCAACACTTCTTGTTGGACTGTCCACTCTTTGACGCGCAGAGAGAGGCTCTGCGTGACTTAGTCCCCCAAAGCGAATGGCGATGGCCGGAGGCGGCACAATTCTTCGTGTCGAGCTCAGAAGTCTACGCAGCATTTGCTGATTTTTGTTGCGAGTCCCTTTGGCTAAAGGGATTCGAATCGTAGATCGATAGGGAAAAGTCAGGATAGGGAAAGATCACTCAGCCGGGGAAGTCGGAGTCTTCGGTTATGAGAATGCGGATCCGTAATCTTCTCGGAAAAGCCGCGTACTCGAATGATCTTCGCGTCGCGTAGTTTTAAGTTAGAGGTTAATAGGTAGGTTTCCAAAACCCTTTTATCCAATGGCTTCTGAGTCATTTCCTTCACACCCATCCTAACCTAATCAAATTTTCCTCCCCAACTTCCGCCCATAACAGGGTCAGGGCGTGTATCCGGGTCGGGATACAGTGGACAGGCCTCTCCGTGGTTCCCCGTGGGCGCGTCCGTAAGCAAAAAGGGGCTTCTGCGTCGTCTACAAGCGTGTAGGCGGGCGATCTGGGCCCTGGGGAAGGCAGGTTAGGGCTTACGGCGCGGCCAAACTGTCCATCCTGCGTATAAGAGCCCGCAGGCGCTGCTGGATTTTTCCATCGCCCGTCTCGGGGCAACGTCGCTAGACAGTGGAGCCGTGGTTGTTTTTGTTGTGTTTGCCCGATAGGGCGAGGGAACAGGAGTGCGTCTTCTTCGGAAGGCGCGCTCTAACATTAACTGTATCAGTTGAATAGCTAGGCGCGACTATGACCAGAGAGAAGCCTGAGAGCGGCCATCCCAGCGTTTATCGTACGATAGCTTTCGGTCCCGTACAGCAGCGCCTCTACGTCCATTTTACAGACGCTTGGAACTACATGGCCACGTCCACTTTCGGTGGCATGATAAAACAACCAATTGGTTCATGTCCATGCTACGTCCACCTTTCGATACTGTCGGTCTTGGTTCATGTCCGTGCTACATCCACTTTTTGATATTGTCGATGCTGGTAGTACACTGATCGTTCGACAAAGAGAGATGGTTGCGCTGTCTTTGTCTCTCTTTCATCGCGTATGTGTGTAGCGTCCGTGAAGGCACATACCGATACGTTGAGCACACGGATGCGATTGTTGGGAGATAATGTCAGACAAGGAGCGACAATCGCGTGCTATTCTTGTTTCTCTAGCGTATCGCTTTACGGCCGAAATACGGCCTGAAAATGCTTTCTGGCCTCTCGTGACAGCAGTAATGCAACAAGGCTAATAAGCGTCCACTTTATGAGAATTTTATACTTGCGTATATACATATGTAGATATATATGCTTAAATTATAGTTAAAATGGTACCTACAATTAAATATTGTGTGATGATCAATAATAGTAGGATAATAGATAACAAAGTGAATAAATAAAAAATTCGTAAGACGAGTGCCTGCTAGACTTGATGATTTGTTGCTTTGTTATGTTACGTCCAGACTCAAATAAAGGAAGAATCAGCGGGAGGGCGTAACCTACTTACCTCTAGACAAACGCTAGACGATGCGTCTCCTAGAGTCGACAGATCAGGGCCCGAGATAGGTCAACGACCGGAAGGGTCGCTCTTACTCCATCGAAAGGGCCGTTCGCTCGGTGGTCCCTTTTCTGGTAAAGGAACTGAATCCCTATTACCCGGACGGGACCTTGTGCGATTTCGTGCAACAGGAAGGAGGTCGGGTTAATGAATTGCTCGAATTTTAAAATCTAACTTTACATTTATTCAAAGAAATAAAACGAATAATTTTAAAAGATACAATTTAATAATGAATCATCTGATTCAATTTAATAAACTATTATTATAAAATAAACTTGCTTAAGATCTAATATGGTTGTATGTGAATGTGTGTATGTGGATGAAAATTGTGTTCTCGCGGGTGTTACAAAAATACGGAGGACATCAACCGGAATTAGACGGGTAAACTAAAATTTAAATTCCGGTTGGAAATTTACAATAAGTAGTTTTAGAAAAATTACATGAAATAAAAGTCTGAGTAGAATGATGAGGATAGAAAAATGATTAATTCGCGGACGCTCGAGCCAATTCTTTCTGTAACCGCCTATTCCGACGATTCCGCGAACATTTGATGGCAGCTCGCGATGACCGTTTTTGTCTTTCCACTAAGGAAAGAATAATGATGAATAATAATATATTGTAGAAGCTATGTCGCTATACAGGGTGATTCAAAACAACCTTCTGTCCTTACAATGTCATATACTTGACTCAATTCTAAGACGATTTTTCCTTTGCCAAATTTTTTTCCGAGGCTTAGTTTTCAAATTATAAGCTAAAATAGTTAACGAATTACGGGCCGCGTACGCGAGGCAGGCAGGGGCGGCGCAACTCACCGTCCGATGCTGGTGATTACGTGAAGCACTCGCTGCGATCAACTGTTTGCTACATGCGATGGGGTGTATGTGTGAGAGAGAACGTATACGCGTATACACACACATACACATTCTCTCTCTCTCTCTGTCTGTCTGTCTCTCTCTCTCTCTTTTTTACACCCATCGCGTGTAGCAAACAGCAGATCGCACACACGCTCTCTCTCTCTCTCTCTCTCTCTCTCCTCTCTCTCTCTCTCTCTGTCTTTCTCTTTTATACCCATCGCATGTAGCAAACAGTTGATCGCAGCGAGCGCTTCACGTAATCACCAGCATCGGACGGTGAGTTGCGCCGCCCCTGCCTGCCTCGCGTACGCGGCCCGTAATTCGTTAACTATTTTGGCTTATAATTTGAAAACTAAGCCTCGGAAAAAATTTTGGCAAAGGAAAAATCGTCTTAAAATTGAGTCAAGTCTATGACATTGTAAGGACAGAAGGTTGTTTTGAATCACCCTGTATAGTCGCTAGAAAATCTCTAATTTGAGAAATAATTCTTGGAGCTTTTTCTTTATTTGATTAATAAAAACTCTTAAATCCAGAAACAAAGGAAAGAAAGTTTATATACTTATCCTTGTAACAAGAATAAATATACATATATATATATATATATATATATATATATATATATATATATATATATATTTTAATAATAGAAATAAAAGAAGGAAAGATTTGACTGAATGTGACAAATCAAATCACGGATCGCTCTGTTGAATGCAGGTGATCCCTGGTGACAAACAAGAAATCGCGAGTCGCTCTGTTAGGTACAGGTGGCCCTTGGCGACGAAAGAATATCACGAGTCGCTCTGTTAAATACAGGTGACCCTTGATTACAGGTAGGAAGTTGCGAGTCGCTCTGTAAAATACAGGTGACCCTTAACATTAGATAGGAAACCGCGAGTCGCGCTGTAAAGTACAGGTGACCCTTGGCGACGGAAGAATATCACGAGTCGCTCTGTTAAATACAGGTGACCCTTGATGACAGGTAGGAAGTTGCGAGTCGCTCTGTAAAATACAGGTGACCCTTAACATTAGATAGGAAACCGCGAGTCGCGCTGTAAAGTACAGGTGACCCTTGGCGACGGAAGAATATCACGAGTCGCTCTGTTAAATACAGGTGACCCTTGATGACAGGTAGGAAGTTGCGAGTCGCTCTGTAAAATACAGGTGACCCTTAACATTAGATAGGAAACCGCGAGTCGCGCTGTAAAGTACAGGTGACCCTTGGCGACGGAAGAATATCACGAGTCGCTCTGTTAAATACAGGTGACCCTTGATGACAGGCAATATAAAGAAAGAGGAGAGCCAAGGTAATATTTCAGAGAAAGGGTTAAAAGAACTAAAGAAGAGAAGCCCGAATAGGGAAGTTAGTTAAGATTGAAACGTAAATGATTGAAGTTATTAATTGATTTATTATAATTAATAATCCAAGAATTATTTCAAATGTACAAATGTAAAAGAAAAAGGAAATAGAGTTAAGAACATTCAAAACACTTACTACTTATCGAGTGCGTTGGTAACAAAAAAAAATTAGATAATGGAAGGCTCCTAAGGCCGAGAGGAGTTTCGATGAATCGACTCGACCTGGGTGATTGAAATGCGGGCTCGCAATCGCCGCTGCAGTCGCTTGGCACAAGATCTTCTAGATTTGCGCTAAGTGTCTAAATTCTTGCACCAACAACGCGGTTTAGAAACACTTAGAGTTTGTATAAAATTTTAAGAATTGAAGTCGAAGTAATTATAAATACATAATTGTAATAAATGTGAACTAACTGACTGACTAATGAACTGAAACTGTAATATATTGTAATTAAACGGAACTGTAAATGTAAAGATCCGAACTGTCTAATGAACTGAACTGAACCGAAACTGAATTGAAACTGAATTGAAACTGAATCTGAATACTGAAAACTGAATGAAGAAAATGATGAATGATGAATGAGCCGCGAGGAAAGATTCGGAGTATATTAAGCTCTTTGCTCCTCCTCTCCATTGGTTTCGTTAATATTTTTCGCGAATTGAATTTTTTATTCACGCTCTCCGATGTTGCTGGGAGGCGTTGCCCTTTAGCATAGGAGGTGTTAGAACCTTAGGTATTGGTGAAGGCTTTTGTTTATAGAATTAGCTTTCGCCCAATGGAGAGTTGTTGCAATTTGAGTGAGAGTTATGCCTTTTATTATCTACTTAAGTTTTATCTTAGGTAGATATCGTGTAACGGAGATCTGTCAGGCGAGCACATATGATATCATTTTTAATGTCCGTTTCGGTTTTCATTTAGATTCTTGGTACCGAAATTGTTTATTACGAGAGCTGTCAACCATAATTTAGATTAGTAAGAGAATTTGTCACCCAAGCTTTTAGTGGTTGATTAATTTGCTTATTTCTTAGATCAGATATGCTCTAGTTTCCTGTTTGTATCATATATCCTCTCAATTTTTGTTTCCGAAAAGTTTGTCTCGCCTTTCAGTTTCCATTTGTTTATTTCAAGGCGTAATGCGCTCTTAAGATACCGCTAATCTCTATTTACGATGAAAAAAAAGAATCGTGAAGTCCGCCGGACGTAACAGTTAATATCGATACTCCGTGTATCATAATTTTGATTTCCATTTTTTTTCTTTTGTAAAAAACTATATAATATATATTTTATAGATTATTGTATATATATAAAATAAAAATAAACTATTTTTATTTGTAATAAATTTATTTTACATATATTTGCAATTTGTAATATTTAATTATATAGTTTGAAAAAGACATAAACATTTTAAATATATTTCTTAAAATATAATGTTTAATAAATAAATGTATGTATGTACCATAAACTTTAAAAAACAGTAAAAAAAACTCGGGTTTGAATTCTGATTTGCATCGTGACAGACCGAACATTTTCCAATGATCCACCGCACGTTGAAATGGACATTAATGCTATTGGTACTTGTAGTATATTTACATATAAGATCATGTGAATCCCTTTTTAAGTTAAAATTATCATTTAGCATTGCTTTTTATGATTTATACTCTTTGTTTTAAGAATGGGAAAGGGAAAAACAATTTTTAATGCAGATGTCTTACGTAACGTTATATATAAAAAAATGTATATTTTATTGTACATAATGTTTAATGAAGATTACAAAAACATGCACAAAAAACTATTTAATCTGAAACATTGTCTTTTTTCTGGAATCGTTTTATCAAACAAAATTCGGTTTATTGAAGTATTAATCTTTTTTTTTTAATATTTACTTTATATATTATAAACATCAATATGTGCTATTTTAATGAAATAACTGTACGTAATATATATGTCTAGAATATATATATGTTATTCTCGCGATAGAGTAGAAAAAAAAAGATTAATACTTCAATAAACCAAATTTTGTTTGATAAAACGATTTTAGAAAAAAGAGAGAATATTTTGGATTAAATAGCTTTTTGTATATGTTTTTATAATTTTCATTAAACATTATGTACAATAAAATTATATTTTTTATATCGTACAAGATATTTGCATTAAAAATTGTTTTTCTCTTTCCCATTCTTAAAACAAAGAGTATAAATCATAAAGAGCAATGCTAAATAATAACTTTAATTTAAAAAGGGATTAACATAATCTTACGTAAATGTACTACAAAAGTACCGATAACATAGTGATGTTTATTTCAATAGTGCGCGGTGGATTATTGGAAAACGCTTGGTCTCTCACGACGCAGATCGGGGTTCAAATCCGGGATCGGGATTCTGTTTTCTTTTACTATTTTTTAAAGTTTATGATACATCATTACATACATTTATTTATTAAATGTGATTATATTTTAAGAAATATGTTTAAAATATTTATTCTTTTTCAAACTATAATTACATATTACAAATTGCAAATATATGTAAAAAAATTTTATTACAAATAAAAATAGTTTATTTTCATTTTATATATATACAATAATCTATAAAATATATATTATATAGTTTTTTACAGAAGAAAAAAAATGGGAATCAAGATTATTATGATACACTGAATATCGATATTAACAAAGCAACAAAAATTGTCAAGTCTAGCAGGTACCCGTCTTACGAATTTTTTATTTATTCACTTTTTGTTATCTATTATCCTACTGTTATTGATCATCATACAATATTTAATTGTAGGTACAATTTTAACTATAATTTAAACATATATATCTACATATGTATATACGCAAGTATAAAATTCTCATAAAGTGGGCGCTTATTAGTCTTGTTGCATTACTGCTGTCACGAGAGGCCAGAAAGCATTTTCAGGCTGTATCTCGGTCGTAAAGCGATACGCTACACTAGAGGAACAAGCATAGCACGCGATTGTCGCTTCTTGTCTGACATTATCTCCCAACAATCGCATCCATGTGCTCAATGTATCGGTTTGTATCTTCACGGACGCTACACACATACGCGATGAAAGAGAAACAAAGACAGCGCAATCATCTCTCTTTGTCAAATGATCAGTGTACTACCAGCATCGACAATATCGAAAAGTGGATGTAGCACGGACATGAACCGAGACCGACAGTATCGAAAAGTGGACGTAGCATGGACATGAACCAAATGGTTGTTTTATCATGCCACTGAAAGTGGACGTGGCCATGTAGTTCCAAGCGTCTGTAAAATGGACGTAGAGGCGCTGCTGTACGGGACCGAAAGCTATCGTACGAAAAACGCTGGGATGGCCGCTCTCAGGCTTCTCTCTGCTATGACCGTTTTTCCGTACTATGATGCAACTTACTACTGTAAGGGAGTTTTGTGATATACAGGGTGGTCCATTTTAAAAGAGCCAGTCAAATATCTCGAAAATATGGAAGATCCGGAAAAACGTTTCAGACAAAAGTTGTTTGGTTCGAAGGGGGACATAAGACGGTGCCATTGATGTGACCTTGGATGGCATCGTTAAGGTCAAGTCAAGGACACCTTTAATTTCTTAAATGGAATCCCCTATTTTTTATTGCATATTTTTATAGCTTATGTCGAGAGCTTTCCAAAACACTATAATAAAGTATTTTTTCATTAAGTACTTTTTGAGTTATTTTATATTTTAATCTGACATATTTTGATATAAAAAATAAAATATCTCGTAAAATATTTAGTTCTCGATAATCTTACCGTAATACTTTTATGTACAAAATAATAAGACAAATCAATTAGTGTAAAGAAAAAAAACAAATAATTGTTTAAAAAGATGCATTATAAATAATTACATACTTTTTCTTAAAAACAATTATTTTTTTTACTAATTGATTTGTCTCATTATTCTGTACATAAAAGTATTACGGTAAGATTATCGAGAACTAAATATTTTACGAGATATTTTATTTTTTATATCAAAATATGTCAGATTAAAATATAAAATAACTCAAAAAGTACTTAATAAAAAAATACTTTATTATAGTGTTTTGGAAAGCTCTCGACATAAGCTATAAGAATATGCAATAAAAAATAGGGGATTCCATTTAAGAAATTAAAGGTGTCCTTGACTTGACCTTAACGATGCCATCCAAGGTCACATCAATGGCACCATCTTATGTCCCCCTTCGAACCAAACAACTTTTGTCTGAAACGTTTTTCCGTATCTTCCATATTTTTCGAGATATTTGACTGGCTCTTTTAAAATGGACCACCCTGTACAAGTATCTATCTTGTTGTGCCTCCGTGGAGGTACAGAGATTTTGTTGGGATCGTTGGCCAATTGGAACTTAGGAGCTCAGGGTCGCACAGGGTCTTCTCACCGTTTTCATTAAATATGTAATCGTGTTAGAATAAAAGTTGTTTATTCAGATACATTAGCTTTAATCTTCTTTTCTTTCTCGCATCTTAACTCGGCTTATCGCGGTATAGAGTTGCTTCGCGTGCCTGATATCGCGGCTGCCGTCGCGAGATCAGCTGGGACGTCCGTTATTATTAAAACGATTACAATTGTCTGTCTCGTAGTTACTTTTATTAAGTTCAACGGTACGGTATAGTTTTATAATTTTATCTGCTTCGTGTGATTTTATGATTAGGACTGCCTAGCGCTCGTTCGAGGTGGGTAGTTTTATCACCTCCTGTTCGATTAGTTTTTAGGAGGGGATCGCTTAGCGACAGGACCATAGGTGGTCGTGTCGCTCGATTTTGGGTGGAAAAACCCCGGATGCAAGCTACGTATATTCTTTGCTTCATTTCCGGCGTATCGGTCTTCGAGTCTCGCGAACGCGTGGCCTCCGCGCGTGGCTTGCTTTGTCAGCGATTGCGCTCGTAACTTTATACGTCTTCCTCGACTTCGAGTTATAGTCGGAAGACGTTAAATAATATTTAATAATTAATAATTATACTATTATAATTTGGTTATAGTCGTTTTGGGCTATAACATCCCTCCCCCGTTGAAAAAAGAAAAACGGGGGTACAACGTTTTTCTTTAGTTATACCCTTTCTTATTCTAACGAATACATTATTTTTCCCGTATATAATATTCGATATAATCGTTTCTTACTATCTAAAATCGCGTACTTAGACTACGCTTTAGTATAGGTCTTGGGAGTCCGTAGGATATACGTGGTTCTTCATCATATATCCTGACCGATGGTCGTTTCATTCTCCTCTTTTTATTTTTTATAATTATATATGTTACAATGGCTATTATAATTATTGTTATGATTCCGCTTGTAGCCATTGGATAAACAAATTGTTTTTGAACAAAGAAGTTCTGTTCGTTGTCTTGTAGATTATTATTTAATTCTTCTAGTTTCTTTTTTAATTTTATTAGTTCTGTTCGGTGTAGCGTTACGTTTTCTAGTGTGTCGTTATCATGCGTCTTGTATGTCTGTAGAAACGTGATATTTATTTCTGGTAAATAGGTTTCTATATTTGTTTCGTATACTGTTTTTATTGACTGTAACGTCATATCTGTTGTCGTCAATTTACATTTTCTTTTTAATGTAATTTTTCCTGTATTTTTAATTATTCTTTTTTGTTCGTGTCGATTATCGCATTGTATCGTTATCTGTTGGTCGGTCGCGGTCGCATATAACCAAGTGTGCGGTTGTCGTAGTGTTGTCCAGATCGCATTTTTCGAGCTTATCAATTGTGTGTTACAATTGTGTTGTCGTGATAGTGTATACATTTGTATTTCGCACGGTGCGTTTTGATTCATGCGATATATCGGTATCGTATTTTCACACGTATATTTGGAATTTATTTCTATACAATTTTTTAAATCGCTTTCCGTTATTCTAAGATAAGTTAATTTTTCCTTATCTATTGCAATTATTTTATTATTTATTTCGGTTACGGTAAATATGTTATTATTCATCGGTACGGGAAATGTAATTACATTTATAATATCGTAACTCGGTTGTGTAATTAATGGGAATCGCAATATGGTGTAAACATTTCTTTTATCGTAGAACGCGCTTATTTTGGTATATTCTTCTATCGCCAGCCAATCTTCCGCGTGAACTTTAAACGGGAAATACATTCCTTGTTGTAATTGTTGCGTTGCTTCTTTTAAATGTGTAATAATCGTTTCTATCGGCATTAATTTCGGATGTATTGCTCCTTTGCGTATATATGTTAAATATTCGATTGTATTTTCCGCGTCGCGTATTAACTCTGTTATAACCGCGGTGATTATTATAAAATGTTCATTTATTTCGGCGCGTTCAGTATATACCGTTACCCGTTTTTGTAAAAGTTTCTCATTTCGATCTATTATATTTTCTAATTTTTCAATATGCGCTATAGTATTATTTACTACTTTTATTTGAGTTCGAACCATGTGTTGTAGCGTTTGTTGTTTATTTTCTAATAAATTTAATTGTTCGTTAATATGCTTTTCATCGTTCGCGTCCATTGTTCCGAACAATGTTTTCGCTATCGAGCCTATTCCGTCTATCAGTCCTCTGCGTCTGTTAGTCGGTGGTTTATATATTGTCTGAATTTGTGTCATTACGTTTTTTAGATATTTTGCTTCTCGTTTCGCTATAATATCAAGATTATAGCAAGCGTCTCGATGGTAGTGATTCTGTAGTCTCATTGTATCGCACATCGTTTCTGTTTGTTGCAAATACTTCAATATTTGTTCGTATCTGTCGTTTAATATTGTTAGATCTAATTTGATTACTAATTTCCATGTTCCCTTGACGTAGTATAGCTGTCCAATTTTTTCAAAGTATAGGCCCGGGTTATATCCAAATTCTTGAATTTCATATGATGAGTCCGTTTCATATAACTCCGTGAGACCCGCGGTCCGTCGGCTGTTCCAGCTGACGAGTATCCTGTAATATTATATACTTTAGTTTTATTTCTCGCGATGATATCCCGCGAGTGTCATTGTTATCGGTTACTATCTTTTTTCTGAGATGATTTTTCTGCATGCTTTTCGACGGGTCATTTCGTTTAGTATTCAGTCTCCTATTGACGTTCGTTTGGTGACATACTCGGTAGTAGTCATGGACTCTTATAATTTCTGTTTTTGGTGTTTGGATTCTGTGTCCAATCCGTCTAATTTAGTATGCAGGGCGTGCAATGATTTTACTTTGTGCGGCCCTGCTTTGCCGCGCGATCCGTTCGAGCGGGCTTGTGAGGCCGTATATCGAAGTACGGAGCCCTTTTCGATCCAGATTTCTGTGGATTGTGTGAGTGGTCATCGTACTGTGAGTGAGGTGGTGCCACATCCTTGGCACAATTTGCCGTTATTTTGGACGGCGATGGATATCTGCCGTCTTGCGGATGCGGGTACTTTCCGCAACTTGAGGGCCTCTCGGGCGTTGGAGCCCGCTCGACTTCCTTTGGGCCCTGGTCTTTATCGCCGGGCCTTAATCGGGAGTCGTCCTTCTGGAGGTCGAGGTCGGACGAGTTTGGCGACTCTTCGTCGTGCTCTCGATCGTATGCGTTATCCTGGTCGTTCCCGCAACGAGTAGGGTGTGTTCTTATTAATTTTCAATAAACTGCTTCAGCTTATTTGTGTGCATGCGGATTGCTTTTCTCCCCTTTTTTATCGTGTAATTTACGTCTGAGTTCTTTTCAATTATCGTGTACGGTCCGATCCATCAAGTTTTTTAGATCGTCCGCGTCGGAGAGTCTCGTCGTACACTAATACTTTGTCACCGACTTTAAATTTTATTTCTCTAGTATTTTTATCGTACTGTTGTTTAGCTTTAATTTTTTCTTCTTTAACATGCTCTTTTGCGAGCTGATTTGTTGCCCGTAGTCTTTCTTTTAATTCTTGCGCGTAATCGTCGTAATTATATGTCGGCTTAGGCGGTCTCGTCAGTGCCGTAGGTAGATCGGTTTGGTGCCCGTAGACTAGTTCAAAGGGTGTATATCCCGTAGCTGTGTGTGGCGTCGTATTATACGTGAACATTGCGAAGGGTATCCATTCGTCCCAGTCTGTCTGGTCGTCATTTATATAATGTCTTAAATATTCGGCTAATGTTCGATGCGATCGTTCTAACGCGCCATTACTTTCCGGATGATAGGCAGTTGTTTGTATTTTATTTATTTTTAATAATTTGCATGTATTTTTAAATATTTCGCTTAAGAAATTTGTGCCTTGATCCGTTAAAATTTTTTCCGGAATTCCATGTTCGAGAACAATTTTTGTAACGAATTCTTTACTGACCGTATTCGCTTCTTGATTTGGAATCGGTATCGCTTTACTGAATTTCGTTAAATTATCTTGAAACGTTAATAGATATTTATTTCCGTTGGTCGTTATTGTTAACGGTCCTACGATATCTAACGCGCATTTTTCGAAAGGTTTTGTCGGTGTATCCGTGATTATTAACGGTACTTTATTTTTTCGCGATAATTTATTTTGTTGGCAAAACTCGCATTTTGATATGTATTTTTCGACGTCTTTTGTTAATCCGTGCCAATTATAATTTAAGCGGATTCTTTTTATTGTTCGCTCGATTCCTTGATGTCCTCATGTGGGTGCATCGTGATATTCGTATAATATCTGTTTCTTCTCTTCCTCCGTATATTTTTTCTCTTCGTCGGAGTTCGATTCTTCTTCTATTGCGAGGACTTCTCGCTCCTCTTCTGTTCCATGTGCGTCTCTTTTTACATTGCGGCTCAGTGCATCGGCGTTCGCAT
The DNA here is from genome assembly GCA_009859135.1 of Formica selysi. NCBI lineage: Eukaryota > Metazoa > Arthropoda > Insecta > Hymenoptera > Formicidae > Formica > Formica selysi. The sequence goes on along the minus strand of WHNR01000052.1, from coordinate 358,085 downwards.
TCGCTCGTCCGGCTTTATGAATGATTTCATAATCATACTCTTCAAGCTTTAATCTCCATCGGATCAATCTCGATCCGGGATCGTTTACATTAAATAACCACATTAATGGTTTATGATCGGTTACGATTTTGAATTTCGTACCGTATACGTATGGCCTAAAATGTTTTACAGCCCATACTATTGCTAATAATTCTTTCTCTGTTGTATTATAATTCTGCTCCGCCCGCGATAAAATTCTGCTGGCGTAAGCAATTGGCCGGTCATTGCCTACCTTTCCTTGTGACAATACTGCTCCGATTGCATAGTCGGAGGCATCGGTGGTCACTATAAATTCTTGAGTAAAGTCTGGATATTTTAGCACTGGCGTCGTCATTAATTTTTCTTTTAATATTTCAAAAGCATTTTGCTGTTCCATTGTCCACTCGAATTTTTCTGTTTCCTTCGTTAATTTACTCAGTGGCTTGGCTATTCTTGAGAAGTCTTCTATGAATTTTCTGTAATATCCGGCTAGTCCTATGAAAGATTGTATATCCTTCACTTTCTTTGGCGTCGGAAATTCTTTTATTGCTGTTAATTTTGACGGATCCGGAGATATCCCATCTTCCGAAATAATGTGACCTAGATAAATCACTTCCTTGCGTAAAAATTCGCATTTATCCGGCTGCAATTTTAAATTATTTTCTCGAAGTCTCTGTAGTACTTCCTTGAGTCGTTTGTTGTGGTCTTCTAAGCTTGATCCATATATAACGATGTCATTCAGATAAACTAAACATTTTAGTCCTTGCATTCCTGTCAGAACTGAATTCATCAATCGCTGGAATGTTGCTGGCGCATTCTTTAGTCCAAACGGCATTCTATTAAACTCGTAGTGTCCGTAGGGCGTTGAAAATGCTGTTTTATTTTTATCTCGTTCGGTCATCGGTATCTGGTGATATCCTGATGCCAAATCTAAGGTAGTAAAATATTTGGCGTTTCCTAACTGGTCCAATATATCGGTGATGTTGGGCAGTGGAAATGAGTCGCCTATCGTCAGATCATTTAGCTTTGGTTTTTCAGATGCATCGGTTTTTTTCGGTACCACTAATAGGGGTGCGTTCCATTGACTCGCGCTTGTTTGGATTATGCCGTTTTTTAACATTTCTTGCACTTGTTTATTTACTTCCGTTTTATGCCTTTCCGGAAGGCGATACGGTCTCGTGTTTACCGGTGAGGTATCGGCGCGCGTGTTTATCTCGTGCTCTACCGTCGCGGTGCACGTCAGTGGTTCTCCGTCCAACTGAAATGTATCGTAATATTCTTCGCATATCCGTAAGAGTGCCTGTTTTTCTTCTGAATTTAAATGCTGTGTTCGTAGTAGTTGTCAAATTTGCGAGTATCGTGAGGAAGTAGGTTTAGAGTTTTTTCTCGTTTGTATAGTGTGTACTTCGGATTCTCGGTCGTATTCTACATCTTCGATAACAACATGTGGCGTTTGTATCTCGACTTCTGTATCGGTCGTATTCATTACACTAACGGGGCATGCGTGATCTTTAGGTTCTACTAAACAATTTCCGATATAGACTCCTGGGGCTGTTTCTTCTGCTCGTACTACTCCTATCCGATTTTGATTCGTTGTCGCTTTTACGATGGTTTCGCTGCGCGGTTTTAGAATGGTTTTATTAAATGAATGGAATTTGAGCACGGCGTCTCCTATTTTTAGTTGATTTTGTTTGTAGTCGCAGGATACTGAGTGTTGTCGGAGGAAATCAATCCCTAGAATTCCTTCATATTCGATCGGAATGTCGTCTCTTACAACGTAAAATGCATGTTTTATTTTATGTCCATCTACTTTAATTGTAGCGTACATTTTTCCGATGGTGTGTACCTTATGCCCGGTTATGCCTGTGAGCGCGATTTTATCCTCATATATGAGGGTATCGCCCTTTAATTGTTTTAATTTTATTAACGAGATGGTTGATCCGGAATCGCACAACATCCGTAATTTTTCATCCTTTGCTTGTTGCATGGGTAGTGTTATTAACAATAAATCCGTCTTCTTCTGTGTGCTCGGCGTATCTTTAATATGCGTAACGTGATATTCGGACGCAGGTCGCGGTTGTTTCTTTTTAGATTCGCTTTTATCATCTTCGCTACTGTTACCGTCGGGCTCGGAATCTCGCTTTTGTTGTCGCGGATTCTTTCGGTCGCCTGTATTTTCTTCGCGTTTTTTCTGGTTACCGTTCAAACTCCAGCATTCGTCGCGGGTGTGTCCGGATTTCTTACAATGTTTGCAATATTTATTTATTGCATTTATCCGCGAGGATTTTTCCGGTTTAGGAAGCGCGTATCGATTACTTCGACAATCGCGTCCGTAATGTCCGTTTTTTCCACATTTAAAACATTGCGAAGTCGAATTTCGAATCTGTCGCGAATTGCTTGATTCGTATTTATTTTTATTCGGGAAGTTGCTTATTCTTGCTGTTGGTCCGATAAGTTTTTCTTCAGCGCTCGCGCCCGTTATCGCTTCTTGGAGCGTCGTATATCGTTGCGCGCGTACGAGTACCTTTAATTCGTCGCGTAATCCAATTTGAAAATTTATTAACGCCTGTTTTTTAATCGTGTGTTGAATCGTGCGTTTTGATAGTGAGAAGTCCTCTTGTCCTTCAATCATAGCATCGTACAACTTCATTGCTAGTAACTCAACGCGTTGTCCGAAAGCATACGCGGTTTCATTCGATTTTTGTCTTAATGAATTGAACTCGATTTGTAAGTGCGTAGTACTTTGTTTAGATTGGTAACAAGTTTCAAGTTGATGTTTTAATTCGTCGAACGTTTGTATATCTCGCGTCTCAACATCCTGCATCGCTTTCCCTTTTAATTTTGTAAATAAGATTGCTTGAATTAACGATTCTTCATCCGCGGGATTTATGTTCTGAACGGCGTATTTACACGCGTTTAAAAATTCTTGCAATTTATGTCGCGAGGTTCCGTCGAACTCGGGGATCATTATTCTTGCTTCCTTTAACGGCAGATAATTCGGGGCGACGCTTCGTCGATTTCTGATATCGCGTCTCGTTTGCCCATATGTTGTTTCAAACGCATCGTTATCGTTTTCCCTGCGAGTATCTGTATGACGGAGTAATTGTGTGTCCGCGCTTTCTAGTCGCGTTACTCGTATGTTTAATGAATTAATATCCGCGCGTATTTCATTTAAAATGTGGATGATCTGTGTATAATCTCCCCTTTCTTCGCGGTTTCTTTCGGGAGGCGGCGTGCGGTCGGCCTCCGTTATATTTTGGTCCATCTGGCGAATGGATCGTCGCATATTTTCTATTTCTTCGTCTACCACGCCTCGCGGCAGATTTGCGGGAGTACGTTCGTGCGGATTTCGCGATTCGTCCATATTATTTTCTTGTTGGCGGTAAATTTCTTCTGGGTCAAACAGATCGCTCTCGTAGGAGATTAGTGAAAATTCGCGTCGTAAAGATACTCTACTTGGAGTTCTGCTAATATACGGTCGCGTACGTCTAGTCTCGCGTTGAGTGTGGTCAGTGAGGTCAGTCGTATCACACAGAAATAGGCTTTCGTCGAAACTATTGAACGGAAATTCGCGTTCCTTGACGACGTTCTCCGGTAACTCGGGCTCGCTTTCGCTCGAGTATTGAGTTTCTAAATTTCTTCGCGCGTTATCAAAATTTTTTCGCGGTGTTAGACTTAAGCTAATCGCTTGTCGCGCTGGTTCGCTTAATAACCACGATCGGTTCGCTATCGGTTTCGGTACGTTTGAACCTTCCGACATTCACGCAATTACAAATATATTACGGACTTACAGTAATAAGACGGCTCGCATGTTCGCTCACTGGGTCAGTAGGTTGCTGATGCTGCAATCTCTCGCTCGGCGGCTGATAAGGCTGGCGGCCTGATGCTCGTCGTACGGCGGTCGTTGCCCGGTGGCGATGCGTCGTCCTTAGAGATGTCGTAGGTCGGCGTTGGTCCTTGGACGCTGGCGATCCTACTCGGGTTTCAGCTGCTTGGCCGTGATTCTCGTACTGCTTGTGTCGTCCGTATGTGTTGCTTCTGCTTGTGTCCGTCGGCTTTAACTTGTTTGCTGATGTGTCTGTTATTTACTCTTTTGGTTTTTTACAGGTCTTTATTCGGCGAGTTGGCTGGCGATCCTTTGGCACATCCCACCGCTGCCACCAATTTTGTTGTGCCTCCGTGGAGGTACAGAGATTTTGTTGGGATCGTTGGCCAATTGGAATTTAGGAGCTCAGGGTCGCACAGGGTCTTCTCACCGTTTTCATTACATATGTAATCGTGTTAGAATAAAAGTTGTTTATTCAGATACATTAGCTTTAAATCTTCTTTTCTTTCTCGCACCTTAACTCGGCTTATCGCGGTATAGAGTTGCTTCGCGTGCCTGATATCGCGGCTGCCGTCGCGAGATCAGCTGGGACGTCCGTTATTATTAAAACGATTACAATTGTCTGTCTCATAGTTACTTTTATTAAGTTCGACGGTATGGTATAGTTTTATAATTTTATCTGCTTCGTGTGATTTTATGATTAGGACTGCCTAACGCTCGTTCGAGGTGGGTAGTTTTATCACCTCCTGTTCGATTAGTTTTTTGGAGGGGATCGCTTAGCGACAGGACCATAGGTGGTCGTGTCGCTCGATTTTGGGTGGAAAAACCCCGGATGCAAGCTACGTATATTCTTTGCTTGCATTTCCGGTGTATCGGTCTTCGAGTCTCGCGAACGCGTGGCCTCCGCGCGTGGCTTGCTTTATCAGCGATTGCGCTCGTAACTTTATACGTCTTCCTCGACTTCGAGTTATAGTCGGAAGACGTTAAATAATATTTAATAATTAATAATTATACTATTATAATTTGGTTATAGCCGTTTTGGTTATAACAATCTTGACCTACGAGACGGCGGAACTATGGATAAATAATCGTCTCCTAATGCGGACTTAGGAACTGTGTAGCTTAAAATTAAAATTACGAATCAAACTATAACATGCTATTATCTAAATGAATCAAAGTCACGAAATAAGAGGATTGTTAATAATAGGTTAAATTGTGCGATAATTAATTAAACAACAAATATGAATGAGGAAGAAATAGAGTTTGAAAACTTACCAGCGCAGGGAAGTTCGGATCTCCCAGGGCTCGGCGTGAGGAGGTCTTCGGTTTTTGGATCCCCCATGTCGTCATCAGGAGAAGGGCCACCTAAAGAAGATCACAGTATATTCAAGAAAATTGGATATGGTCTTACGCTGGATTATGAGAAGTTACTGGAGACTCTGCTGAATTTATTAAACGATGTTCTTGTACCACTCAAAGACAAAATTCACCATCCGGTGGATATGGTCTTGGACCATATGAATGAGCTCCACCATATGATTGGCAAATTAGATTATGCCAGGAAATATATATTAAATAAGGTGAATGTTCAGGAGGTTCAAATTCGTGAGCTGCATTCCAGACTAGTAGCTCTTCGGGACTTGGCACTATCTGGAGAGGCCTCGGATCATGTTAGATACAAAAAGAATGGTATATCTGGGGAATTCTGGGGAATTCCCTACCCAGATGACCTGAGTATTGTTATTGCGGCGTTACGGGATCTGAACTGCGCCCAATCCCTCGATGAACATCAAGAAGATATAGAGGCTAAGACTCCACAGGTTCTAGCTGATTGGTAACGAGAGTGAGCTTATTAACGGATCTTCGCTCATGATTGACCGTCTATGACGACTGAGGCTATTCAACTGGATTTCTCGAATGATTTTTCGGACGGAATAGGAAACTTGGAACGGGTAGGACGGGCTCGCAGGCGCGGCGAAGCCAGCCGTTCTAGGGAAGGACACCCCGAATAACAAACCAAGACAAAAACGCAATGAATATGACAATGGTAAAAGAAAAAAGTTACCGCCGCAGGAGATTCGGACCTCCAGCGGCAGGCGTGCGAGCCCTATGATCCCTGAGGCTTGCCCGTCTTCATCCAACGTAGGGCCCTCTCCAGTGCTGTCGACGGGCATGGAGGATGAAACAGCTACCGCCGAAAAGCGTGAGGTGGAGGAAAGAGATCCACTGGACCTGACCTTCGTGGACTGCTCCGCCTCTCCGGGAGAGGACTTCCGGGAACTAGAGAACAAGAACAAGACTGTTGTGCCTCCCGCCACCAGGAGCGCGGGAGCAAAATCTAAAAGGAAGGCAAAGGTCTCACCAGGTACTCCTAGCAATGAGGATAAAGACTGTATAGTCGCAGCCCCAGGAAATGCATCTGTGTCCCGTGGGAAACGAAGGTTGAAGAAGAAAAGAGCCTGCATCCGAGTCTAGGGAAGGTGAGAAAGTCCCTAGGGACTCAAATAGGTCCAAGGGCTTATATAAAAACAATGTGGTCATTTCATCTGATGATGAGGAAACGGGAAAGGATTTTGCACCCCAGGAGTTATGAATTATGGGTGCCATCAGTGTTGGATCCATTGGCTTTGATTGTCTTGCCAATGTTGAGCGCATGCGCGCCAAAAGTAGAAATCTTCAAGGCGGAATAAGTGGGAAAATGAGAAGGGACCTAGACAGAACTAAGGAGGTCATCAATACCCTAATCTACAAGTCTGAGGCGATCGGCGACCCCACCTTTCTTAGATTGAGGAATAGGGACTTAACAGATCAGATTGAGAAGCTTAAACTAAGGGACGTCTTCAGGGACAGGGAGCTAGAAGAAATGAGGAATATTGTCGAAGATATGAAAAAAGAAATATCCGAGCTAAGGGACAAAGCCGATGAAGCTGAAGAGGATCGAAGGAAGGCGAGAGAAAGCCTTAGAATCACCCACTGGAAAATAAATAACGGAGGTATGGAAATCCTTGGAGACGAAGACCTAGAAGGCAGAAATGTCCAAACGGTGGACAAAGAAACCATAACGGAAGATGAATTTACATACTTACCTGTACTGGATGCCGCAAGAGGTAGAAACCCGAGGATGGATGGCTACAACGCTGGGACTGAAGATCCGGAACCGGTCGCTGCTCTGGAACCTGAAAAAAGAAATGAAATATTAGCTATAAATAAACAAATGAGGGATCTGGTTAGAAGGAGAGCGGAATTGAAGAAACAGGGTAAGATAGAAGAGAGTGAGACGGGTGGTGAAGCTGAACGGGTTAGGGAGAGACGTTTTCCACAACGGGCTCCGAGGGCTAGACCAAGGGTCATATCTGATGTCAGAATAGCCTCTCCAATTATATCTAGAAGGGAGCCTAGTGGGGCCGGGGAGACGGACCTTGAGAATAGGAGAGTTACTCGGATCAACAGAGAAAAGGATGGCTGGACAATTGCTGCCAATAGAAGGAAGAGGATGAACCCGGGAAGAATACAAGGCAGAGACAACGTGCCTCCAAGTCCTGGGAAACAGCCAATTAGGAAACTGGATAATACCGGAAATAATAGGAGCACTTGGACTAACCGTAGACCCCCAAAAACCGCTGCGGTGCTAGTTACAAGCTGTAAAGATGATTTCACATATGCTGATGTATTAAAAAAAGCGAGGGAAAACATTTCTTTAAAGGAGTTAAAGATTGTGTCTATCAAGGTTAGATGAGCTGCTAATGGAGGTATGCTGATCGAAGTTCTGGACCCTGACAGCTCTAAGAGAGCTGATGCCCTGTCGGATAAGCTCAAGGACATCCTTCAGGACCAAGCAAAAGTGGTGAGACCCATGGTAAGGGGAAAAATCCGTTTAGTGGGTCTTGATGACTTGGTTTCCGTCGATGAAATTATTTCCGTAGTTGCCGGGGATGGCGCATGCAGGGAGGATGAGGTCAGAACAGGGCCCATTCGGCCCATGAATAATGGTCTGTTCACGTGCTGGGTTCAGTGCCCATTGAGTGCTGCCATTAAACTGGCTAATATGAAGAAAGTGAGGATCAGTTGGACGCTAGCAAGGGTTGATCTGCTAGAAAGCAGCCCGGTGCAATGTTCTAAGTGTTGGAGATTTGGACACGTGAGGCTTGCATGTCCAACCAACGATGATTTTAGCGGTCTCTGTTTTAAATGTGGCGGAGTTGGACATTTGGTCCGCAACTGTAATCGGCTTCCATCTTGTAAACTATGCGCGTCGGAAGGAAAAGGTCCCAACCATAGGTTGGGATCAAATTTTTGCACTGCAGAATACAGGGTTAATAAGATCAGAACCAATTTTAGATCGGCAATCACCACGAAACCTAACGGGACCAAAGTAAGTTCCCCTATGGACACGAATGCGGATTAAGGTCATACAAGCGAATGTAAACAGGAGTAAGCCCTCCCTAGATCTCCTAGTGAATAAATCTAGGGAACTGGGCTCTGGGATATTACTGGTATCCGAATCAAACTATATCCCGGATTCGGATAACTGGTTTGCGAGTGAGGATGGACATGCGGCTATATTCGTGGATCCTACTTATACTAGGATGAGGAGTGGTTTAGCAAAAAATGGCTCCCGGTTTGTGGCAATCCACTGTGGACCAAATATCATTATTTCCATATATGTCTCCTAGATTAAGTCTCCAAGAATTTAATAGTATTCTTGATGAGCTCACGGCGGTATTATCTCACCGAACGAACAAAATTATTATAGGCGGATATTTCAACGCAAAAGCTAGCCTTTGGAATGCGAGATCTACAGATGGTAGGGGTCTCTTTTTAACTAGATGGGCCGCGGAGAGAGACTTGCGAATTCTGAATACAGGCAACATCCCAACCTGCGTACGCCCTCAGGGGAGCTCTGTAATCGATCTTACCTGGACATCTTCAGACCTGCTCCAACTGGTTAGAAAGTGGCGGGTCAGGGAGAACCTGGAATCCTTATCTGACCACTTATACATTGAGTTCGATATCCATACGGATAGACCGGAAGCACCATTGAACAGAACTCTCCCACGCAAGTGGAGCGGCAAGAAAATAGATGACGATCTTTTTTTAGCTGTAATGGTCTGGAAAGGAGAAGGACCTAAACTGGAAGATCAAGAAGATGTGAGCAAGATGACTACCTGGCTGGATCAGACTATGGAGGAGGCTTGTGATGCAGCGTCCTCAAGAGTTGGACTTGGTGGACCCCGTCGACAGGCGTGCTGATGGCAAGACTCTGTTGCCGAGCTTCGCGGGAACTGCATTCGTGCCAGTCTTTGGCAGAGAGCCAAAAAGAGGAAGCGACCGCATGAAATAGTTGTTGAGTTAAGTCTAGATTATAAAACTAAGCGTAAAAAGTTACGTGTCGAGATTTATCGGCTTAAATCGTTGGCTTGGCAAGAACTCCTTGATTCAATCAACCGGGATCCATGGGGTCTGCCATATAAGATTGTTTTTAAGAAATTAAAAGCTGCGTCTCCCGGTATCACCGAGTGGGAGAGGCTCACTTGCGCACAATACAATTGGACACGTTGCAATTGCACACTGTGATATTAGACACATAAAGTTGCGCACCGTTCGATCGGACACATTTCACTTGCGCACAGTTCGTTTGGACACATTTCATTTGCGCACCGTTCAATTGGACACGTTGTTTTTGGATACAACATATGTTTTTGTATAATTTGGAATACATACACACGCATGTATAATTTTGAAATTTTTTGACATTTATTATTAACTTTATTTGGTAAATAAACGTTTGTTACAGTTCGTTTACACACATTTCATTTGCACACAGTTCTTTTGCGCACAGTTCTTTTGCGCACATTTCTTTTGCGCACATTTCTTTTGCGCACATTTCTTTTGCGCACATTTCTTTTGCCCACATTTCTTTTGCGCACATTTCTTTTGTGCACACTTCTTTTGCGCACACTTCTGTCGCGCACAGTTCATTTGCGCACATAAATTTTAGTTTTAAATCAGAAATAGGTTTGGGTTAGGTTAGGTTAGGTTATATCTTGCGGAAGTGGAGCCCCCCTGTAGCGGGGGGGGGGGCGGAACCCACTGTGTCCACGCATATACTTTACAATGCGAAACGAGATCCCTATAATTGTTGTGTGGATGGGAAAGTGTGCAAACGAACTGTGCGCAAAAGAAATGTGCGCAAAAGAAATGTGCGCAAAAGAAATGTGCGCGAAAAAAATGTGCGCAAAAGAAATGTGCGCAAAAAAACTGTGCGCAAAAGAACTGTGTGCAAACGAACTGTAACAAACGTTTATTTATCAAATAAAGTTAATAATAAATGTCAAAAAATTTCAAAATTATACATGCGTGTGTATGTATTCCAAATTATACAAAAATATGTGTTGTATCCAAAAACAACGTGTCCAATTGAACGGTGCGCAAATGAAATGTGTCCAAACGAATTGTGCGCAATTGAAATGTGTCCAATCGAACGGTGCGCAACTTTATGTATCTATTATCACAGTGTGCAATTGCAACGTGTCCAATTGTACTGTGCGCAAGTGAAGGCTTCTCTCACCGAGTTGCTAGAGCCGGATTCCTTAGAGAAATTGTTAGACTCGCTATTCCCTAGGAATACTAGTGTCGAGACTAGGAGGGATTGGTCGGATTTTCATTGGTCCGATGATTGGTCGGTTTCTCTGGGCGAGGCCCATAGGGTTATTAGGAAGATATCATCTTCTTTCACGAAGGCTCCGGGCCCGGATGGATTCCGTCTCGACATGTGGAAAGGTGTGACGGAGGAGGTTTTAGAATGGATTAGGTTCACCTTTGATCTATGTGTGAAAAAAAGAGAATTTCCAATTCCGTGGATATGTGCCAATCTTGTTTTGATACCGAAAGGTGGTAGTCAAAAGACGGATCCTTCAGTGCTTCCAAAAGTAAGACCTATTTGCCTAATTAATGAGATCGCTAAGGCTTTTGAGCGAATTCTGTCGGAGAGAATTTCTTCCTGGCAGGCGGAACATCCGGAATCCGAGCTCTCGGTGAATCAGTTTGGTTTCTGCAAGGGTCGTTTTACGTATGATGCACTCCTCCATTTGAAAAATGTTACCAATGATGTTGTGAGGTTAGGTGGCTTTGCTATTGTGGTGTCGATAGACATACAAAACGTATTCAATACTTTTCCCTGGTGGGTGATTCATGTCGAACTGAGACGTAAAGGCTTTCCGCCGTATATCAGGAGGATAATTAACTCCTATCTCTCCGATAGAGTTATCTAATATGTAGGTCCGGATGGTAAGCAGCATAGGAGGGCTGTGGAGGTTGGTGTTCCGCAGGGATCGGTCCTAGGACTAATACTGTGGAACATTGCGTTCGATAGCGTGTTGGATTTTGCAGAGTGGGAGAAACAAGTCGAAATTCTCTGTTACGCGGACACCCTTATTGTTGCCACTGGTCGGGATATCGAACACACCCGACTTAGAGCCGGCGTGTTTGCGACACGGGTGATCAATCACATTGAGAGTCTTGGCTTAAAGGTTGCTGCTAATAAAACGGAGGCAATTTTATTTCACCCGAGGAGTAATCAGGAATTGCCGTCCACGACGTTGGTCGGTGATATTCTGGTAACATTCCGACCTAGTATTACATATCTGGGTATTATGGTGGACGATAGGTGGAAGTTTAGCAATTACATCAGATATGTCGAGCAAAAGACTAATAAAGTCATTCGTGCTTTAAACCGCCTGATGCCCAACTTAAGAGGGCCTGATGAGAGACGACGGAGACTTTATGCCAATGTGGTTATGTCCGTCATTTTGTACGGAACTCCGGTTTGGGGTGCTGTGTTTGCATCCAGTAAGATGATCGGAACGTTGAATGTTATCGAACGTACTGTGGCTCAGCGTGTAATTTTAGCCTATCGTACGGTTTCGTACAACGCTGCACTCTTGCTGGCTCGGCTACCCCCAGTGCGTTTCATGGCCATGATGCGCGAAAGGGCATACGATCGTATAGTAGACCATCGAGAAAATGGAACGTCGACTAGGGACATTTTGGGTACGATTAAGGACGAGGAACATCTTACAATTAGAATGCTTAACGAATGGCGGGAATTCTTGGAATGCCCCAATACACCGGGTGAATTCACCAAAATGGCCGTGATTCCTAGGTTGCAGGCTTGGTTGCTGCGAGGTTATGGCGGGATGACGTTTCATCTTTTTCAGGTGCTAACGGGGCATGATTGTTTTGGTAGATACCTCTATCGTATTGGTAAAAGAAGCAATATGAGCTGTGACTTGAGTGGTAAAGAGATGGACGACGTATACCACACATTCAGAGACTGTCTCGCTTGGGACCCCGAAAGGATTCGGATTAAAAAGTTACTAGGATTGGCTAGGGATTTTTCCCTAGGAGACGTAGTTGACGCCATTACTAGCTCAGAAGACAGCTGGGATGCCTTCTTTACGTATGTGGAAAAGGTTATGAGGGCTAGAGAGGACAAGAAGAGACGCCGAGAGAGGGAGGGGCTTGCCGGTCTCCCTTCGGAGGATGAAGGTTCTGATTGGTAGTTACTGGTCAGGATCGTGTCGCACTTAGTGCTAATCATCATTTAATCATACCCATGTTCCCAGTTGTCCTTTGTATCGTCCTGATGTTTTGTTCGTTTTTTATTTTGTTTGTCCTAGTTTTTAGTTATGTGCGTTGTCGAGTGTCGAATGTTGATTGCGTTCTGGGAAGGATGCCAATCTTATTGGAATAACGGTAATGGGTGACCCACCTGAACGCGTGGTTTTGTTTGGGAGAATCACCACCTCGAGGTGACAAAGTTTTTCTCTAAACACCTTCTGTTATCTTGGGAGTTCGAGCATTGTGGTGCAATGCAATGCTAGTCGTGATCTCCTAGGTAAAATTTATATAAATAAAAAAGGGACGGTTGGGGGGGGGCATAGGGCGCGTATTTATCCATTTTTCATATCTACTTTAATACAGGGTACACTGTGACAAAGAGATGTGCACCCTAGAATGGGTTTGATCATTTTAAATGCATTTCTGGGGTTAAGGGATGAATAAATACACACACATACACTCATACATTCACACGGACACTTTACACTAATACACACATACATATATGACATATACATATATGTGTAAATTATTGGTATGGGGGGGGAATAGAAGCGAATGGAGGGTCGTTGGGATGGGCAGGTGCCTGGGTGGGGGTGGGTTGGGTAGGGAGGGGGGATGGGGAGCGGAGAATTTATTTGGTCTGATTACGGTGGTAGTCACGTCAGGGCTGTTGGGATACCGGGTGTCAGATGTAAATAGGTCTCTGGTATCTTGACTCGCGGTCCAGTTAATATCGTTAATATCCAGTTAATATTGAAGAGGGTGTTTTTAGCGGGCGAGAGTCCCGCACACGCCCCGGGACCGGTCCCGGGATACGGTGCATAATGCATTTTCCTCCCATCGTAAAACAAAAAAAAAGGTTTAAGTTATCCGATGGGAAGAGAGATGCGTTGGAGAGAGAAACGCGACATCAATGATTCGTTCGAGAAGAAGGCGCGATACTCGATGATTCGTTCAAGAAAGCGTCTTTCCTATCGCTTTTTATTTATATTTGTTTATTCGCGATACACCAATGATTCGTTCGAGGAAAAGCGTGGTTCTTTCCAAAAAAGCGACCTTATCGCTTTCTATTTTTATATGTTTATTCCAGATGAACTGATGATTTATTCGACGCGCAATACTCGATGGTTCGTCGAGGAAGCGTCTCTTCCATTGCTTTTTACTTTTATTTGTTTATGCGCGATACATCGATGACTCATTCGATGAAAGCGCGATTCTCGATGATTCGTTCGAGAAAACACGAAGAAAATGCTGCGATCGACAAAATCATATCGCCATCTGTTTATAGGAACCCGAGATCGCTCCGAGAAACAGAGAAAATGGTACGATCGACAAAATCATATCGCCATCTGTTTATAGAAGGAGCGCGGGATCGCCCCGAAAAAGTTTCCATGCGAGCGAAATGCGCATTAACCACTCATAAAAGGAGGGCGAGATCGCTCCGAAGAACAAAGTATCGTTGAAAACGCGATGGATCTTATAAATCAGATCATTGACGTGGCTGACTATGTCACGATGACAGCCGATGAAATAGAGAGAAAAGCTGCGACAGTATCGTTGATGGCTGCCGATTTGCGAACCGAAGCCTGTGGCGTGATACGCCATAGCCCAAATTTGTTTCGCGTCGATTTCAAGATAGATAGAGACGTCGAAAAATTGTTGTAAGTATTTGCACACTATTAACGACGATGATGCGATTGATTCATATTTTATATTTTAATATTTTTTAGAAAACGAATATCAACCGGCGTGAGAGTCACACGTCACGCTTTGGCCGAGCTTTCCGCTCGAACCAAGGTTTTACACTCGCAAGCGTGAGATGTTTATCGGGCGTTGCGCGAAATGTGGGAGATAAAAGAGAACGAAATTAATGAACGGGAGCTGCAGACCGAATTCCCGTCAACGGTCGAGCTCCCGCCACCGTCAACTAATATAAATAATTGTGAGTATTTTCTTTATACGTATATTTATAATTCTTCTTTGTATATTTAGTTCGCTAATAATAGTCGTTTTTGTTTCAGAAGAAGGTACATGCAGATTTGCATATTTACATATACATATATTTATACACATATCTATACTTACATGTAGATACATATAGATACATATATTTATACACATATCTATACTTATACATAGATATTTCTATATACATATTGTATACACATACATATTTATGTAACTTGTATACTTATATTTACTTAATAAATACAAATATATTAAATATTAATAATTTTTATTTATCACCTTCGCGAACGTTACACTTTTTTCACTATATCGTCGCGCTGTATCTCGCACTATTCTTTCTTATCGTACATACCTTGCGCTATCCTTCTCTCGCGATCGCGTGTATCGGTTCGCCCGTTTTGCTATCCGTTTCCAGCCATTCCATGTTGCTCGAAATGTCCCGGTTCGTCCCTTTGTCGACGGCGTCGCATTCGCAAGCCCGCGCAGCGTCTTCCCGTAAGTTCGCGAGGTCTCGTCTCGTCCGCCCTTCGCATCCGTCGTATGGCTCGAGATCGAACTATTTTCTCAAGCAGAAAATGTCCCGGCGCGTCCCTTCGTTGGCGGTGTCGTATTCGCGAACCCACGCGCTGTTTCTCCATAAGTCGGCGAGATTCTCTCTCGCGTTCCGCCGCACCCGGCGTATCCAGCGCCGGTGCTCGATGTTTACAAATCCGTCTATACGAATATTGCCCTCGAACGTTGCATATTTGTTCTATAAATATTATGTAAAAACTATTACGAAAAAAGTATTATGCGAAATATATGTAAATAATATCACACGATTTTTTATAAAATGTATACCGTGAAAGGCTACGTACCGGTTTTGGAAAGACCACGCGAAATGTGTGTTTATTTAAAGTAATCGTCCGCATCGTCGATTTCTTTCACGCGCAGTTTGTTCGCGGACTGCGGGATACTTTATGGTGAGCAAAGAGGGATAAACGTTGTCTCGATGAACGTATTAGAGTAGGAGAAATGTTTGGGGTGACTATCGCGATAAAAACGAAGACGCGATAGGAGGGATACGCTATAAAAGGAAGATAGAACTCATTCGTGTACTATGTGTATTTCATGTATATGGTGTATAAGTGCGATAAATATGTACATCCGTAATAGATAAAAATATATAATTAAATAACATATATTATATACTGTGATATATCCCCCCCTAGCTTTACTCTGCGGTGTACATCTGCGCCAGCGTAAATGCTGGTAATCTGTCCACTAGATCCACCACGTGGTGACGGTGGAAGATCGTATTATTAATTGGGAGCAGAAGAGGGGGCTGCTTAGGCGTAGTGGTTTAGGATGGACTACTCGAGGAGGCTTTCATTCATACTGGTGATGAGTCAAGACTCATCGCTGAGAGGCTACGGGGGCCAATTTTCAATCGTTTAATATGATTGGACCGCTCTGGAGACGTGCTGGGGATGTCGTCTCTCCGTGGCAATCGGCCCTGCATCCATTGAGCGAGATTCCAACATCGCTCTGGAGTCATATGTACTGTGTTAGGGTGGCGTAAGGTGCGAGGTCTGAATAGCTCAGTGGTAAGAGCAGTTGCCCGGAAAGCGAAAGACTCGGGTTCGATTCCCGATTCAGCCACTCGTACCTCGCATATTTTTTCAGACCCGCAAATGTTGTTTTCTAACAATTATTTGTCGGGCTGAAGAAGTGTGTAAACGCCCTACACAGACACGACAGTGCCGCTGCCACGGAAAAGATGGATGCTTGGTTCGTGCCTTCTCCCGCCTTAAATCCCCCCCTCGCTTCACTCAGGGCATATATTATATACCGTCTCGCGCGCGTCCGCCGAATTCCTCCCGATCGCGAAGCGCGGGCTAAAGGACCGCGCCAGTCGAAAAATATAGCGAGAACGTACCGTTGTTTCAAGAGAGGCGTTTGTAATCGAGATTTTGTTCCGTATATTAATTTCGTTTATTATTTTCTTTTCGTATGAATAATTGATTTGGGAGCTTCATCGGAAGAACGAGCGGAAAGTCGCTGAAGCATCACGGAAAATACGATCGCCAACCAAGGACGACCTTCGAGGGGCAAGGAGCCAGCAATTCGGAAATCCAAAACATCTAGCGGCCAAACTAGCTACGTCACGACGAGATCAGGACCCGTACACGTGATGCGCGACACACGGGACAGCGAGAGGATCCTCGCGCAAGGACTCAGGCCCGTGCGGATCCGGTCCCCGTGGAGGGACTGCAATAACGCTCCCGATGGCTGGGCACGGCCCCAGGAAAAGACCACCACGAGAGTTGCAGCGATACTCCTGGCCAAGCTGTTCGCCCTAGAGCTCGCGACGGCTCCGCGGAAAGGGCCCCAGCGAATTATCCTGGGAGATACCGGGGGCGCGCGCACCCCCGATACGACCGTGAGCGCGCCGCCCGCCGGCCACAGCGCGTAATAACGCGTGATTGGTCGCGATAATACGCACCCCGTGTGCGCAGCCCCGGCTGGCCCACAGGTATCGATTCTGGATCGCGGATCCGGGAAGAGACTGGCGCGAGCTTGCGTGCGAATTAGAAGCGTGAGCGAGAGGACCGTTTTGGCGAGAGCAAGTTCGAGAGCGTTGCTGCGTGAGCGAGTTGAGAGGATTCCGGCGATCGACGGAAGGGTCCGGACGAGAGGACGCCGACGATCCTCCTCGTGGCAGCCTCGGGCGAACAACCGAGAGTCCGGTGAGGTTATCCTCCGCGAAATAGCCACGCGCGATCACGCCCGGGATTATATTGTTCTTTCGTCGTTGCCGTGAATTCGTACTTTGGTGTACGGGCTAAGTCCGATTCTTTGATGTAGATTTTTCGCGTCACGGCCACGTCGTCAAGCGATCTGAGCCCCGGAGCCTCGAAAGTATCGGTTTCCGCGGATCGAGACATTACCTCGCGTTTCTAATAAACCGTGTGTCGTCTCTCTAGAGATTCGGATTCCGTATATTGTATTTGCATTGGTTCTCGCACGTTTAGCGTTTAAGTCTCGTTCGTGTTGTATGTCGGTCGTCCGAGTGTGTGTATCGGTTGCGTAAAACACTTTTTGTACTTTGTTATGAATCTTCGCGTCTAGGATTTGTGTGCACGTTGGTGCGAATTCTTTCGCGATTATTGTACGGGTTGCGCGAGAGTGTAAACCGCGTAAATTCGAGGTATTACGTCTGTTGTACAGAATCACGTCTCGAAATTGTGAGCGCGTTTTGTAAGTTTTCTCACTATTCTCGCCGGAATAGCGAGAATGTGTGTGTGTGTGAAGTGTTCGGTACTGCGTGTTACGTTTGTTCGGATTCAAAGCATGTTCGCGGTGCGTTAATTGCCTGTTAATTCCAAGTTGCGTGTTAGTTTTTAAGTCACCATAGCGGGCGATACGGTCGCCTTTAGAAATTGGATACCGAGAATCGGATAGGTTCTCACCCGAATTATATCCGGTAACTAATTATTTGTCAACTCCGCGTGGCGAGGCGTAGTTAACGCCGAGAGAGAGTTACGGCCGATTTATCGGGCCGACTTCGGCGTACATCCGGGGTTTCGCGCCCCGCGTCTAACTCCCAGTCTCGCAGCCGCGTTTTTTTTATCGCAGCCGAATATCCGCGCGGTTTTTATCATTACTCTTGTCAAGGAGCTTCGGCTCCCGCTATTATAATAAATCTGTTATTTCTTTGTTTAATTATCGAGCCTATTATTTTCAGTTGTGTCTGTCGCTCCTTATTGTATTTGTCGCCTCTTGCATAACTTATCGCGTTCGAACAACACTTGCCCTGTCCCTATACCGTTAGGAGAGCTAGTCAGCCCGTGGCGAATTCCGACCATTTCTTTTACGTCTATTTCGCGCTTATTTCGTGCGTTTCGCGAATTGATACGTGAAAGATCGTATCTGGCGTCCAAGTTCGGTTCTCGCGATTATCTCTCGGATCTTGTCACGGTACGCGCGGAACTCCTAACATCCCGTTCCCACCCGGCGCGTGGATCTTTCTCTCCGTTTTCCCGTTTTTGTCAACGACTATTCCGCATCTCCCGTTCGGCGGATTAGCTCCTATTCGTCGGCGCAATTTACACCCGCGCGACGGAGAGAACGAGTCGGCGGCCGCGTTTATCGTTCAGCCGCGAGACGGAAGGAAAAGTCGTCGCAGTATATAACTTTACTATTATATTAATAATATACAGGGTGTATCCTAAAAAGTGGGAAGTATTGCAATAAGAGATTCAGGACACAAAAATAAGAGAAAAATTCATATAAACATGTCCGATATGACCGTGTTTCCAAGTTATAGCTTGTTTTATTTTTCAACAGAATTAAGATAATTACGGTTACAGTGCTCAAAATGACTACCTCTAACTTGAATACAGGCTTCAACACGTCTCATCATAGATTGTCTGACTTTTTCAAAAATTCCGGGTATTGCTTGAATTTCCCGGCAACCATCTTCAACACGTTGACGAAGTATCTCGACGTTGTCAATAGGTGTTTTGTAAACAATGGATTTTAGATGCCCCCACAAGTAATAATCGAGTGGATTTAGGTCTGGAGAGCGAGCTGGCCAGGCAATAGGACTAGCACGGTTTATCCATCTACCAGGAAACCGTTCATTTGATCCAATATCAATCAAACAAGGTCATATCGGACATATGTTTATATGAACCTTTTCTCTTATTTTTGTGTCCTGAATCCCCCATTGCAATACTTCCCACTTTTTATGATACACCCTGTATATATTTACTATTATACTATATATTTATACTATATATATATTTATTTTTATCATACTATACTTATATTATACTTACATATACTATATATCATATCATATATATTTATAACTTTATTATCTATTTCTTATAATATTTTTATTTTTTATTATTATTTATTAATTTTTGGTATATTTTTAGTTCATTTCCTCAGCCTCATGGTTTTCGTCAGCAATGTTTTCTTCACTATTGTTTCCGTCAATATTTTCTTTCGCTCTTTCTCTCTCTTATTTCTCTGTGTTGCAAAGCGTAACTACTCTGCAACTATATTTTCGAATTCAGTTTCCGTGCATGTGATATAATGCGACGTTACCTCTCCTGAAAAAGAGAAAATATAATTAATAAAATCGTTATAATAAAATATAATTTGTAGGGTTAACACATCTCTGTAACATACTTTTAATCATTTTTATAAAATGTAAGTTTGAGACTCTGAAATTATTTCGTAGTTCTTTCCAAGAACATTTCATGGAATATTGACTTGTTAAAGTTTTCTTCAGTGTTTGGCGCTCACATTAATTGATAGTTGTAATCTTAATCACTTGACAATTAGTAGTAGTAATAGAATATTGGTTTGGGTAATTGTAATCATTAGTCTTTGCTGCTTTGGCGGTGGATCGAGATCGGGCGGCAGATCTCTTATCGATTCACTAATCGGTGTTGCCTTCATCGATCCATCGATGAATACTCGTGCCGAAAATTCGAGTTTCTACTCGGCTTGCGAAACGCTTGCAGGATCCACGACACTCGCTCGCCAGTGGTCCTCACGAAGAGACGCAGTTATCTAGTCTGCACAGACTAGTTTTGAGGACGGACGTTCCAGGCCACAAGGGACGAAGCCTCTTATGCATCTTTCGACGTGCATGCTTCGTCTTGCTTGCTTGGCCTATTATCGTCCTGCTTGCTCGCCTGCTTTCCCTCCGACTCACTCAAGACGAAGGAATTCGGAGCTTACAAGAGGGACGAGAAACGAGCTACGAGACTATAAGGTACGCACCGTGCGGTGAGTCAATTTCGCTTTCGTTATTTCGAGTGTTCCCTTTCGTGAAAATACAGTCCACTCTCTTTTCGTAATTAATCGCGCAATATCGCATCCGGGGAGAATTGAAAATACCCTCCCCAATCACCTCAGAATACGATGGATATTATCTCTGGCGTTATTTCCACCCGTTTTTGATAAAAACTCTTTCTATGAAAAAGAAGAAAAAATAAGTAAATAAATGTGACATGTATTTAAATTATGTGTTTAAAGTGATTATAGTAATAAAAAATTTCTATATCGTTATCAATGTGCTAATCATGCTAAAATTTTCGTACTTACAAATTGTCTCACAGCTTCAGCTGATATTTTCAGTAGTGCATCAAACTCTTTTATAACTTCAATTGTTATTAATGATAAAAATGGCGCTATGACATCATCATTAATTTTTTCAGGACTTAACGCGCGGTGTTTAATGGCCGTTTCTATTTTTAATAATCGTTGCTGTAAATCTTTTAATGTAATATTTGCTGCTGCTTGCATACGCAACATTTGTTGTATACTATCTGCAATATGATCAAAAAAATTATATACACAAAATGATAACTTGTGAGTTGAATACAAATAATATGCAAAAATGATTTACCTTTTATATTAGAGATATCTTCTAAGTTTTGAATCGGTGGAGCGTTCCCTATAAAATTAAAGTTTGTAGTTTTGCAATTAATGTTTTACAATTAATGGTGATTTTAATATTGTAATTTATATACCTTGTAATATTATGGGTACATTGTACAGATTGAAATATTCATTCTCCTTGTCTCCCATATCTGTTGTTATCAATAATTCATTTTCTTCTTCTAGAAATGTATAAATTACCATGTATAATATTACTATAATCATGCAATAATAATTATCATATTTTATATATTTTTATCATAAAGAAATACCATTTTGTGAAGTAATAATTTTGTTGTGTCTGTTGTCATTATTAATTTTTAAGATCTTCTTTTGTTGTTCTTTGTTAATAAAATCCAAGTTTGAAAGACATGATGGTAGTTGCTGAACAGTGTTGGTGATTGCCTGAACAGCAGTTTTAATTTGTTTTTCTGTAAATAGAATCCAATATTTTTATTCCAATATTACATTTCTTCGTTTAAATATATTACATTGCAAAGATTCGTGAACAATAACAATGCAAAATAGTTATATGAAAATTGGGGCGATGAGTGGCTTAGAGCGTTGAGTCGCGGGCTGACAAGTATCAGGTCCCAGGTTCGATTCCGCTCGGGTCCCATCCCACCATATACCTCCTTGTGGAGGATAAGAAGGAGTGGCGGAAGGGGAAGGAGAAGGAGGAGGGGGAATGGAGGAAGGGAGACAACGAGGGTGAGGAGTAAGAAGGGGAGAAGGAAAAAGGAGGGATAAGATAGGGATAAGATGGGTGTGTGTGTAAGAGAGAAGCGTTAGAAAATAAGAGCGTGAGGAAGAAGAAGAAAGAGAAGGGGTAGGATCGAGAGGGGAAAGCGAGAGAGAGGGGAAAAGGAGAGCGATGTATAAAAGGCGTTAGTTGTAAGAGCGGAAAAGCGTATAGATGTAAAAGGAAGATTGTATTGTAAAATTGTAAGTTGGAAGTGTAAAGATTGCAACCCCATTGGGGAGTCAATAAAGAACCATACATACATACATACATAGTTATATGAAAATTATGCTATAATATAAAGGAAATATGCATTCGCTTTACACATTTTCATGTTGATAGCATCAATCTATCTTTATTGCTTATTATATGCTGATAAAGATAGAATAATGCTTTCAGTACGAAAGTGTCCAAAACGGACGCAATTATAGTAAAATATGTATCAACAGTACTTTACTTTTCATATATTTTCGAGGTTAAGATTGATGATCATATTCTTCTTCATTGCTGAAACGACTATACAAAATACGTTGCCTCTTTCCTCGGCCCAGTCGTTCTTCGTCGGTTGTGCTATAATTGGAATCTGCTGCATTCTTTCGAGCTGATTCAAGAGATGCTGCAGTAAAGAAAAAAAAAATAACATTTAGATTTTTCATTCACTGACTAGCATAATAGTTTTAATATTTACTGGTAATTAAATCTGTATTTTACATCATATACTTCGCATGTACATATATTTGTATATTATGATCGTAATTCATTATTTAACTAAGCGGTAAAAACATAAGAAATGATTTTATTTTTTCTATATTGTTACATCCGGTGGACTCCACGATTCTTTTTTTTCATAGAACTCTTTCACTGATATAAAAAATTACGCTCTGGAAACTTTCTGCACACGACGTAAACAATAAATAAGGAGATATCTAGCAAGCGAGACTAATCTTTTAGAACGATACAATTTTTTAACTATGAGACGGATCAATAAATATTCCGGGACTAAGACCCACGTCAAAGATTTGAAAATTCGAGACGGATCAATAAATATTCCGGGACTAAAACCCACGTCAAAGATTTGAAAATTTTAAACAAAGATAAGAGACCCTCGAACGCTAGAAATCTAGACCATGTGCGTACGGAAAACAAACAGATGAATGAAATATTCAACTCTAAGGTCCGCGCAACGAGCTTAAGGGTTTAAAACAAAGAACAAGGAGAGGCACACGGACGATGGTTTACGGATGAAACCAAAATCCGTAAGCAGAACTCGCGATACTTGACACCGCGTGCTCGCCTGCCAGACCACTCTCTTGTGTTATCTGTTTGAGATAAATTTCAGCGGGAATAATAAAAATGTCAACTTAGCCGATCATAACGGACTCTCCAATAGGCTGGACTTAACTTCTAAAAACAAAAGCCTACACCAATAGGCGCAATTTCTGGACCTTCTGGAAGGGTAGCACCTCCTACTCATGAGAGGGGTAAATAGTAAAGATTTGATTTGTTAAAAAAGAATTCTGATTGCCTAATGGAGAGGGTACGTGGGGAGACGCTAAGATTCGAGGATACGCGAAATCCTCGCTCGAAACTTCACTTCGTTTCCGTTTTTCAACCGACTCACTGCTTAGCTAGTAGTCAGCTCCGGGCTCGAGTATTCGTTTTCCGCGACTCCAAGTTGTATAGACGGCAAGCTTCAATCGCTCTGTCGTATCAACATACAAAATTCGATAAGTCTATTCTCGCATTTTTCTACGCGTTGTGCAGTGCAGAGTTATATTTATATAACTTGAGAACCTATAATACACCTGCGACCACAGCGATCTCCATCCAATCTGACAGCACGAGCCAAGATCTTCTCGCCCTCGCAAACCATTGGTGGTTTAGTTTAACAACGCTCTCAATAAATAGTAAGTCATTAAATTTTCCCATCTCTTTTAATTATTTTCCTTTTTTTTCTTCTTTCCTGAAATGATTCTTGGATAATAAATTTAACCCCTTCGCGAAAACATTACTTCAAGTCTCTTCTCTCACCTTCCTACTCGTCACCGAGGGTCACCTGCATTTCGCTGAGCGACCCGTGACTTCCTACTCGTCACCGAGGGTCACCTGCATTTCGCTGAGCGACCCGTGACTTCCTTCTCCTCACTGAGGATCACCTGCATTTTGCGGAACGACTCGTGACTTCCTACTCGTCACCGAGGGTCACCTGCATTTCGTTGAGCGACCCGTGACTTCCTTCGCCTCACCGAGGGTCACCTGCATTTCGCGGAGCGACTCGTGATTTCTTACTCGTCACCGAGGGTCATCTGCATTTCGCGGAGCGACCCGTGGCTTCCTTCTCCTCACCAAGGGACACGTATATCTCACAGAGAGACTCGCGATTTCATTCAGTCCCTCACTGTGGCTTTCATCTCGCCTAACTATATAATAAAAGGGAGATATAATAAATATACTAATAAATAAACTATATATATATATATATATATATATATATATATATGTATCACATCTACTTTTATATAGCTGATATTTAAATAACAACTTTTATTATCCGGATATAATCCTTAAAATAGAAACCTCAAGAATTATTTCACATCTCCTTCCTACCACACAATATTATTATTATTATTATTATTACTTATTTACGAATCATTCCTTAGTGGAAAGAGTAAAACGATCTTCCCGAGCGGCAACTAAATGCTCGCGTAATCGTTGCAATAGGCGGCTTAAGAAGGAATTGGCTCGAGCGTCCATAGACCCCAATTTTGTTGGAAATTTCACTAAACTTAAGCTAACTCGGCGAAATTTACACAATATACAAGTACACGATACACAACCTCGCTCCGCTTCTTCTGCTCCCTCCCCTCCTTCTTATTCTCCTATTTCTTCTCCTGAGCGTTTTCACTCAGCTTCTTTCGATGGGGGCGACGCGTGGCGCCGGGCGTAGAGTCGCAGCCTGGTAATCGAGAGATTCCAGGTTCGATTCCGCTCGGGTCCCGTCCTTTCCACATGCCTCAAAAGAGGTTTTTCCACAGATTATCATATAAAACTCTATCCTTCCACTTCCCCACATGCCTCAGAAAGAGGTTTCACATTATCCTATAAATAATTTTTCCCAGAAACTTATTCTCACTATAACCTGTTGTTGGCCAGAATTTGTTGATCCACCCTTAATCACAAGCGGCCAGATAAATTGAAAGAAGAAGAAGAAGCTTCTTTCGAACCTCAACCCTCGCGAATTCCCACTCCCCCTCCCCCTTCTGACTGTCCCCCTAGTTCTTCTGTCGATTTTTCACCTCCTTTTTATTCCCCCGTCTCTTCCCGCGAGTGTTCTCACTCACCTTCTCTCGAACCTCAACCCACTAGAATTCCTACTCCTCCCTCCTCCTTACCCCTCGAATCGCCCGATCTCTCAGAAGAGTCGCGCGTTTTCGAAGAAGCCCTTCAGGACTTCGTAGAAGAGTGTCCCGATCTCAAAGAGGAACCGGAAGATTTTAAATCGGAATCTTCCGATCCCGAAGGAGAGTCCTTTTTCGAAGACCAGGACAGGGAAGCCTGGTACAGGTACCTCCTAAGCCAATTTCCTGCTTATTCTGTGCCTCTTACGGACGAGGATTATCGCGTCGGTCCAGATATAGTGGACCTCGATCAATTTCACCATATCCTTCAAACCAGTCCACCTGGCTCCATTATTCCTTTTTTTTGTCTCAGGCTGCCCCTTTTCCTTTAGCCGTCCCTATTGAGGTCTTTTGGATGAAGTTCCCTTCTCCCTCCACGGTGCAACTCCAAGACCTTTAAAAGTCCTCCTCCCCTTTTATCCCTACCGTCCAACTTTCATTTCTCTAATAATTTATTTATAATAATTTTTTTTGTATTTGTACTATTTATTGTAAATTTCCAACCGGAATTTAAATTTTAGTTTCCCTTTTAATTCCGGTTGATGTCCTCCGCATTTATTATAACATCCGCGAGAATATAATTTTCCTTCACCTACATTCACGCACACAAACACAAGTACACCTTAGAATTTAAGAAAATGTATTTTTATAAATAAGATTTCAAAAATCAAATTAAATGTTCCTTCGTTAAATTTTATCTTTTTTTTTTTAAATCATTCATTTCCAATTTTTTGAATAAATGTAAAGTTAAATTTTAAAATCGAGTAATTTATTAACCCGACTTCCTTCCCGTTACCCGAAATCGCACAGGGTCCCGTCCCGGGTAATAAAGATTCAGTTCCTTTACCAAAAAGGGGACCGCCGACCGAACGGCCCGTGGACAGAGTAAGAGCGACCCTTCCGGTCGTTGACCTGTCTAAGGCCCTGTATCGTTCGTTCGAGTGAGTCTCGATTGCGCATGATACCGATCGGACACGACAATATTTCCCAATCGGACACAGACCCAATCGGACACAGGCTCGATCGGACACAATCCCGATCGGACACAGGCTTGATGGGACACAGACCCGATTGGATACAGTTCCGATCGGACACATACTGTTGCAATCGGACACAATCCCAATCGGACACAGGCTCGATCGGACACGGGCCCGATCGGACACGGGCCCGATCGGACACGGGCCCGATCGGACACGGGCCCGATCGGACACGGGCCCGATCGGACACGGGCCCGATCGGACACGGGCCCGATCGGACACGGGCCCGATCGAACACGGGCCCGATCGAACACGGACCCGATCGGACACAGGCCCGATCGGACACAGGCTCAATCGGACACAGACCCGATTGGACACAGTTCCGATCGGACACAGTCCCCATCGCGAAGCTAGGTCCATCCTACAATTGTTGTGTGAATGGGGAAATGTATGCGTGGACACAGTGGGTTCCGCCCTCCCTACGGGGGGGCTCTACTATCAAAAAACTAGACACATAGGTTTGCGTTGAACCTCGCTTCGCGTGGAAAGTTGTAAACCTATGTGGAACCTTACTACGCATTAAAAAGTATATGCGTGAAGGCAGTATGTTCCGCCCCCCTACGGGGGGGCTCCACTTCCGGAAGATATAACCTAACCCAAAGCTATATATTTCTGATTTACTGTGTTCGATCGGGGCTGTGTCCGATCGGGATAGTGTCCGATTGCAATCATATGTGTCCGATCGAGCCTGTGTCCGATCGGGCCTGTGTCCGATCGGGCCTATGTCCGATCGGGATGGTGTCCGATTGCAATCATATGTGTCCGATCGGGCTTGTGTCCGGTCGGGCCTGTGTCCGATCGGGCCTATGTCCGATCGGGCCTGTGTCCGATCGGGTCTGTGTCCGATTGCAACCATATGTGTCCGATCGGACCTGTGTCCGATTGGGTCTGTGTCCGATCGAGTCTGTGTCCGATTGGGACTGTGTCCGATTGCAACAGTATGTGTCCGATCGGATCTGTGTCCAATTGGGTCTGTGTCCGATAGAATCTGTGTCCGATTGGGACTGTGTCCGATTGCAACAGTATGTGTCCGATCGGAACTGTGTCCAATTGGGTCTGTGTCCGATCGAGCCTGTGTCCGATCGGGACTGTGTCCGATCGGACATGTGTCCGATCGGGTCTGTGTCCGATCGGGAAATATTGTGTCCGATCGGTAATGTGCGCAATCGGGACGATCCCGTTCGTTCGACTCTAGGACACGCATCGTCTAGCGTTTGTCTAGAGATAAGTAAGTTACGCCCTCCCTCTAACTCTACCTTCCATTGAGTCTGGACGTAACAATATGTTACTTTATGTTTTATGTTATAAAATTGACGATTATATATTAATGCAAATACTTACTACAATATTTTACGATATCCACTTCATAACTATTCCATGTAGAATCGGGACTTTCACAGTTTATGATTAATGTTGCACTGTTTGCCGTTTGAGGTGGCCACCAACATTGCTGAATATCCTCCTTATCTTTAAAAAGCCATGCTGTTGGAATTTCAGAATATGTAGAATCTGATAAAAATTTAACTGTTCAAGATTGAAACGTTTAATTTAGTCGATAAAATTAAACTGTAAATTCAACCGACAAATCTGAACGGTAAGAGCTGCAATCAAAACCCGAGCGAGAATAAACATCGTCGCGATCAGTCGATCGGCGCGTGATCGCGTGATCAAAACAAAGAAAAAGTGTGGCAAACACCTAGATTCTCGAACATTCGGTGCCGAAAATCTCCTATTATGGAAATCGGTCGACCGCGACTCTGTTCCATCGTTATTCAGTCTGCCTACGACAACGATTCAAGCCGGTTGAAATTCATCGACTTTTCGCATTCGCATTTCGCATATTCTCGCTCGTGTCGCGTACGCAGTAGGCTTACTCGTCTCAAATCGGTCCGAATCGTCTCGCATACGATCGCATTCATATTCTCGCGGCGGTCAATTCGGTCATATCTCAAACTGTATTCTTCAGTCAATTAGTGCTAAGACATCGTGAAAGTTAATTGTTAAGAGTGTGGAGTCCAAGAGTCGACGCGCGTTAACCGTTCCGCGAATGTCCTCTGCCTCGCGCTAAGCAACATCCGGCGTCCGCGTGCAAGATATCCGTTCTCGCGAGAGCCTCTAGCAAGAAGCTCTGCAAGATTTCCGACACGCGTCGAAGTCAGTCATTAACAGGACATTTTGAAGATATTCGTCGGATTCGCGGAATACGTGCCGTCGCTCTCTCATATTATTCTAAATAAAACGAATAGTTAAAACAATCTGCACTCGACTCTTTTCTCAATCTCCTTATCCTCCAGCGGATCTACGGATTCGCGTTACACACCGCTTCTCGCTCATCTCTGAGCGTTTTTCTCAGTTTCGGGCGATCTCGTCGAGGTCGACTCCCGAACATTAACTATTGCATATTTCTTATTTTCACAACTCATCTTGTGGAAAATATGGGAAATGTATAACGTTTCAAAAACTGAAAACAGAAATTAGTTCGTAATAACATCAATAATTTTAAAAACAAAAGGAAGTTGAACATAATATCATTTTTAATGGAAACAAAACTTAAATTGTTGTAAGATTAATTTTCTTGTCAAATTTGTTCTAACATTGATACTTATAATACTTTTGCTACTTTTGATATAAAATTTAGGTATATCGATTCTTCGTGTTTACAAATTACAGATTTATAAAAAAGGCCTTCGAAAAAGAAAATTGTCAAACAGAATGTAGATTAAACAATCTTCCAAATCTTTTTTTTCACATTATTTGTTTAACTTGTATAAAATGAAACATGAATCTTTGTTATAGTAAAATACTATACACTCACCTTTGAAATATTTTTAGCCATGTACTAAAAATACATCAAAATTTGTATTTGCAATATTTCATATAAAGACAAAAGAACCAAAATTTTGTACATCATTGGAAAGATGTAGAAGATTGTGAACGTTATGCACTCGTCGCCATAAATATTTCCGTAATTCAAAACAAAGTACAATAACAACAAATTCGCATAAGCGTTGAATGGCACATATAGTTCTTGATCAGTTAATATTCTAAACCCAACACTAAGAGAAAGAAAATGATAGTAGCAATTTGTAGGCAATACTAATTTCATAACAACAATTCCGGTATAAAGCAGAAATTGGTGAAATTCTGTAGCTTTCCATCTATCAATATCATTTAAACCTCACGTTTTCTTGCAAATTCTGCTGGAATAAAGGTTTCAATGCAATTAAATAAAACGAAATTGAATTTACAGCCTCTGAAGATAATCTAATATTTCTATTTCCTCTGACCCATAGTTGCAGCAATCGCTTGACAACACCTAAGCAAACAAGGTGCATATAATCTAATGGAATTTGGGATATCATTCCAATCGCGAGTTTTTCTAATATGGAATCACCTGTGTGATGTTCAATATGTGTACAATTTTTAAATGTGTCATTTGTACGTAACATGTTGTGAATTTCTGGAAAAACTACTCTATTACGTACAAAATCCTTCCTGAATACATTTAGAGCAAGAGAAATATCCTGTATGACCTTTTGTGTAGGTAATAAATGATTTAGCCGGGGCATCATAATATTGCATTAAGAGTTAATGTATATTTTTTTATTAGAAACAATGATGCCTGTTTGAGAAAGAAGAATAAAATCATTAACAAAGTCAAACAAAAAATCGTTAGCGTTATTAGGTTTGCACATGCCATGATAAATACCAATTATAAAAGGTGATGTATACGTATCTACATCTTCAATAGATGCCATTATGGGCCAAAATTGGCTACCTGAATTTTTGGAAATTGGTAAACCATCAATATTAATATTTTATTTTATTTTGTTCCCCGTAATAAATTCAGAATATATTTATATGGATCGCTTTAAAGGAGAAAAAATACCAAAATGTATGTAGCGACCATTACCCAGAGATATAATATTTACAGATGCATTTCGTGGCGTTTGAAGTAACACTCTCACGTCTTTAGGCAAATCTACATGGCCATGTTTCCTTAAAATAGTAAGTAACTCGTTAACAGTATTATGTGTAATATTTCGTTCAATAATTAATTTTTGTAAATCTTTTTGTAAACTCGTCTTATGGCTACAATCAGAAACATTACTTATATGAGAAATATTATCTTGTGTTTCAACGTTATGTTCCTCGTTATTTTCTTTATCAGATTGTGATTCTACACTTGATTCACTCATTTCATTAAGATCTTGACAAAAAAGATCGAGACAAAATATTAATTTTATTAGTTTTATTAAATGTATCATCGACATTTGTTAAATTACTGTTACTACTATTTCCTGCTTCTATTGTATCAGCTGCTATATTTGAATTAATTGAATATACTTGTTTTGAATGTTTATAATAAGTCAATTCGCGACTAATTTTTTGATTCTTTCGCCTTTTTGATAAATATTGAAATTCCTTTGGCATGATGGCGATCTGCGCTTTAAAATGCTTTCTGAACAAATAATATATTATTACTATTGTAACGGCAGGGCCGTTACTACGAACGTTGTATAGCTAGCCGTAAAATATATATATATACACACCTGGCCTGCTTATTAACCCAGCTTTACCTATCCTGCCGCCGCCATATTGCTTAACGCATGCGCACGCGATCTCTGTATACGCTCTCGCTTATCGGCACGCGCTATCTCGCTTCACCGACGCTCTCGCTCGCCGACACGCTCTGTCTCGCTCTCGCAGGGTCCCCACGCGGTACCGACTCCCACCGCCTGACCGACGGCGCACAGTGGGGGCCGCCGGCCGGGTATATAAGCCCGGCCGGCCGAGACATCGGGACCAGATCCCATCCTGCGATCCGACTCCAGACACCGACCTGCCTAATACCTACTACCTCTTGGGGACGAGGTTTCTTTCGTCTCTGCCGGGTTTCGCCGGCTCTCTCTACCTTCGGGCTGAGGTTTCGCTCAGCCCCGTCGGGTTTCGCCGACTCCTGTCACCACTCCTCGGGCCAAGGTTTCTCTTGGCCCTGTCGGGTTTCGCCGGCTCCTACCACCTACCCGGGCTGAGGTTTCGCTCAGCCCTGCCGGGTTTCGCCGGCTTCCGTTGCCAAGGTAGGCCCGACGTGACACTCGGTACTACCCGCAATACCTCACCACCTAACCTAACACATAGAATAAGGTGCATGTAAATACCGCGTTGTACATAATAGCCGCGTGATAGAGATAAGCCTAATAGTAATAAGACCGGGTAACCTTAAGTCCGCTAGTTATAAGGCCTGTTAGTCATAAGAACTGCCTAGTCATAAGTCCGTTAGCTATAACCGCACGCTAGGAATAAGTTCGCTAGTTATAACCGCACGTTAGTATTAAGGCTTGCCTAGTAATAAGTTCGCTAGTTATAACCGCACGGTAGTATTAAGGCTTGCCTAGTAATAAGTCCGCTAATTCTAATCGCGCCACCAGCGCCTGTAAATAAAACCGACACCGCCTGCCTGCCGCGCCTGGCTTCCGCTTCTCACCGCTTTGCGCCCTCCGCGTCGCGCCTGCGCGCTGCGCTCCGCAGATCCTGCTACCAGCGACCGCCTTCACCGCACGCCCTCGCCAGACCCTGCACGCTATATCTATCTTGCTTTAAATAAACTATCTTTCTTTACATCTACTGTGTCTCGTAAGCTTGAGTCTCCCCTCCTCTCGAACCCGGACACCGACGAGCCGATCCGAGCGTCGAGCGAGGTGACCGCGTTACATGGCGCCCGAACAGGGACCTGCCCAGTAGAGACTCCAGCTTGCGTGCGCACCCCGATGAGAACCTCCTGGATATATACGCTTACAAAAGCCCAGCTCGTGACTCTGCTAGTCAACCAAGGTCTCGACAGTACCGGGAACATCGACGCGTTACGACAAAAACTGCGTGGATTCGCTACGAAGAACCCCGCGCTATTCCCTGAACACAACTACACCGACATGCCGAACAAAGAGGAAACCACACCGGTACGGCCCGTACCGACCGCAGACCATGCCGAACCCGCCCCGGAACATACCGAACCGACGCTGCCCGACCCTACCGCGGTTTTAGACCGAATCCGCAAATGGGGCCTCTGCTTCGACGGCAGAGACCCCTTCGCGTTTCTCGAGCGGCTGGACGAGTTGAAGCGATCCTATCGCTACGCCGACGAACTGTTTCTCCTAGGGCTACCCGAAATGTTGCGCGGGAATCCATTACTGTGGTACCGCAACAACTACGAGGACTGGACGACCTGGGATGACTTCTCTGCCGCCTTCCGGCGGAAATGCCTGCCTCCCGACTATCGCGACCAGCTGCGGCAGGA
This sequence comes from Formica selysi, assembly GCA_009859135.1. Classification (NCBI taxonomy): domain Eukaryota; kingdom Metazoa; phylum Arthropoda; class Insecta; order Hymenoptera; family Formicidae; genus Formica; species Formica selysi. The sequence goes on along the minus strand of WHNR01000052.1, from coordinate 325,735 downwards.
TGCACAGGCCCGAAGACAACGACTGGAGGAACCGTTCGACCATTACGCCACGGACCTGCTCACCATGATGAGGCGTGCCGGGGGCTATTCACCACAGGAGAAGGCCCGGTTACTATACAACAACCTCAACTCCAGTTACCAACTCTATATCCGGCCGACAGAGGCCACTAGCGTCGCTGAACTAAGCACGAGGGCAGCCGAGCTTGAAAAGGCCCTCCGCCGACAGAGAGAAGAACGGTCAGTGACCCGGAGCACGCCTAGCTCGCCGGTTGCCGCCGCCGCATACAGCCGCGAGGAATGCTGCTGGCGGTGCAAGCAGCGAGGCCACACGCGTCTCAATTGCCAGAGACCGCCGCGAAAGTTTTGCTCCAGATGTGGCAAAGATGGCGTGTTCACCCGGGACTGCCATCCACCGGCGGGAAACGACACACGGGCCGGGGAACCAGCGGCCACCGCCCGTCCCGACAGAGCCACCTAAGGTTCACGCCTAGGCCGCACTTAAAAATACAGGTGCTCAAACGACACCTATGGGCACTGCTCGATTCCGGCTCCGAGGTCTCATTCGTAAGCCCGACCACCGCGAAGCGAGCCCAGTACAGCGGCCACCCCCCTAAGGGGGTAACCCAGCAGATCAACTTGGCCGACGGCACCACGGTCCCAATCACGCAGACGGTAGATCTACCCATCACCACCGTCGACCGCACCGTGACCCACACGTTCCAGGTGATGCCGAATCTCTCCGGACCGATTCTGATCGGCATCGATCTGTGGGCCAAACTGGGGGTCGGCCTACCTGCGCCGCCGACAACCAAGACCAGCGACCAGCCCGTGGTAGGAGAAATTTCGGCCGGGCTAACACCACGCACCACTGCCGAGGACCAGCGGCTGAAGGAGTTTCTCCAACGGGAACTATCCGCCTTCGAGGCCATACACGGCCCGACCGACCGCATCGAGCACCAGATCCGTCTAACGACCAACCATCCAATTAAGCAGCGCTACCGACCTCGTAATCCAGCCATGCAGGCCGTAATCGACCGGGAAGTCCGCAAGATGGAGGAGGCCAGCGTGATCGAACCGTCACGAAGCGCCTGGAGCTCACCGGTGGTGCTGGTCAAGAAGAAAGACGGCACCCACCGGTTCTGCATAGACTTCCGCAAGGTAAACGAAGTCACACACAAGGACGCCTACCCGCTACCACACATCGCGGCCACCCTAGACAAACTCCGGGGCGCAAGATACCTCACGACATTAGACCTGAAGAACGGCTACTGGCAAGTGCCACTAGCGCCCGAGAGCCGCCCGATCACGGCGTTCACCGTACCCGGAAGGGGACTCATGCAGTTCCGTACCATGCCGTTCGGACTGCATTCGGCGCCCGCCACCTTCCAACGCCTCCTGGATTCGATCCTAGGACCCGAGCTCGAACCCAACGTCCTGGTCTACCTGGACGATATCGTAGTGGCCAGCCCGACCTTCGAGACACATCTAGAGCACCTGGCCGAAGTCTTCCGGCGCCTACGAGACGCCAAGCTCCGCCTCAACGCCGATAAGTGCTACTTTTGCCGGGACAGCCTCCGGTACCTCGGCCACATCATCGACCGCAACGGAATCCGTACCGACCCAGCGAAGGTCAGCGCGATCGCCGACTGGCCAGCGCCCACCAACCTCCGGCAAGTCCGTCAGTTCCTGGGGTTGGCCTCGTGGTATCGACGGTTTATCGCGGACTTCTCTACCGTCACCGCACCCCTGACGCGCCTCACGCGTAAGAACGCCCGCTGGGTATGGACCAGGGTCGAGAACGAGGCCTTCCAACGCCTCAAGGACGCCCTAACCTCCGCGCCGGTACTCGCGTGTCCCGATTTCGAACGGCCGTTCACCCTACAGACCGACGCCAGCACGCACGGGCTAGGCGCCGTCCTGACTCAACAGCTACCCGAAGGAGAACTGGTCATTGCATACGCCAGCCGCACGCTCAACCACGCCGAGCGGAACTACAGCGCGACCGAGTTGGAATGCCTCGCCATCGTCTGGGGGATACGTCGGATGCGGGATTACTTGGAGGGGTACCGATTTATCGTGCTTACCGACCACCAAGCCCTCCGGTGGCTCCAACGTCTGGAAGCCCCGTCAGGCCGACTGGCTCGCTGGCTATTCGAGCTCCAGCAGCACAACTTCGAGATCAAATACAGGCGAGGCACCCAGAATCAAGTGGCAGATGCTCTCTCTCGCCAGCCCGAGGCCGCGGCGGCACGACAAACGCCGCCCTGCACCTGGTATCACCGGATCAAGCAAGACGTCCAGACCCGACCAGCTGACCGACCCGACTACCAGATGCGCGACGGGCTCCTATATCGGCATATACTCCACGATCTGGACTTCCGGGAGATGCCCGCGGAGGAACAGTGGAAACAATGCGTACCGACACCTGAACGCGCCGCCCTACTTCGCCGATGGCACGACGATCCCGCCGCCGGACACCTGGGCACTGCCAAGACCATGGCTCGCATCGCCCAGCAATATTACTGGCCGGGAATGCTCCGAGAGATCGCCCGTTACGTCCGCGCCTGCCCAACCTGTCTGGCCCACAAAGCGGCGCAATAGCGACCCGCCGGGATGCTCCACACCACACCCGTCGGCGCCCCATGGCAGCAGGTCTCCATCGACCTGGTCGGACCGCTACCCCGCTCCAACCGCGGACACACCTGGCTCCTCACAATGCAAGATCGCTTCACGAAATGGCTCGAGGTTACGCCACTACGAAAGGCCACCGCCAGCAACATCACCAAGGCCTTCGTAGACCAGATCGTATATCGCCATGGCTGTCCGCAATGGGTCATCTCGGATAATGGGACCCAACTCAAGGCCAAACAACTGGAAAAAATGCTGACCACCTTCGGCATCCGACACCGCACTGCACCGCCGTACACTCCGCAGTGCAATCCGGTGGAACGAGCCAACCGGACCATGAAGACAATGGTCGCCCAATACGTGGGTAGAAACCAGAAGACGTGGGACGAGCACATCTCCGCCCTCCAGTACGCCTTCAACACCGCCTGGAGCGAGGCCACGGGACACACCCCTGCCTATCTCAACCACGGCAGGGAGCTCGCCAGACCGCATCCGGAGGACCGACGGCAACGAGGGAACGCGCCGGCACCAGACGCCACGCACCGACATCTGCAAGAGGCTTACGAACTCGTAAGAATAAACCTGGCCCGTGCCTTCCAGTACCAGGAGCGGCACTATAACCTACGGCGACGAGCGTGGAAGCCGAAGGTCGGAGAATGGGTATGGAAGAAGAACCACGTCCTCTCCAACAAAGCCCAGGCTTTCAACGCCAAACTGGCCCCGAAATTCGTGGGGCCCCTAGAAGTGAGAAAGGTCGTGTCACCAGTCATAGTGGACCTGAGAGACAGCCGCGGACGCTGGCACCGGCATGTCCACATTCAAAACTTAAAAGCGCACCCGGAACCGCCCCAAGGCAACGGCAACCCGGCAAACAACGACCAGCCCCTGGGGACCTGCGCCAGCCTAACAACGGCTCGTATCGGTAACTCGCGTCGGTACGCCAGGAGCGCGCGAATACCATCCGGGGAAAACAAGATTACCGAGCGCGAGCGTCGGTATGCGCAGAGAGCCCCGCAACGGCCGGTCAAAACGCGATTACCGACCGCGAACGTCGGTATACGCGGAACGCGCAAACAACGCCCGGTAACCGCGCGATTACCGATCACGGGCGTCCGAGCACCCGAAACTCACGGGCCGAGGGCACAACCAGTCCAACAACGCGCCGCGACCCGCAAAAACAACGCGAACCGCATACCAAACATTCCGCAACGGCGTATAAAAGCCCACGCGCCGAGACAACGGAAAATTAGTAAGTCCGCAGCAATCATGCCGACCGAAGCTGAGCGACGCCAGCTCGAAGAGCTGTTCGGTAGCTGGACCGACGACGACGAAGACCTCCCGGACGGCCCGGGACCGACGCCCGTCACCCCACCGAGGGGTGGGTCAACACGGACACCCGATCCGCCCCGACGACCCCCCCCCCCCAAGGGTGGGAACGGCCATACAACGGTCCGACGCAGACCAAAGCAGAAAGGCCGTTCTCCTACTGACGCCGCCACCACCACCACCGGAGCGACGCCGGCGCCCGGAGCGGAAGCCTCCAGTCAGGGCCACGACCGCACGGAGTAAGACCGCCGAGTGCGCAGCAACAGCCCGTGCCGTCACCCGGCCACCGGCACCGAGGCAGTCCGCCACCGACCGGCCGCGCAAACCGGGACCGCCGCCACCACCCGCGCCGAGGGCGACACCGCCAACCCGAGACCTACCACCAGCCAGGCCACTCCACCCGATTGGAATACGCCCCCCAGAGCCGATCATAGTGAAGGTCGCAGCAGGGCGAACACTGGAGGTACCGCACCGCGCTGTGCACGAGTCAAGGCGGTACAGGCACTGGACCCCGGAAGGGCAATGGACCCTCCACTTCAATACGGATGGGTCCCTCCGAAGCAGCCGCCTCCGCCGCGCCACCGCCCGATCCGGCGCCCACACCGTCTAGGAGGGGAGGTGACGTAACGGCAGGGCCGTTACTACGAACGTTGTATAGCTAGCCGTAAAATATATATATATACACACCTGGCCTGCTTATTAACCCAGCTTTACCTATCCTGCCGCCGCCATATTGCTTAACGCATGCGCACGCGATCTCTGTATACGCTCTCGCTTATCGGCACGCACTATCTCGCTTCACCGACGCTCTCGCTCGCCGACACGCTCTGTCTCGCTCTCGCAGGGTCCCCACGCGGTACCGACTCCCACCGCCTGACCGACGGCGCACAGTGGGGGCCGCCGGCCGGGTATATAAGCCCGGCCGGCCGAGACATCGGGACCAAATCCCATCCTGCGATCCGACTCCAGACACCGACCTGCCTAATACCTACTACCTCTTGGGGACGAGGTTTCTCTCGTCTCTGCCGGGTTTCGCCGGCTCTCTCTACCTTCGGGCTGAGGTTTCGCTCAGCCCCGTCGGGTTTCGCCGACTCCTGTCACCACTCCTCGGGCCAAGGTTTCTCTTGGCCCTGTCGGGTTTCGCCGGCTCCTACCACCTACCCGGGCTGAGGTTTCGCTCAGGCCTGCCGGGTTTCGCCGGCTTCCGTTGCCAAGGTAGGCCCGACGTGACACTCGGTACTACCCGCAATACCTCACCACCTAACCTAACCCATAGGATAAGGTGCATGTAAATACCGCGTTGTACATAATAGCCGCATGATAGAGATAAGCCTAATAGTAATAAGACCGGGTAACCTTAAGTCCGCTAGTTATAAGGCCTGTTAGTCATAAGAACTGCCTAGTCATAAGTCCGTTAGCTATAACCGCACGCTAGGAATAAGTTCGCTAGTTATAACCGCACGTTAGTATTAAGGCTTGCCTAGTAATAAGTTCGCTAGTTGTAACCGCACGGTGGTATTAAGGCTTGCCTAGTAATAAGTCCGCTAATTCTAATCGCGCCACCAGCGCCTGTAAATAAAACCGATACCGCCTGCCTGCCGCGCCTGGCTTCCGCTTCTCACCGCTTTGCGCCCTCCGTGTCGCGCCTGCGCGCTGCGCTCCGCAGATCCTGCTACCAGCGACCGCCTTCACCGCACGCCCTCGCCAGACCCTGCACGCTGTATCTATCTTGCTTTAAATAAACTATCTTTCTTTACATCTACTGTATCTCGTAAGCTTGAGTCTCCCCTCCTCTCGAACCCGGACACCGACGAGCCGATCCGAGCGTCGAGCGAGGTGACCGCGTTACACTATTTATTATTTATTATTATTATTATTTATTATTATTATTTGTTATTATGTTCAAGATTGAAACGTTGAATTTAATCGATAAATTTAAACTGTAAATTCAACCGACAAATTTGAACGGTAAGAGCCGCAATCAAAACACGAGCGAGAATAAACATCGTCGCGATCAGCCGATCGGCGCGTGATCGCGTGATCATAACAAAGAAAAAGTGTGACGAACACCTAGATTCTCGAACGTTCGGTGCCGAAAATATCCTATTATGGAAATCGGTCGATCGCGACTCTTTTCCGTCGTTATTCAGTCTGCCGCTGACGACGATTCGAGCTGGTCGATAGCAATCGATCATAATTTCTCGTATCATATTATCTCGTGTCGTGTCGCGGTACTCATAGACCATTCGCGCTGCTGTTGTCACTTTCGCTCGTGTAGTTTACGCTTGTGTCGTTCGCTCGCACATTTCTTGTCGTTTAATTCGCTCGTGTCGGATGCGCTTTCGTCATTCTCGTTGTAAATTCTTAACCGACATTCTAGCATACGATCGAGCATCGAACTCAGTGCGAAAGACGCCTCATTGTCTGTATTACTACTTGCTGTATACTTATTGAGTTTGTGATTGTTAAGAGTGTGGAGTCCGAGAGTCGACGCGCGTTAACAGTTCCGCGATTGTCCTCTGCCTCGCGCCAAGCAACATCCGGCGTCCGCGTGCAAGATATCAATTCTCGCGAGAGCCTCTAGCAAGAAGCTCTGCAAGATTTCCGAAACGCGTCGAAGGCAGTCATTAACAGGACCTTTTGAATATTTCCGTCGGAGTCGCGGAATACGTGCCGTCGCTCGCTCCTATTATTCAAAATTAAACGAATATTGAAAACAATCGGAAATCGAGTATTTTCTGAACTCTCCTTGTCCTCTAGCGGATCTACGGATTCGCGTTACACACCGCTTCTCGCTCATCTTTGAGCGTTTCTCAAGATTCGGGCGATCTCGTCGAGGTCGACTCCCGAACATATTATTTATTATTAGTATTGTTTATTATAATTATTTATTATTATTATTAATTATTTATTTATTACTTATTTTGTTATTATTCTTTTGTCTATATACATATATATATATATATATATATATATATATATATATATATATATATATAACTATATATATATATATATATATATATATATACATATATATATATTGCGACGACTTTTCCTACCGTCTCGCAGCTGAGCGATAAACGCGGCCGCCGACTCGTTCTCTCCTTCGCGCGGGTGTAAATTGCGCCGACGAACAGGAGCTAATTCGCCGAACGGGAGATGCGGAATGGTCGTTGACAAAAACGGGAAAACGGAGAAAAAGATCCACGCGCCAGGTGGGAACGGGATGTTAGGAGTTCCGCGCGTACCGTGACGAGATCCGAGAGATAATCGCGAGAATCGAACTTGGGCGCCAGATACGATCTTTCACGTATCAATTCGCGAAACACGAAATAAGCGCGAAATAAACGCGAAAGAAATTTGTCGGAATTCGCCACGGGCTGATTAGCTCGCCTAACGGTAGAGGGGCAGGGCGAGTGTTGTCCTAACGCGATAATTTATGCAAGAGGCGACAATTACGGAAACGATAAACACAACTGAAAAGAAACTCGCCAATTAAACAAAGAAATTAACAGATTTATTATAATAGCGGGAGCCGCAGCTCCTCGAGAATAATAATGATAAACCGCGCGGATATACGGCTGCGGTAAAAGAAACGCGGCTGCGAGACTGGGTGTTAGACGCGGGGCGCGAAACCCCGTAATGCGTACGCCGAGACCGACCCGTTAGATCGGCCGGAATGTTCGCTCGGCTTGAATTACGCCTCGCACTGCGAAGAAATTAAATATTGCGTTCTTCTATAATTCGGGCGTAAGACCGAATCAATTCTCGATATCGCCTCACCAACGGCGATCTTATCGCCCGCTATTACCGCGAAATTATCAATACGCAACTTAAGATTAACAGGCAATTATTACAACGCGGACATGCTTCGATTTCGGACGGACATATTACGCAGAATCGAATGCTCGGCAAACACACGCACGCAATTCATGCAAGAATCGCGAGGAAATTCTCACCAAAACGCGCTCACAATTTCGAGACGCGGTGCTTTACAGCCGATATAATACATCGAATTTAAGCGATTCACACTCTCACGTAACCCATATAATGATCGCGAAGGAAAGTTGCACCGGACGTGCACGCACAGTTTAGACGCGAAGATTCACAAACGAAAGACAAAAATAATATAACAAATTGACGCGAATCACACTCACACGACCGACATACAGCATGAACGAGGCTTAAACGCTAGACGTGCGAGAACCAACGCAAATATAATCTACGGAATCCGAATCTCCAGAGAGACGACACACGGTTTATTAAAAACGCGAGGTAATGTCTCGATCCGTGGAAACCAATACTTTCGAGGCTCCGGGGCTCGAATCGCTTGACGACGTGGCCGTGACGCGAAAATCTACACTAAAGAATCGGGCTTAGCCCGTACACCAACGTACGAATTCACGGCGACGACGACAGAACGAAACGATTCCGACAGAACGAAACGAGTGGCGAATATGGCGGAGGGTAACCTCACCGGTACCGTTCCTCTCGTGGTGGTTGCACGGGGTCAGCGACGTCGACGTCCTCTCCCTCGGGTCCGTCCTTCTCAGCTGCCGATCGCCGGGATCCTCTCCGCTCGCTCTCGTCTCGCTATCGCTCTCGTATTTTCTCTCGCCAAAACGGTCCTCTCGCTTACGCTTCTATTTCGCACGCAAGCTCGCGCCAGTCTGATCCCGGATCGTCGCGATCCAGAATCGATACCTGTGGGCCAGCCGGAGCTGCGCACACGGGGTGCGTATTATCGCGCCAATCACGCGCTGTGGCCGGCGGGCGGCGCGCTCACGGTCGTAACGGGGGTGCGCGCGCCCCCGGTATTACAAACAATAATTCGCTGGGGCCCTTTCCGCGAGGCCGTCGCGAGGTCTAGGGCGAACGGCTTGGCCGGAAACATCGCTGTCACCCTTCTTTTCGTCTTTTCCGGGGCCGTGTCACGCCATCGGGTGCAGAATTGCAGTCCTTCCGCGGGGACCGGATCCGCACGCATATATATATATATATATATATATATATATATATAATATATATTGTAACGATCCGTTACCAGCCTCGCGGGCCGACCAGCCGCCCGCAATTCTGAGGCTCGGCGCCTATGGCGCCCCTAAACTTCCACACCCGTGTCTCGGCCCCACCGTGGGGCCGCCCCACCACACGCCGACTCGCGTGAGTGGGAGGCCGGCCGCCGGTATATAAGACGCTCCGGCGAGCGTAGCGTTACCAGTTCCCGATCCCGATTCCTGTCACGTACAACCCTCCGGATCCTGAACCGACTCTCGCGTTATACCAGGCTACGGGCTTCCCGTAGTTAGGCCGGGCTTCCCGGTTGCTGGGACGGCGCACCCTGATACCTCGCGTTACACCGGGCTACGGGCTTCCCGTAGTTAGGCCGGGCTTCCCAGTTGCCGGGACGGCGCATCCTGATACCCCGCGTTACACCAGGCTACGGGCTTCCCGTAGTTAGGCCGGGCTTCCCGGTTGCTGAGACGGCGCCTCCTGCTAGTTGATAAGTCCGTACCGCGTTATACCGTAAGACCGTTTTGTATATACCGCGACCTGTTTGTACCGTAAGACCGCTTTGGTCTCCGCGCTCTAATAGACTCTAGTATCGCCTTGTATATACCGCGACCTGTTTAGATCGTAAGACCGCACTGTATATACCGCGCATTATAATTGTAGAGCCATATTACGATTTCCGTCAGTGTCGCGCCGACTCCACCTGTACACACGGCCTTCAGACTACACAAGCGTGCTAGCCCTTGTAAGGGTAGGCCGCCGAAAGTGCCGACGCCCCGTCCTTTTAAGGATAAGGTAGTCAGGCCGTTGGAACTACGAACGAAGTCCACGCGACACCCATAGCATTTAAGATCTGTTCTGTTCCGCTTAGAATAACCATAGTTGCTTGCATGCAAACCTCGCGAACGCAGAACACGTCCGCATGAGCCAGGCTCGCTTCCCGAGCTCCCACGCACCAGCTACGCGCGAAACTCCCCACATCCTGGTACACGGGGGCAAGAGGGGGATTGAAAATTTTAAATTGGGTTAAGGGTCGAGTGGGGGCTCGTTTGAAAGGTCTTTTCATAACAAACACACCCTTAAAATTTTAAGTCGCTACGACCCCCTCATTCAAAATGGCGGCCGTTCAAATTTCGAAATTTCATGCACTTAGTGTTATCCAGGATCAACCGAAGGAGGCGCAGAAATAATCAACATTTTTTTTTAAATATAATAATAATAATAATACTTATTCAAAATTTATGTTTAATATAAATCCATGTGTGTGTGTGTGTGTGTGTGTGTGTGTGTGTGTGTGTGTGTGTGTTTAAAAAATAATAATAAAAATAATAATAATATATAATATATAATATATAATAATATGTTAGGATGACGCTCTATCTGAAACAGAAAAATACAAGTCTTGTTAGTATATTAATTTAATTTTTATAAATCTAATATAAATTTTAAAAAAGAAGATACTTACAATTAATTCTTTGACCTCTTGCTCGGAGGCTCGTCCCACGATTCTTCCATCACATAGGGTTCCTCATAGGGTTCGAGCCCGAAGAGACGTCTTAGGTCTAAATGAAGACCGTCCGGGCCATTATCCTCCCATACGTCCTCGAGGAACTCGCGCTCGTGCCGGCGCAGCGCTCGTACAAATTGCCGGCGTTCAATATTGACAAATCCAGGGATCTGGATGTCGCTCGTATATCGATACTATAAATTAAATTAAATCGAATTATAATATATATTATAAATAATTAATGTAATATAAAGCATATATTACTTACTCTTTGGAAACACACCAGATTCAGCAAAACCCGCAATAGACACATCACTAAGTTGTGAGCCCACCACGACGCGTTCGATCGACTCCCTTGCAGTACCAATTCAATCAATGGCGGCATGACTTGTACTTGTTTCGCGTGTAATAAATTTTAATCAAACTTTTCGTCGCTCACTGCTCGAAACGTTGTGACAGCCATGACAGGGCAGACATCGTCTCGAACATTTTAGAGTAGGGGATGAATCACTTACGAAGAACGCTTACTCTCAACTCTTGATAAGAAAACAAAGGTAGCACGTTCCCAGTTAACATCTTTTAAATATGAATAATATATTATATATAAACCACTATCGAACGGCTTTAAACCACTATCGAACGGCTTTGAATGGCTATCGAACGGGTATTGAACAGCTTTGAACGGCTATCGAACGGCTATGAACGACTATTGAACGGCTATCGAACGGCTTTGAACAGCTATCGAACGGCTATGAACGACTATTGAACGGCTATCGAACGGCTTTGAACGACAAAACAATTATTTATATACCATTCAAATATTTATACACCATTCAAATATTTAAAGTCTATGTGCATGTACTGAAATGTAACATCTGTAGTCTGATAAGGTGGCTGACGCCGCTATCTAACGTCACGTAGTGAAATTTAATATTCGCATACTGGGATAAGAAAGAGGAAAAGGGAAGAACAAAAGAGAATAAAAATATATTTTAACAATAATTTATTCTAAAAAATGTTTGGGTGAATCTTTATGATGATTCGTCCACCAATTGAATATTTTAAATACATTTTGTAAAGCGCAATTTTTCAAATGTTTTTCACAGCGCATAGTATTAGTAACATCTAGCTTATTTAACGAAGTGATATCTTCATAGTCCGCATCCAAGATCTCAATAATAACGTCGTTTCTCGCATCATCGTCAAGTATATCGGCCAGCCATTCTCGTTTCTCGCGTCCTTTAACGTACACGATAGGAGATGCTCAATCTTTCTCTTCCGTCGCGCCTATCACAGCTCTCGTAATCAAACGCCTGGCGAAGCTGTATGGAACGTTTCCATCCTCCGATTGAAGCCCATGGTGATGTCCGATTAGCCATGAAGCTTGGCATCTCTCAGATTTTGTAAGCGCATGCCATGGTACGGGACTTGCAAAAAAGTAGTGAGAAAGAACAAATCCATTTCTCAGTATCGCTACTTCCTTCACGACAAAGTTTCTCCCGATAATGAATCCTTGCAGATCCACAAACGTTGGCGCGATCATGCTGATAATATTACTGTACGATTGCAAGAGCGATGTACGACTGCTGTCGATCGTCAAAATCTCAATCTTTATGTATTTTTGACATTGGAGGGGATATTTGCTGATCTAGGTAATTTTACGAACTGCGTTGGTCAATGGTCAATATTCAACAACGCGATCGTGCAAGATGAGACAATAGGCGGTGGTATTTGCCGGTATATCCTCCTTGCACTCAAACTCTAATCTCACGTCCACGGTGGAATTTTTGACAGACTCGTTTTGTCGCGAGCAATCGATAACCGCGAGAGGACCGCAATGTAAAAATTTTGAAATGTTTAATAGCACATCATCATTATCACATCCGTAATAAGATTTGCGAAAACGAGAGTACATATCGAACAAGAGGGCGAATCTATTTTTATCGAAATCTAAATTCAAATCATCGTAGGGATAAAATTCCGAGTTTAGATAGAGTTTAACGTTGGTCAATTTGCAGTCGTCGAATGTAGTAATATCTTTTGACACAACATTCTTTCTGCCAGTCTGCAGCGCAAAGATCACGTATCGCGGCTTCTCCAGCTGAGAGGCGGCTTTCACAGTCCACGAATGCTTAGTCGTATTATGCAATAGAGGAAATTCGTATAGATCCCAAGAGCGAAAACTCATATTCAAGTATCGCCCGCTTTCCAACGCGCGTAGAAAGGATAGTTTATTGACCTCGCTCAATATTACATGAGGCATACGCCATTGTATCTTGAATAATTCGATATCAGCTTCAGCCGAAGCATGTCCAAATATGCAATTGTTGTCGTTGCGCGAACGTATCAGAATTAATTCGTGACGAGCGTTGATCACAACTCGCTTATAATCTTCGCAAAAACCCAATAGTATGTTTAGCGGCACGCAAAAATTGAAGTAAGCTTCAGCAGCATTATGCGACATATTCCACGCAGCATTCTCCAAGATTTTACCTTTCTCGGTTGTTAGAGAGACATAGTTTTTAATCGTGGAAGTTATTCCAACGTTTCTGTTGCGGTCAATCTCCACACCGTCGAGTTCATATCGAAGTTCATCAAACATAAACACGACACAATTGTTTCCCAATACCACTCTTGCCCCTTCATCTACTTTACGCACCCTCAACTTCCCCTCGACGTATAGAAAACTTTCACATGGTAACGTGTACAAATCTTGATGTTGTATCGGTATCCGTATCTCGTCGCTGTATCCAAGCGTTGTGTTGGCGTATGGATTGTACGCATGAGTCTCAATCTTGACGATACGATCGTCAAAGATCGGCTCGCCTCCGATATTCAAGATGTCAATCATATCGTTCAAGTATTTCGTACGACGAATCCCAATGATTTTAAAAACTCGCGATTCAACGCGCTGAGCTTCTTTTTAGCGTAACTAGATATCTGATTATTGTCACCCGATACCGCAGTCACTCGCCTACTAGCAAAAATATTGTCCCTCGCAAAAATATTGTCTCTCGCGTGCTCCGTGCTTTCGTTCAACACAAGCATTTCATTTGTCAAACGCTTTATTTTTGCCGCCGCCGTATATGCAATCTTACGGTAATTTCCTCTCCACGAAAATCGAGCAAATGTCCTTCTTGATCAACAATGCGTATCGTTAAATCAGTAATGCTCCGTGCGACGATCGGTAGATAAATGATCTGTGCTGGCGTTTCCGATATCTTATATCCAGGCGGCATGCTCGGTGAAAATTCATGTATCGTGTGTACGCGCTTGTCATTGCTGTACGCGCCAGTGGTTATGCTGCATTCTATACGAATAATATTTATGCTAATAATATTTATCGGTACATCCGATTCGTGCCATTACCGAGGTTGTAATATACGATTCGACGAGAATCCCAACAACGATCCAACGTTGCCCGGTTTACTAAAATTTATTCTATAGACACATTTGATTTCACTCTTTAGCGTATTATGATTAGCGCGAAGCATTATTGGATATTCATCGTGTTCTTCGCCATCAACAATATCGTTGGAATCAACTACGCGTCGATGTCGTAAAATTGCACGTCGGAAATATTCGTTTATAGCGTGTAATTCGTACGATCCCTCGGGAATCGTAATTTCCTTATCGTCGTTATCAAAATAAAGTTTTTTATTCCAAGAATTCACGTTCGATATCGTATGATAAGTTTCAAAGTGTGTTAAACCAAGCTCGTAATCGCCATCGTTTAAATCTATAGCCGGAAAGTAGCTTACAGCAAGAGCGCTACTCTTGCCGGTCAACGTAAGAGTGAGTGACATGCTGGAAAACTGTCAAACGAATACTGAGTCGCGACGGAGAATTGTCAGGCTTTAAATTCATATCGATCATCGACCGTTTGAAGAAATCGAAGACACAATTGTCCACAAATACTTTGATTATAATTTTGATAGGCCGTGTGATTGTATTCTATATTTGCAACATTCTGTCCAAAATATCGCACTAATTCCTTGGGCGGTCGAAGATTTCCAAAACTATCGAAATATACTACACGATCTACCCTCTTTGCATTCGCAACCCAATGAGTACCGGAACCATCAACGTCATCCAAATTGACGATACCGCTCTCATTTCGCCGTATACCGTTTATCGGTAAATTATTGCGCATGAAAACGCCTCTAAAAAATTGTATACGCATACGTCTTGCAAGTTGTACCAATTGTATATTGGTCGTTACACCGGCAGGCATTTTTATTTTGACGTTTTTTTTTCTTGGCCGCTGTTGAGAACCCTCGTCCGCGCTTGTATGGTGCGAGATAAAGTCCGTGACCTTCCATGGCGCGATTATGACGTTGCATTTCTTCGAGCTGACGTTGCGCCGCCTTGCTATCGTTCACAGCCTTCGCGATTCCCGCTGCTCCGCCAGCCAATGAACCGAGAACTCCCAATAATGGTAAAATTGGTAAAATACCACCGCGCTTCGCTATAGGAAGTATTCGTTTTTTCACAGTTTTTTTCTTCGCCGATGATTTTTTTTGTCTTCATTCCCATACCGAATTTTGTCTTTGCTTTCATAGCCGCCCAAACAGCTGTAGCGGCTGCTTTCTCATCAATAGTCGAATCTCTCGCGGTAATACGTGTTCGCGCCTTCGTGGCGAGTATATTATCCGCAACGTGTCGTTGACCGAGATCGTTGCTTCCAGAATAAGCTATGTCGTGCTCGCGACACGCGGCATCCAATGGATTGATACCCCGATCGCCTCTAGCCAATCGCGTTTCTAAATGAGTTCCCGGTCCGCAAAACTGATAGCCTGGAATATGTAATTCGATAGGAAGTGCGTTTATCGCACGATTTAACAAACCACCACCTCTTATAATTTTTGCTGGCATTTGCCGCAATCTTTTATTAACGGTGTTGCATGTTGGTGAAGAAACATTTTTGAGACTGAGCGGTTTCGATTCGGTGCGCCTCTATAAATAGGGCCCCGATGACTCATTTTCCAAAATCTGATTTGAGATTCGCGAGAGCAAATATGCGGTTCGCGCGACAAGCGACGATAATCAAAGTGATAAATTTTGACGATAAAACATGAGTTTCATGGAAACATGCTGCCGACTACTATACGCGGTCCTTCGAATTGCGGTAAGACTAACGTGTTGATAAGTTTGATAGAAAGTCCACACGGTGTACATTTCGAGAATGTGTACGTTACTCGAAATCACTTCAACATCCGAAATATCGATACTTGGAAAATTTGCTATTATCGATCGATGAAATTTGTTATTTTACATTCTCTAATAATAGTGACGTTATTCCACCGAGCGAGGCGCTTCCGAATTCCATTTTTATCTTTGACGACGTGGCATGCGATAAGCAAGATACGATAAGAGAGTACTTTGCAATGGGTCGACACTCGAGCGTCGACTGTTTCTATCTTTGTCAAACGTATGCCAAGATACCCAAGCATCCCCTCCGATGGTGCACCACCTTGTCGTGGTGGAGGGGCTCCCCTTCCGGTTTTGGAAGGGGTCTAAGAGTGCACCAAATAACTCGATCGTTGGATGTATGGTTTTATTTTTGTTTATTTTTGAGTGTGTGGTGGGGTGTATTGGGGTATTGTGGGGGGTTATTGGGGGGTTTTTTCGGGGTTTTTATGGGGGTTGTGTGGGTTTGTGGGGGGTGCGTGGGTTATGGGTGTGGGTGTTGGGGATGGGTGGGGTGGGTATTGGGGTTTCGTGGGTAGGGGGGTGGGGTGTATGCCCGTAAGGGAGCGGGTGATCGAGTGAGGTGGCGAGGTAGGTTACCTCAGGAAAAATCCCGGGCAGGCCGAGCTCGTCAGGCGTGGTGAAGCCAATCGGCCTAGGTGAAGGACACACCGAAATCAAACCGTCTTTCCTTGATACCGAATGATGGAACAATCGAAAGAGACAACGTTTACCGCCGCAGTGGGCTTCGGATCCCACAGCGGCCGGCGTGGGGGGAATACAGTCCCGGTTCCCCCCTCGTCGTCATCTAGCGACGGGCCACCAGGGGTGTTGCCGACGAGCACCCCTGGCGAGTGGACTATCGCCGGCGATAGGGAGCCGAGGGTGGTGGTGCGGCGGGTCGACCGACCGGGTCCGGCCTCGAGTAAGTCGAGATCCCGGGCGCGCTCGGTCTCGGCCGCACGCACGCACCCGTACAACCGGGATGAGGCGGGTCGGGGCCAGAGCCTCACACGCCAAGAAGACGGGAAGGTGGAAGGTGCGTCGCGGAGTGGTAGCAACAACACCACTCCTGCCTCCTCCTCCAAGACCTCGCTAGTAAGCGAGGATACGGAGACATACGCGTCTCCCGATGGGGACGACGTAATGGAGGTTGACGACCTACCACAGAAGAGAGGGAGAGGGCGGCCGCTCAGTACCGGTGAGTACATCGGTGTACGCGAGAGGCGTGAGGAGCAGGCCGCCCTCAAGAAGGAGAGGGAGAGGGAGCGTAGGGTCCGGAAGGCCCTATCGGAGGATGCTCCCCTCCCTCCGCCGAACAAGGACCTTCGGGCCTTTGAGGCGGAGTGCGCCAACGAGGTTGGGCTGGTCCCAACCCCGGATGTTGCGGCGCGGAGTCTGGAGCAGGCGGCGGCCATAGACCGGATCGCCGTCTGCTCCGGAAATCTGAAGGGCTCTCTTCAGAAGAGGCTGAGGGAGGCCGCCGCCCTGGTCAGGGTGACGGCTAGCGCCTTGGCGGAGAGAGCCCAACAGAGCGAAGAGAAGGGCGAGCTCGCGGCCCTCCGTAGGGACTTAAAGTCCCTCGGAGACCGCAACACGGACCTCCAGCGGGAGGTCCGTGTGCTCAAAGGCGAGCTGGAGGCGGTTCGCCGAGCCAAGCCCTCCCTCCAGTTGGAGCTTCCCGATTCACCCGAGAAGTCCCCCCGCAAACGGCGGGGAGTACCTCGGGTGAAATCGGTGGAGGCGCTGGACGTCCCAATCTGATTGGAACGTCCAGCCGAGATGAGGGGGCAGAAGTCCCCAACAAAAACGGGGTGGGGGGGCAAGGGACCCGGGTCCCCAACATATTTTGGGGGGATATTGGGTATAGGTCCCCAACGTCATCGGGGGGGGGGGGGGGGTCAGGGACCTATGTCCCCAACGTTGGCGGGTGGCCGGGGAGGCGCGGCAATGAGGCCCCTGTGGGGGGTACCTCAAAACTGCTCCCCGAGAGCTACCCGCCGGGAGTGGTCGGCGAGGGCGAGCGCGCGCGGTATCGGTGGTACACCGACCAGATCGCCGCCCTCGTCGACCTCCGGGCGGCAATAGGCCGGGGTGGGCCCCATGGACCCACCGCAACGGCCAGCCGCCCACTTGGAGGAGCCTTCCCACCTCTCCCCCCTACCGGTGCCGCCGCACCGGGTCAAGGGGGAAGAGGAGAAAGAGGAAAGGAGGGTCTGGCACGGGGGGGGGGATAGGGGCACAATGCCCCTCCCTCTCCAACCCTCTGCTCCTCGAGGGCCGCCGGCGAGAGCGGGAGAACGGGGGGGAAGCCCCCTCGGCGACTCCCGGCCGGCGAGACCATCGCAGGAGATCCCCCTCCCTCCCCACACGTATCCGGCCAGGGTGAGCCCTGGTCTAAGGTGGTGGGGCGGAGGGAGAGGACGGCTAGGGCGAGGGCCGCACAATTGGCCCAACCCCTAACCAAGAAAGGTGCTGCCAAGCAGGCGCCTCCTCCTCGGCGAGCCGAGGGGACGCGCCTAAGGCAGCAGCCTGGAAGGCGTCAGGGAGGAGACGCCCCCAGGCGTAGGGTGCCCCGTTCGGCAGCAGTGACGATAACCTGCGCCGACGGGGCATACCAGCAGACCATGGTCCGGGCATGGAGGGAGATCGACCTCCCAAAATTGGGAATCGACTCCCTCCGGGTCCGCGAGGCCGCAACAGGGGCCATGGTGATTGAGCTCACCGGGTCGGGTGAGAAGGATGGACCAACGGCGGCACAGAGGGCTGATGCCCTCTACGCTGACCTCCACCGGATATTCGCCGGAGAGGAGGCGGTCCGTCTCGCCCGACCCGTGAGGAAAGCGGAGCTGCGGCTCCGTGGCCTCGATCGGTCCCTGGAGGCCGCCGATATAGCGGCGGCCATGGCCAGGGACGGAGGCTGTGCGGCGGAGGACGTACGGGTGGGGGACATCAAGTTCCCCACCCGTGGCCTGGGCACTGCGTGGGTGCAGTGCCCATTAAGGGCCGCCAATAGAGTGGCGGCGGCACGGGCCATCCAGGTGGGATGGTCCCGTGCCCAGGTCGAGCTGCTGGACAAGCGCCCCCTCCAATGTTTCCGCTGTTTGGAAAGGGGGCATGTCCAGCAGCATTGCAGCAGCCCTATAGACAGACGGGGCTGCTGCTATAGATGCGGCAAACCGGGACACCTGGCGCGCGATTGCGCGGAAAAAGTCAGGTGCCCGGTCAGCGCTGGATTGGGTCGTCCGGCCGACCATAGGGTGGGTAGTGCCAAGTGCACCCCCCCTAAAAGGAGGCCGGACAGACGGCGGGAGACACTCCCGGCGGCAGGTGCCGAAAAAGTATCTCGGCCGGTTAAACTGGCCGAGATTACTGCAGCATCCTCCGACACCCGCAAGCGCGGGGCGGAGGACAATGGGGCCCTACAGAGGCCCCGAAAGAAAAAAGGCCTCCAAAGGCCCGGCCTGCAGCCGTCACGCCCCCCGTCTCTTTGGCGGAGGTGACGATGGCGGAGCCCGGGGGCAGTAAATAATGCCCCTGGGCATACTGCAGGCCAACCTGAATCACGCTCGCCGGGCGCAGGATCTTTTTCTGCACAGCCTGGCTGAGCGTGGTTTCGGGTTGGGGATCGCGGCGGAGCCATACCAAGTTCCGGAAGCCAGTCCATGTTGGATTGGCGACCGGACAGGCTCCGTCGCGCTCACGTGGAGGAGTGACCCCACACTCCCGCCATGTGCCCCTGTTGAGGCCGGGGCGGGAGTTGTGGTGGTCAGATGGGGGCCCATCTCAGTGCTGGGGTGCTACATCTCCCCGAGCGTGGGCCTCGCCCAGTATGAAGCGTTTCTGGACGGGGTGTCGGCTTGCTTCCGCCGACAGATGCCCCGTCCGATTATCGTGGCCGGGGACTTCAACGCGAAATCAACGCGTTGGGGTTCTCGGTTCACGAACGCCAGGGGTGAGGCCCTGCAGGATTGGGCGGCGGCACTCGGCCTGTGTCTCATAAACACGGGGTCGAGGAGCACCCTAGTGCGGTGGGAGTCGGTCCTGGACCTGACATGGGCCACCTCCCCCGCCGCACGTATGATTGTAAGTTGGCGGGTGGCGGAGTGCGAGACGCTCTCGGACCACCTCTATATAGAGGTGGTCCTCAACACCACCCGCCACGGGGTGCTCGGCCGCTCCCAAGACCGGGGAGATGCCCGGCCAAGGAGATGGGCCCTCAAAAAGTTGAGCCCGGACAGGCTGATCGCAGCCGTCCTCGCGGCGGACTGGCCGTGTCCCGGGGGGGAAGGGCGGGGGATCACCGAAGAGGTGAACTGGTTTCGAGGCGCGTTGCGCGATGCGTGCGACTTCGCAATGCCCCGAGCCAGCCCCGCCCGCGAAGGGCGGCGTACTGGTGGTGCGAGGAGATCGCCGAACTCAGGCGACTCTCCGTCGCAGCCAGGCGCCGCTTCACCCGGGCTCGGCGTCGCTCTGGCGCCGAGAGGACGGCGGAGGTGTATGAGGGATTCCGTACTGCTAGGAATGCCCTCAGCGCCGCGATCAGGCGGGCCAAGGCCAGAGCGTGGGATGAACTCCTGCGCTCCTTGGACGCAGACCCATGGGGGCGCCCATATAGGCTTGTCATGAACAAGCTTAGATCTTGGGCGCCCCCCGTGACGGAGTCCCTGGAACCCCAGGTCCTCGAAGGTGTGTTGGAGACCCTCTTTCCATCAGAGGGCCCCCCCTTCGACGCGGGTGGCTGCCAAGAGACGGCCATCCCGTGATCTGAGGGCTAAGAGGTTTCAGAGGACGAGATGGCCGGTGTGATCCGTCGGTTGAGACTCCGGGGCAATAAGGCCCCGGGCCCCGATGGGATCCCCGGATGGGTCTGGGTCATGGCTTTGGCCCAACTGTCCGGGCGCCTGAGGCGGCTGTTTAACAGCTGCCTCAGGGAAGGCGTGTTCCCCCCGGCATGGATGGGGGCCAGACTGGTCCTCATCCCGAAGGGGAGCAAACCCGGCAGCGTCCCTTCTGCCTACAGGCCAATATGCCTGTTGGACGAGGCGGGAAAGCTCTTGGAGAGAGTGTTGGCGAACCGCCTCGTCCAACACCTGTCCCGAGGAGGGATGGACCTCCACCGAGACCAGTATGGATTCCGCGGGGGGCGATCGACCGTGGACGCAATCTTGCGCGTGCGGTCCCTCGCGGAGTCCATCATAAAGGAGGGCAGGGTGGTGCTTGCGGTGTCCTTGGACATCCGCAACGCCTTCAACACCCTGCCCTGGAGTATGGTGGGGGAGGCCGCACCTTTGGCCTCCTCCCCTACATGGTGGAGGTCCTGAGGAGTTACTTCCGGGACAGGTGGCTGGAGTACCCTGACAACAGGGTACTCCTGCGCAGAAGGGACGTGTACTGCGGGGTTCCACAGGGGTCCGTGCTGGGCCCCACTCTGTGGAACCTCGCGTACAACAGGGTGCTGGGTATTGCTCTCCCCCCCCCGGCTGCAGCGTCGTCTGCTATGCGGACGACACTTTGCTGTTAGCCGGGGGAAAGAGCTGGGGGGACGCGGTTTCCGCCGCCAACGACGGGTTAGCGTGTATTGTCCGCGCAATCCGTGGCATGGGCCTGCAGGTAGCGCCTCAAAAGACCGTGGCGCTATTTATGCATAAAAAAAGGAGGGGGAAGCATGGGGCTCCCCCCGCCAAAGCCTATGTCACGGTGGGTGACATCTCCGTCCGGGTGGGGGACCGACTAAAATACCTCGGTCTCTACCTGGACGCGGTTTGGAGTTTTGGCGGGCACTTTGAGCGCCTGGCCCCCAGGGCGGAATCGGTGGCTATTAGCCTGAGCCGACTCTTGCCCAATCTTGGGGGCCCGGACGGCCGAGTGCGCCGCCTATATGCGAACACCGTCCGGGCGGTGGCCCTTTACGGGTCACCGGTATGGGCGGGCGCCCTGATGACCAAAAGGCGCAGCAAGATGTTGCTGCGCCGAGTTTTTCGGAGGGTGGCCATCAGGGTTGTCCGCGGTTATAGGACGGTGTCGCACACGGCGGCCACATTATTGGCGGGAATGCCGCCCGTCGAGCTCTACGCTGATATGTACGCGCACGTATACGCGCGTACGCGAGAGCTCGGCGGGCTCGGTGTGGTTTTGACCCCAAGGGTCAAGGCCGCCGTGAGACTCCAAGCCAGGCGACGCGCTTTGGAGAGGTGGGACGAACACCTCTCCGACCCCCGAGATACATCGGGGAGGCGCGTCGTCGAGGCCATCCGGCCCCACTTGATCAAGTGGGTCAATCGGGCCGGTGGCGAGATGTCATACCGTGCGACACAGGTATTCACGGGCCATGGATGCTTCGGCTCTTACCTGTGTCGCATCGGTAAGGAGGACAGCGCACGCTGCCATCACTGTGACGGGGACGAGGACACGGCGCAGCACACGCTGGAGATATGTCCAGCGTGGGCGGAGGAGCGTCGTGTCCTCGTCCAAATAATAGGTGAGACTGATTTCTCGCTCTCGAGCATCGTAGCGGCCGTGGAGCGCGGTCTCCTCCTTCTGTGAGGCGGTAATGCTCCAGAAGGAGGAGGCCGAACGCGAGCGTGAGCGGCTCCCCGGTGGACGCCGGGGATACCGTGGCCGAGGAAGGGCGGCCGGAGGAGCCGGGGGGGACGCGGGGAGTGCCTCAGGGCAGGACCCGCCAACCCCCCACGACCTCTGGTCGCGGTGGCGCGACAGTTGGTCGCGCCCCAAGGACCCCCCGGGGTGGGTCGATGGGGGCCGGGACAATATTAGCCCCCGGCCACCCCGGAAATCCGCCCCAGCAGAGGGGGGGCGCGCGCAGGGGGAGGGGGCTGGGTCGCAATCGGACCCGGCCCCATCGAACTCCCCCAGCGCCAGCGCAGGGCCTCGGCGGTCTGGGGGGACGTCGGCTAATTCGTCGCGGACGTCGCACCCCGAGCCGGGCCCGGTGGTCGGAGCCCAGGTGGGGTACCTGGGCCCGGCCACGCCCTCCCCGGGATACTACCGGGAGGGAGGCGAGAGGGGCGGTGGTCCCCCTCTCGCCAAGTTAGGCTGATGTCCCTATAACAACAGGGACACTGGGGGAGACATAAACCGCTCCCCCAGCGGGCATGGCCCGTGGGCGGAGGGCCTCTCTGATGTAGTGCATATGTCAGTTTCCAGAGAGGCCCTCTGAAACGCCCGAGATAGGCCACCCGGAGGGGTTTTAGTGGGTAGTCCCCGGCCGCTTGTTTAGGCCGGGGGTAGTCCCACATAATCCCGCCTCGAACCCCATCGAGGCGGGGTATGCGTAAAGGCATTTCCCCTCCGTTACAAAAAAAAAATACCCAAGCATCTTATACGGGACAATGCAAATTTACTGATTTTATTTAAACAAGATGGTACAAACTTGAAACATGTATACAACGATCATGTAAATACTGACATGTCTTACGACGATTTTCGCGCATTCTGTCAGAAATGTTGGCAACACGAGTATGGATTTGTAGTGATCGATAAAGACAGTTTACAAACTAATGGACGATATCGAAAAGGATTTAACGATTTTGCAATACCGTAAAGTGGTTAGTCGCTATCGATACATCGATCGAGCAACGTCTAAAAATTTTCGTCCGAGCGCAACATGACGACGACGATTGACAGTGACGATCGTGAGAAGATTGCGAGAGAGATTGTAAAAACGAGCGAATCGATCCGCAAAAAATATCGTTCTTTAAAAACCGGTCAAATGGAGGAAGACGTCGCATTGGAGAGGCACTTTAAACCTATTATCGAACCTCTAAAACAACTTGTCGAAAATACAATCAATGTGGAATCTAATGAAGCAAAAATCGAACCATCGAGTATGCTCGAAGACAAGCATCTGAAAAAAAGAGTCTGGAACAAAGCGAACAAGGTCAAAAATATCATTGAACGATTCGCTAATAACTTCTACTCCAAATCAATCAAAACGTAAGCGAATGAAACAATTATCGAATGTGGTTACTTCTACTCCGATAAAAGATGTACAATCGAGTCAAATATTGTACGAAAGATCGTCTCCGTATGTGGAAGAAATTTTCGAAACCATACCTGAAACGCTTGTGACGTCGGTTCAACATCAATTACAAACGTCCGAGGGTCAAAATACATTGCGCGCACACCTGGGTCCACTAGGGCAAAAAATATGTGGGAGCTATTTTGAGTCAAGATAAAAATAACAGTATGGATTATGTTTACGGTGTTAAATTTTGCAACGAAGGAATGATGCTTGGTGATAAAATTTTTGATGTGGATAAAGATGACTATAATTATCGATGGAATAAGATATGTGGGAACACCAGGTCTCTACGAATTGATTTTCAAGAGAATACCCGACGGTGACGTATACAATGACGATGATAAAATTAAATAAAAAATATATTACTGGCGACAAATGCGCATAGACGTGGCAATGATAGGCGTAATCCATTGTTAAGTAACAAGGGATACAAGTATAAATATATAATAGCGCCATTAATCTCTATTAAAAATATAATAGCGCCTGGAAAAAAAGCTGGAAGAGGTATAAACATACCGCGCGCTATGACGTTAAACGATAATAAGATCGATTATGTGCATTGGAATGATCCCAACGAGTTGGTAGATCGCTTGCGATTGTTGGAAGCTTCGCGTCAAGCCGGCAACAATGCCCACGACTATGAAATATTATCAATTATCGAGGAACTTTACGAAGCTGGTCTTATTATAAATTAATCTATGCGTCGGCGAAACGAGTCAGTCTGTCATTATTGTTTGTATCGAAATGTCGATTAATAAATTTGGATTATCATTGGGAACACCGAACAACTCATACTATCAATGGAATGGATTACTAAGAAATTACGTGCGCGATAACGCTCTGTGTCAGACAGCCTCCGGCTTTGACGCAAGGTCGCGCAAGATACGACGCGTAGCGCAACCGGAAGATGATACTGATGCCGCAAACAAACAGTACGTGGAAATACGTGTCAAGCTTTTGGAGGACAGACAGGAAGAACTTGAGAAAAAAATAATCACGCTCGAGACGAATGTGCAAACGCTGCAAATAATGATGGATGAGATGCAGACAATGCTTCGGTATGCAACTCACGCGCAGACTACATCTAATTCAGCGCAAGAGAAGAAAGATATATTAAGAATATACGTGGAGGAATTATCTCATTATTGCAAATTATGTCTCGATCAAATATGTCGCAAAAGATCTCTGAAAAACAGCAGCTCGTGGAAGAATTGCATGCTCCAGCGAGAAAAAATTTCCCGCGTAGACGTGTCATAGTACACGGATACGACGATCTGTGGCAGGCGGACGTGGTCGAGATGCGTCCATATGCACGATTCAACAAAGGCTACAATTACATACTCACAGTTATCGATGTGTTGAGCAAGTATGCGTGGGCTGTACCGCTCAAGAGTAAGAGTGGAAACGAGATGTCGGATACGATCGCAAAGATAATTCGAGACGATGGAAGATGCCCGAAAAATTTTCAAACCGACAGAGGAAAAGAATTTTACAACGCAAATGTACAGAAACTCGTGAAGAAGCATAGCATTAACCATTATTCGACGTACTCTGTCATGAAAGCCTCGGTCGTGGAACGATTCAACCGAACGTTAAAGAACAATATGTGGAAAATGTTTACGCTTAATGGAAATTACAAGTGGATCGCCGCGTTGTCCCGGCTCGTTGGAGAGTACAATGCGCGAAAACATCGCACTATCGGTATGAGACCTATCGATGTTACCCCCGCGATCGCCGATAAACTTTTAAATACGGTATACAGCAACGTAAAGATTGCGGCATCGGCAAGATTCAAAGTAGGCGATCCGGTACGCGTGAGTAAAGTCAAGACCATCTTTAAGAAAGGTTACACGCCAAATTGGTCGACCGAAGTGTTTAAGATCGTTAAAGTGCAGAAAACTAATCCCGTGACCTATGTACTCAAAGATTCGCGCGGAAATCCCATCGCTGGCGGATTTTACGAATACGAGTTACAACGCGTTGCTAATCCCGACGTACATCTCGTGGAAAAGGTGATACGCAAAAAGGGTGACAAGGTTTATGTGAAATGGCTGGGATTTGATGCGACACACAACTCTTGGATAGATAAAAATAATATATTATAAATATAAACAATATTGTACACTTTATAAAATATACATATAATTTACAATAAATATACATATAATTGTACAATAAATAAACATAATTTTTATTTACAATCAATATACATGCTTTTTATTTACAACGATATTTTGTAATGTCCCCACGGTAGCGTGTCGGTGGTTTCGGGTACGATATACCGCTTATCATCGTACGGACTTAGAGCAATTTTTGTCTCGCGAATAGTGTATACTTCGTGTAATTTAGATCTTATACACGACTGCTGACGCGTCATTTCAATCTCTTCGTTCAAACACCGCGTGTAATCGTCGAACGTTATCGTTCTCGCGACAACGTTACTCTTGACGCCTTTTATTTTTTTCGTAGCCTTTTTACCATCTATTCGTAACGCGTACATCTTCGCCCTAAGCCCGACGAATTCGGTCATGATGGCACCATTATTTTCATCCTTCATTAATCCCGGTATCTTTTTATTCGCGAGCGGTATAGCGTACACATTGTCCAACGCATAATCGCTGGTATCGAATCTGTCGACGTTGCGCTTTATATTCTCATATATATCTTCACACTCGATGTGATATATGAGACTGTCGGTGTCGGTGTACATGACTTTACATTTCTCTCGATACATAGGTACCATATAATCGTGGTGAAATTCGTACAAACATGTCTTGGATATGTCGAGTATACACATACCCACGTAGATTGGTTTATTAAATTTAACTTCGAGATTGCGCAATTCAACAGCGATCAGATTCTCCGAAAACACGCTTCTGCTGTGAAAATTTGAGTCACGAGCTTAATATTAACATGATTGCGCACATTTTCCATCGTTTTGCCAAATACCGCATTGTTCATTAATTTATATAAATTTTTTTCAAAATCATTTTTCGCGAGTGTTCGGAATTGTGTATTGAGTTCGATATAACTGCGAAGCCATGGAGATTGCGAAAACTGTAATTCGATGTATTTTTGTAACGCGAAGTCCGTGTCGCGTGCATTGCTGCAGATTGCGATAGTGTATTACGTAACGTTTTTTATCATATAAGGTTGCGAGCAACTTATCCTGCCTCTTACCAGGTGGTTTGTCGCGTGTCGGGCAAAACGGTAGGTCAGTGTGCGCATCGTGAACACGTTGCGGATATTCGAGATCGACTTCAAGGATGTAGCCTATAGGCGAATCGAGCGCGATCGATGATGTATCAAAATCGGATACGTCGTCGACCCATCGAAAATCTGCATAGGGCAAGGGTTGACACATTGCCCATCCGTACAAATTATTTACATCAAAGTACGTGAGATACGTTGAAGGTTTCGATGGGTCGTACGACTGCATATACTTGTTATTAGTGTGTGCGTATCTGTTGGAACATTGACTCAAACCACCACGTATTCCGCGTTCGATAATTAAAACCATGTTGATATCTGTAAGCAGTTCGAATGTAATATTCGTATGCTTCAACATGGCGTCCCATGTGTATCCGGGAAGAGTATAGTAATACGCGGGGTCGAGCCCATAACTTTTAACACAACTTTCGCGAAAATTTTCAAAAATATCTGCTAATAACAAGACATCAATTTTGAGATACAAGTCGCTATATTCGCCCAGCGTTCGAATGAAGAATCGCTTCCAGATGTTCTCGGCGTGCGCGTAATCGCTCTCAGATACTGTGTCGCCGGTCAAGGAACTGTAAAATGAGTCGCGCGGTGGTAAGCACGTATCTTGCAACCTGTCGACACAGTCAATATATTCGTACGGAAAGACGCCCTTCCGTGTTAATAAATCGAAATTGTCATTCGATAAATTTTGAAATTCAGATTTTAAAATTTTGAGCTTATCTTTACTCAAGAATGATGCTAATTTATCGAGACTGGCTGTAAGAAATTTATATGAATCGATAAAACGCAATTTAATATGATTTTTCGATTCCTCTTCGCCAAGTTTAACATTTTTCGTAAACGATATATATTTTTCTTTTGTTATCGGAAGTAAATCGATTCTCCCTTCGAATGCTGTAGCTATTTCCATGATAATGAAATGCGCGTCGTATCCGGATAAATTATGAAAAACTATTGGAATGCAAAAAGAATCTTTATAATTTAAATTGCAATTTGAATGTGCTGGACCTCTGTATCGCCCGGTCAGATGGCAATGATCGCGTACGCGTGTGTCATCTTGGACGAATGGTTTTTCGCAAATATGGCATTGTGTCGCGCTATGAAATTCTTCCCATTCATCAGATGTTAAATTTACCATGGGGACATTAGCCGACAAAATAGTCTTTACACGTTGCGCTAAATTTTTAAGTTCTTCGACGAACCATAACATGCAATCGATACCGCGACGAGAATGATACGCGGATAACGAATCGTCGTATGAGCAGTGTACATAATAAGCAATACTAAATACTTTATGATGTTGGTAATTTCTCTCTTCCTCCGTCTTTTCCAAAACGCACTCCAAGTCAGCGTACACGACGAGAGGAAGCCGCTCTTTCCGATTATAGTTGTTGAACGTGAGCCACTTGTCCTTATCGCTCGGTAATCGGATAGCGCACTCGTTTATCTCTCGACAGTCAACCATATGTGATTGCAATTTGTCGTCCGAGCCAAAGTAGTGCAAACATCTGTAAAAGAAATAATTTTTATTTTTGTTCAATTATTTGTACAATGTATTTTTATTAAATATATACATACCGGTCGCAGATATGTATTTGGCTTTTATGTTTACTCAATTGCGAGCTCACGAGGCGGGATAGATTCTTGATCCACGCAAAATGTCCAACGTTGTTGTCTTCCACGTACAGCAAGTTGACGTGTTTATCTTTCTTTACCTCGCTTAGACGTATCGGGACAATGTTCTTTTCCTCGATACTATACACATTGATTGAGATATCGTTGGCAAGTTCGAATTTTTTAATTTGGTTCACAGCCACTGGAAACTCAATGTCCTGGAGATTTAGCACTGTTGTATAATGCGGGTACGATGATTCCCGATAAACGTGATCTTCAGCTGGATATAGAGCGGCGACCACAGACCACGCGAAACACGCATTGTCTTTAGATTGCACGTTAATCACGGCTCTCTTCATCATTATTTCTCGTGGTAATTTAATATGGCACCCCGCGCGCATGGGATTATATTTATTTATATTTACAGTTAAATCGAGGATTCGCGACAACGCCTATCCGCTATCGCGTTCTTGAAATTCTTCGAGCGAGGCAAGGGTGGGCTCGACGACGCGCCGCTCGTACCATTCGCGTACATCGGTTGTGCGAAAGAGTTCATAGTTTCTGGTATTGATACTTTTATTTGCGTGTTTGTCACCCGTCACGAATTCACCATTGAACACGGTATTAACTTTCACACTACAATGTTTTTTCAGCACGTTTTGCACGTGTTCGAGTACAATGTCTTTGGCATCCTCGAAAAATTGACGAGGCTCGATATGATTATGATTTATAACCGCACCAGTTAATATGCGGCTCTCGAACGCCGTATCGAACTCTCGCCAAATCAATCCATGTTGTCGCATGCTGCATCCTGCACCCGCGTGTACAAAACGCCTGCGTAACGAGTTCTTCAATCCCTCAAGTCGCGCGATTCGGGCAATCAGCGATTGTCGAATCCCGATCGATAATCGTGGACATTTGATTCGACTTTGCTCTTCCAACGATTCTATATATTCGTCGCATCGTTGCTCCCACGCAATGTACTCCTCTATCGAATTTACTTGTGCAGATTGCTCGCGCAAATTTCGTTCGGCACTGTTTTCCGCCATATTTCCAAAAATTTTGCTAATAAGATGCGCTTATTAGTAGCTCTTGTCTCGGACCTCGTGGCAAAAATACTGGCTGAGTATGCCTTTTTACTTTAATTTTATATTCTATCTTGATGTCTCTTTCCATCATGTGTATCAACTAAATCTTTATTTCGCGGTTGGTCACGTACATTTTGGCTAATGTCGATTATTGCATTTTTGTCATCTAAAGATGATGTCAAATCTCAGGTGCGTCACGAAAGTTTCAAATTACATGCTGCTGTTTATATTACTTTGCATTTTTGTGCATTCGGCTAAATTTCACACTTGATGATGATGTCATCTCAGCCCAGATGCATCGAAAAAGTTTTAAATTACGTGTATATTAGCGCAATTTAATTTTGATAATTATTTTTATATTTCACGATTTGTCACGTTTTGACACGCGCGTTTGAATTCGATGTTATCGCAAAGCAGCCGCACATTGGCGCTTGAAAATTTTAGATTACATTGCATTTTTGTGCATTCGGCTAAACCTCACACCTGGTGATGATGTCATCTCAGCCCAGATGCATCGAAAAAAGTTTCAAATTACTTGTATATCAATGCAATTTAACCTTGATAATTATTCTTATATTTCACGATTTTGTCATGTTTTGACACGCGCGTTTGAATTCTGATGTCATCGCGAAGCAGCCGTACATCGGCGCTTGAAAAATTGAAAGAATATCAAGAAAGCTGTAGGTGCGTAAAGTAGATGAAGGGGCAAGGGTGGTATACGAGTCGTTTCTCCTTCTCCTAAATTTTCAATCTCCCACCACGCCATACTTTTGAAAAAAGCGTTATATACTCGGTTAATTTTTATACGATCAGTGTCGTGTCAACTGCTAGTACCAACGGTCCACTGCTCATAACCGAAAGACAAAATGTACTCTCCTGAAGAAAGTACCAGCAACAGTTGCAAACGCATGAATTACTACGTTCCACGAGACGAAATTAAACCGTGCAAGAAACCACGAGATGAAATCAAATCGTACAAGAAACCGTGTAATTTGTAAGTATTACAAATGTTTTATATATATATATTTTTTTTCATATGTTTTTTCCATGCTATTTCATATTTAATTGTATTTTTCAGATATGGTAAACCTCGTTGTATACCACGTATTTTGGTACGCAGATTTGCTTTGACGCGCACTGCTTATAAATACTTGGATATTGGAATCAGCGTTGGAGTAACATCTTACGTGGAATTACATCTCGGCGATAACCGAGACAATCAAATCGCATTACCTATTGACACATGGGAATCGCTAATGCTGAAACGAGTGGCTGTTGAACAGCTTGTACAAACGCCTAATCATGCGCCAATATGGATTTACGATTTAACAATTGAGATTGTTAAAATACATGATGCGAGTATTGTGAAACTTACATTACGCGATTCTTGCTTGTACATGAAACCGTCAACTATATTTTTTTTATTTGAACTCGAACATTGCGTTAATCATGAATATTTGAAACTGTGTGAGAATATAAAAGCTGTAAATGAGAGTTTCGATCGACTTGTCGTTAATTTGCAAGGTAATATGTTTGGTGCCGAAAAAGATGATGCTATTAAAATCTTGCGCGACGTCTATGATAAAACATCTGTCATAGATTGTGAACTATTAGCGTATGCTGTGGATGAACTTTAGTCTGAAACCTTGAGACGAGGTGATGTATTTTAATATAAATAAATGTGATAAAAATGAAAAAATGATTATGTATTTCTTTCGCTTCCCTTTCTTGCTTGCGCTATCCTTCTCCTACATACGTGCGTGCCTCGCGTAAGCGTTCTTCGTAAAGTGATACATCCCCTACTCTAAAATGTTTAATCGAGACGATGTCTATCTCGTTGTATCCGCCACAAAGTATTTGACTGTTCGTAAGGTAGAAGAAGTGAAGTGAAAAAGTACAAAATGGATCAAGAGATGATTGATATGTCGCGGCAAGCATCCAATTTTTATCAAAAGATATTAGATGCTGCAAAGGCTGCATTTTTACCATGGGTACGTAGTTTTGTGATATACCTTTTTGTACAAATTATGTATTATAATTTTTATATTATATTTACAGTGCCTCATCGATGTCCGCATAGACGGATTTGTAAATATACGGCATCGACAGAGAGTGCGTATGTTGCGGCGGATTGCACGAAAAGATCTTGCAGAATTATGGGGTGACACCCGAGAGGCCCGCGAGTGGGCGGAAATATTTCCGCTTAACGATATCTTTTGCCTTCGACAGCTTTTTGAGCTCGAACCTTATGATGATTACAGCGATTATTTCGGTGATGAAGATTGGGAACTGGAAGAGCTAAAAGAACCTCCGAACAAGAAGCATAGAACTAACTGTAAATATCTTCTTTATTAATAAATTTATTATTTATTAAATTTATTACGTTCAAACTAGATTAATATACTAATAAGATTTCTTTCTGTTTCAGAAGGAGCCTACATATTATATTATTTTTATTATTATTTTATTATTATTTTATTATTATTTTGATTATTAGTTTATTCTTTTTTAACCATACACACACACACACACACACACACATTTTGTATTAAACACAATTTTGAATAAATATTATTATATTTAAAAAATGTCGATTACTTCTGCGCCTTCTTCTTTCCTTTTCCCACGTACATGCCTCGCATTATCTCTCTCTCTCTCTCTCCCGCGAACATCATCCTTTTCCCACGTCAATGCGGACTCTATCCTTCTCCTACACGCGTGCATGCCTCGCGCTATCCTTCTCGCACCGCCTTACGAACGTCGTATCATCCACGTGCATGCTTCGCGCTATCTCTCTCTTTTACATGCATATTTAAAAACTTTAAATAGTTGTCTGTGGAAACATGCTAACTTTTGTTTTCTTATCAAGAGCTGAGAGTAAGCGTTCTTCGTAAGTGATACATCTCCTACTCTAAAATGTTCGAGACAATGTCTATCCCGTTGTGTTTGTCATAACGTTTCGAGCAGTGAGTGACGAAAAGTTTAAGTGAAATTTGAAAAATGCCGTCGTTGATTGAATTGGTGCTGCAAGGGGGTCGACCGAATGCGTCGTGGTGGGCGCAGGATCTCGCAATGGGGCTATTGCGGGTTTTGCTGAATCTGGTGTGTTTCCAAAGAGTAAGTAATATTTGTTTTATATTAATTATTTATAATATATTAATTATTTATAATAAATATTATAATTCGATTTAATTTAATTTATAGTATCAATATACGAGCGACATCCAGATCCCTGGATTTGTCAATATTAAACGCCGGCAACTTGTACGAGCGCTGCGCCTGCACGAGCGCGAATTCCTCGAGGACGTATGGGAGGATAATGGCCCGGACGGTCTTCATTTAGAACTAAGACGTCTCTTCGGGCTTGAACCCTATGAGGAACCCTATGTGATGGAAGAATCGTGGGACGAGCCTCCGAGCAAGAGGTCAAAGAATTAATTGTAAGTATCTTCTTTTTAAAATTTATATTAGATTTATAAACATTAAATTAATATACTAATAAGATTTCTTTCTGTTTCAGATGGAGCGCCGCATTATTATTATTATCATTATTATCATTATTATTTTTATTATTTTTTAAACACACACACACACTCACACACACACATTTTGTATTACACATAAATTTGAATAAATATTATTATATTTAAAAAAATGTCGATTATTTCTGCGCCTCCTTCTCCCACGTCCATGCATGCCTCGCGCTGTCTCTCTCTCTCCCGCGAACGTTATCCTTTTCCCACGCCAATGCGGACTCTATACTTTTCCTTCACGCGTGCATGCCTCGCGCTATCTCTCTCACTCCGCCTTGCGAACGCCGTATCATCCGCGTGCATGCTTCGCGCTATCTCTCTCTCTCTCTCTCCCAAGTGCATCCTTCGCGCTATCCCTCTCCCAAGTGCATGCCTCGCGCTATCTCTCTCTTTCTCCCAAGTGCATGCTTCGCGCTATCCCTCTCTTACACCTACTCGCGCGGGTCCCTCGCCTATCGGTTAGGACGCGGTCCCCCTCCCCCTCTCCGCGGACCCTTCGCCTATCGGTTAGAACGTGCGGACTTCTCGCTTATCGGTTAGGACGCGGCCCCTCTCCCGCGGACCCCTCGCCAACCAGTTAGGACGCGCGGACTTCTCGCCTATCGGTTAGGACCCGCGGACCGCTCGCCTATCGGTTAGGACGCGATTCGCCCGCGTGACGTCATATCCCCCCCCCCCCGCGTGACGTCATCCCCTCGTGACGTCACCCCCCCTCCCGTGACGTCACCCCCCTTGTCCTGATTTCCCCCCACGCCCCTCACCCCCCTCAGAGCCCATGGCTTAGAATCCGCATAGTATCACTACTATTCTTATCGTATCTTGCTTATCGCATGCCACGGCGTCAAAGATAAAAATGGAATACGGAAGCGCCTCGCTCGGCGGAATAACGTCACTATTATTAGAGAATGTAAAATAACCGATTTCATCGACGATAATAGCAAATTTTCCAAGTATCGATATTTCGGTTGTTGAAGTGATTTCGAGTATACGTACACATTCTCGAAATGTACACCGTGTGGACTTTCTATCAAACTTATCAACACGTTAGTCTTACCGCAATTCGAAGGACCGCAAATGATACCGCGTATAATAGTCGGCAGCATGTTTCCATGCTTGCTTATTTCTTTCTCGGACATTACTCGTGTTTTATCGTCAAAATTTATCACTTTGATTATCGTCGCTTGTCGCGCGAACCGCATGTATGCTCTCGCGAATCTCAAATCAGATTTTGGAAAATGAGTCATCGGGGCTCTATTTATAGAGGGGCACCGAACCGAAACCGCTCAGTCTCAAAATGTTTCTTCTTCTATCGGTTGACAGCGATATTCTCGAGCTTACCACCGAGCAGTTACAGATTATCCCCAAGATTGTTTTACTGCGAGACTTTGGTAGCTACGTGGAACAATTGTGGGACAAGCTTCCCGAACATATAAGAGCTGACTCAGAGGTTCAACATTATCGTCGATGCACGCGACATTATAATTTGCCGTGGCAGAAAACACATTTCGACGGTCCAACACCGTCAATAAAAAATTGTGGCAAATGCCAGCAAAAATTATAAGAGGTGGTGGTTTGTTAAATCGTGCGATAAACGCACTTCCTATTGAATTACATATTCCAGGCTATCAGTTTTGCGGACCGGGAACTCATTTAGAAACGCGATTGGCTAGAGGCGATCGAGGTATCAATCCATTGGATGCCGCGTATCGCGAGCACGACATAGCTTATTCCCGAAGCAACGATCTCGGTCAACGACACGTTGCGGATAATATACTCGCCACGAAAGCGCGAACGCGTATTACCGCGAGAGATTCGACTATTGGCGAAAGAGCAGCGGCTACAGCTGTTTGGGCGGCTATGAAAGCAAAGACAAAATTCGGTATGGGGATGAAAACAAAAAAATCATCGATGAAGAAAGAGACTGCGAAAAAACGAATACTTCCTATAGCGAAGCGCGGTGGTATCTTACCCATTTTACCATTATTGGGAGTTCTCGGTTCATTGGCTGGTGGAGCAGCGGGAATCCGAAGGCGGTGAACGATAGCAAGGCGGCGCAACGTCAGCTCGAAGAAATGCAACGTCATAATCGCGCCATGGAAGGTCACGGACTTTATCTCGCTCCATACGAGCGCGGACGAGGGTTCTCAACAGCGGCCAAGAAAAAAAAACGTCAAGATAAAAATGCCTGCGGTGTAACGACCAATTACAATTGGAACAGTTTGCAAGACGTATGCGTATACAATTTTTTAGAGGCGTTTTCATGCGCAATAATTTACCGATAAACGGTATACGGCGAAATGAGAGCGGTATCGTCAATTTGGATGACGTCGATGGTTCATACTCATTGGGTTGCGTATGCAAAGAGGGGAGATCGTGTATATATTTCGATAGTTTTGGAAATCTTCGACCGCCCAAGGAGTTAGTGCGATATTTTGGACAGAATGTTGCAAATATAGAATACAATCACACGGCCTATCAAATTATAATCAAAGTATTTGTGGACAATTGTGTCTTCGATTTCTTCAAACGGTCGATGATCGATATGAATTTAAAACCTGACAATTCTCCGTCGCGACTCAGTATTCGTTTGACAGTTTTCCAGCATGTCACTCACGCTTACGTTGACAGGCAAGAGTAGCGTTCTTGCTGTAAGCTACTTTCCGGCTATAGATTTAAACGATGACGATTACGAGCTTGGTTTAACGGACTTTGAAACTTATCATACGATATCGAACGTGAATTCTTGGAATAATAAATCTTATTTTGATAACGACGATAAGGAAATTACGATTCCCGAGGGATCGTACGAATTACACGCTATAAACGAATATCTCCGACGTGCAATTTTACAACATCGACGCGTAGCTGATTCCAACGATATCGTTGATGGCGAAGAACACGATGAATATCCAATAATGCTTCGCGCTAATCATAATACGCTAAAGAGTGAAATCGAATGTGCCTATAGAATAAATTTTAGTAAACCGGGCAACGTTAGATCGTTGTTGGGATTCTCGTCGAATCGTATATTACAACCTCGGAAATGGCACGAATCGGATGTACCGATAAATATTATTAGCGTAAATATTATTCGTATAGAATGCAGCGTAACCACTGGCGCGTACAGCAATGACAAGCGCGTACACACGATACATGAATTTTCACCGAGCGTACCGCCAGGATATAAGATATCGGAAACGCCAGCACAGATCGTTTATCTACCGATCGTCGCACGGAGCACTACTGATTTAATGATACGCATTGTTGATCAAGAAGGACATTTGCTCGATTTTCGAGGAGAGGAAATTACCGTAAGATTGCATATACGGCGGCGGCAAAAATAAAGCGTTTGACAAATTAAATGCTTGTGTTGAACGAAAGCACGGAGCACGCGAGAGACAATATCTTTGCGGGGGACAATATTTTTTCGAGAAGGCGAGTGACTGCGGTATCGGGTGACAATAATCAGAAATCTGGTTACGCTAAAAAGAAGCTCAGCGCGTTGAAACGAGATTTTTTAAAATCATTGGGATTCCTCGTACGAAATATTTAAACAATATGACATCTTGAATATCGGAGGCGAGCCGATCTTTGACGATCGTATCGTCAAGATTGACTCATACGTACAATCCATACGCCAACACAACGCTTGGATATAGCGACCAGATACGGATACCGATACAACATCAAGATTTGTACACATTACCATGTGAAAGTTTTCTATACGTCGAGGGAAAGTTGAGGGTGCGTAAAGTAGATGAAGAGGCAAGAGTGGTATTGGGAAACAATTGTGTCGCGTTTATGTTTGATGAACTTCGATATGAACTCGACGGTGTGGAGATTGACCGCAACAGAAACGTTGGAATAACTTCCACGATTAAAAACTATGTCTCTCTAACAACCGAAAAAGGTAAAATCTTGGAGAATGCTGCGTGGAATATGTCGCATAATGCTGTTGAAGCTTACTTCAATTTTTGCGTGCCGCTAAACATACTATTGGGTTTTTACGAAGATTATAAGCGAGTTGTGATAAACGCTCGTCACGAATTAATTCTGATACGTTCGCGCAACGACAACAATTGCATATTTGGACATGCTTCGGCTGAAGCTAAAATCAAATTATTCAAGATACAATGGCGTATGCCACATGTAATATTGAGCGAGGTCAATAAACTATCCTTGCTACGCGCGTCGGAAAGCGGCCGATACTTGAATATGAGTTTTCGCTCTTGGGATCTATACGAATTTCCTCTATTGCATAATACGACCAAGCATTCGTGGACCGTGAAAGCCGCCTCTCAGCTGGAGAAGCCGCGATACGTGATCTTTGCGCTGCAGACTGGTAGAAAAAATGCTGTGTCAAAAGATATTACTACATTCGACGACTGCAAATTGACCAACGTTAAACTCTATCTAAACTCGGAATTTTATCCCTACGATGATTTGAATTTAGATTTCGATAAAAATAGATTCGCCCTCTTGTTCGATATGTACTCTCGTTTTCGCAAATCTTATTACGGATGTGATAATGATGATGTGCTATTAAACATTTCAAAGTTTTTACATTGCGGTCCTCTCGCGGTTATTGATTGCTCGCGACAAAACGAGTCTGTCAAAAATTCCACCGTGGACGTGAGATTAGAGTTTGAGTGCAAGGAGGATATACCTGCAAATACTACCGCCTATTGTCTCATCTTGCACGATCGCATTGTCGAATATTGCCCATTGACCAACGTAGTTCGTAAAATTACCTAAATCAGCAAATATCCCCTCCAATGTCAAAATATATAAAGATTGAGATTTTGACGATCGACAACAGTCGTACATCATTCTTGCAATCGTACGGTAATATTATCAGCATGATCGCGCCAACGTTTGTGGATCTGCAGGGATTCATTATCGGGCGAAACTTTATCGTAAAGGAAGTAGCGATATTGAGAAATGGATTTGTTCTCTCTCATTACTTTTTTGCAAGTCTCGTACCATGGCGTGCGCTTACAAAATCTGAGAGATGCCAAGCTTCATGGCTAATCGGGCATCACCATGGACTTCAATGGGAGGATGGAAACGTCCATACAGCTTCGCTAGGCGTTTGATTACGAGAGCTGTGATAGGCGCGACGGAAGAGAAAGATTGAGCATCTCCTATCGTGTACGTTAAAGGACGCGAGAAACGAGAATGGCTGGCCGATATACTTGACGATGATGCGAGAAACGACGTTATTATTGAGACCTTCGATGCGGACTATGAAGATATCACTTCGTTAAATAAGCTAGATGTTACTAATACTATGCGCTGTGAAAAACATTTAGATAATTGCGCTTTACAAAATGTATTTAAAATATTCAATTGGTGGACGAATCATCATAAAGATTCATCCAAACATTATTTAGAATAAACTATTGTTAAAATATATTTTATTCTCTTTTATTCTTCCCTTTTCATCTTTCTTATCCCAGTATGCGAGTATTAAATTTCTGTACGTGACGTTAGATAGCGGCGTCAGCTAGTTAATTAAAATATAGATGTTACATTTCAGTACATGGACATAGACTTTAAATATTTGAATTGCGTATAAATAATTGTTTTGTCGTTCAATAGTCGTTCAATAGTCGTTTATAGCCGTTCAATAGCCGTTCGATAGCCGTTCAAAGCCGTTCGATAGCCGTTCAATAGTCGTTTATAGCCGTTCGATAGCCGTTCAAAGCCGATCGATAGTCGTTCAATAGTCGTTCATAGCCGTTCAATGGCCGTTCGATAGCCGTTCGATAACCGTTCAAAGCCGTTCGGTAGTCGTTCAATAGTCGTTCATATCCGTTCAATGGCCGTTCGATAGCCGTTCAAAACCATTCGATAGTCGTTCAATAGTCGTTCATAGCCATTCAATGGCCGTTCGATAGTCGTTCGTATCCGTTCAATGGTCGTTCGATAGCCGTTCAAACCGTTCGATAATCGTTCAATAGTCGTTCATAGCCGTTCTATAGCCGTTCGATAGCTGTTCAAAGCTGTTCAATACCCGTTCAATAGTCGTTCAATAGCCGCTCGATAATGGTTTACATATTATAATAATATATTATTCATATTTAAAAGACTTTAAATAGTTGTCTGTGGAAACATGCTAATTTTTGTTTTCTTATCAAGAGTTGAGAGTAAGCGTTCTTCGTAAAGTGATGCATCCCCTACTCTAAAATGTTTAATCGAGACAATGTCTATCCCGGTATGTTCGTCACAAAGTGTCTGACTGTTCGTGAGGTAGTTTTGAAAGAAGTGAAGTGGAAAAAGTATAAAAATGGCTCAAGAGATGATTGATATGTCGCGGCAAGCAACCAAATTTTATCAAAAGATATTAGATGCTGCAAAGGCTGCATTTTTACCGTGGGTACGTAGTTTTGTGGTGTACATCTTTTGTGCAAATTGTGTATTATAATTTTTACATTATATTTACAGTGCCTCATCGATGTCCGCATAGACGGATTTGTAAATATACGGCATCGACAGAGGGTGCGTATGTTGCGGCGGAACGCACAAAAAGATCTTGTAGAGTTAAGGGGTGACACCCAAGAGGCCCGCGAGTGGGCGGAAATATTTCCGCTTAATGATATCTTTTGCCTTCGAAAGCTTTTCGAGCTCGAACCCTATGACGATTACAGTGATTATTTCGGTGATGAAGATTGGGAACTGGAAGAGCTAAAAAACCTCCGAATAAGAAGCATAGAACTAACTGTAAATATCTTCTTTTTAAAATTTTAGTACGTTCAAACTAGATTAATATACTATAATACTTGTTTTTCTGTTTCAGAAAGAGCGCCGCCTTATTATATTATACATATTTTATATCTTTTTGTATATTTTATATTTTTATATTATTATTATTATTATGTTTTATTATTTTTAAACACACACACACACACACACACATTTAAACGAATACACAATTTTGTATAAATATTATTATTATTATATTTAAAAATGTCGATTATTTCTGCGCCTTCCTCTTTCCTTTTCCCACTCATGCATGCCTCGCATTATCTCTCTCTTTCTCCCGCGAACGTCATCCTTTTCCCACGCCAATGCGTACTCTATCCTTTTCCTACTCGTGCATGCCTCGCGTTATCCTTCTCGCACCGCCTTACGAACGTCGTATCATCCACGTGCATGCTTCGCGCTATCTCTCTCTCTCTCCCAAGTGCATGCTTCGCGCTATCTCTCTCCCAAGTGCATGCCTCGCGCCATCTCTCTCCAACGTGCATGCAAACGCTATCCTTGTCTTACGCTCATATGCACGCCTCGCGCTATCCTTCTCCCACGCCCATAGAATATCATTAGCGCTATCCTTCTCTTACACATTGCGGACGCCTCGCGCTATCCTTCTCCCACGCCTCCTCGCGGCATCGTACCTTCGCGTTCCCTCTTGACCCCTCGCCCATCGGTTCTGCCGCGATCCCCCTCCCCCTAACCGCGGACCCCTCGCCAGCCGATTTCGTGCAGGTCCCCCTCCCCCTCTTCGCGGACCCTTCGCCTACCGATTTAGACGCGGTCCCTCTCCCCCCCTCGCTGCGGAACCTTTCGCCCATCGGTTAGGACGCGGTCCCCTTCCCTCCTCTCCGCGGACCCCTCGCCTACCGGTTCGGACGCGATTCCCC
This sequence comes from Formica selysi, assembly GCA_009859135.1. Lineage (NCBI taxonomy): Eukaryota > Metazoa > Arthropoda > Insecta > Hymenoptera > Formicidae > Formica > Formica selysi. The sequence continues at coordinate 284,924 of WHNR01000052.1, read as the reverse complement.
CGCGTGACGTCATACTTCCTCGCCCCCCCCTCAGAGGACCTGCGTTAGAACCGGCCTAGATACACTACTGACACCAATATTCGTAACTCCGGTGGACTAGCCTTTGCCGTATCAAACTCAGTTCCTTATAAGCTCTTAGACAATAACTTCTCTATTCCAGGCCATATAGATACCCAAGCCATTACCATTCCTTTTAACAATAGCTCATTACTAATAGTTTCTATTTATAAATATCCGCGAGGCTCCCTCCCTGCCGGTGTCTGGGACGCTCTGTTTCAATTTTACGGTATCTTCACTTCTACTATCATCCTGGGAGACTTTAACGCCCATCATACCAAATGGGGATGCGAACGCTCTGATCACAACGGGGTTAGCCTCTTGAGTTCTGCTCTTTCACACTCCTTCATGTATTTGAACGATGGTACTCCTACTTTCGTCTCTCGCCCGAACCAGAGTCGTTCTGCTATTGACCTCACCTTCGTCTCCGCCTCCCTACTTCATTGCTGTTCATGGGAAGTCCTATCCGACTCCCTGACCAGTGATCACTTCCCCATCTCCGTCGCTATTAACCTGATGATCAAAAAACGTTCCTTCTTTTCTCATAAAATTAAATTAAAAAAGCAAGATAAGAAACAGTTCCTAGCTTCGCTTCATTCTTCCTTCCCTTCCTTTCAAGAAGCCTTCAGCTCCTCCCCTCTCAACTTCATCCAGAAATATAACCTCATCACTAATCATATCCTTAACCAACTTCCTAACCTAAATCCCAAATTCCCCCTAGTTCCCAATCCGCCTCATCATCCTCTTCCTCTTCCTTGCCTTCCTCTGCTCCCTCCTTCTTTCCTTCTTCCCTTTCTCCCAAACGCACATCCCTTCCTGCACCTTGGTGGAACGATGACTGTGAGGAAGCAATAGCGGAGAGGAAAAAAGCTTTAGCGCTATACAAGCGTAACCCCTCCTATCAAAATTTCATAGAACTCAAGAGGCAAGAAGCCGTCACTAAACGAACTTTAAAATCAGCTAAAAGAAAGGGCTGGAAATAATTCTGTTTATCATCAACTAATCAAACGCCCATTTCCTACATTTGGAATATGATCAAGCGCTTCAAGAAAAGGCATTTAGGTCTTCCTCCTCCTCCACCTAAATCTAACTACGAAATGCCAGACAGTATTCGAGATCTTATCAATTTTTTATGTCCTCCTTCTGTTCTATACAAACTCTATTCATCTATTAATGATCTGTCTAATGTATATTCGTGCTCGACCTTCGACGAGCCCTTCATCTCCTCTGAATTTGCCACAGTTATAAGTAATCTTAAAAATCGAGGTTGAAAAATGGCGGTTGGGGAAGAGATAGTTAGGGCATGTGCCCGAAGAGAAAGGCACGGGTAGTTGGTGCAGAGAGGAGGAAATCGGAGTGGAGAAAAGGAGCAGGAAGAGCAAAAAGGGAGGAACAGATGGGAGTAAGGGGAACAAGGTGGAAGGATAATTGTAGAAGAAAGAAGGACACAAAGACGCCTGGCAGATTGAAGGTTAGGAGGAAGAAAAAGAGAGAGAAAAGATGGATAGAAGGAGAAAGGCGGAGAGTGAAGAGGAAGGATGACAGAAGGTGGAGAGGTCGATAAGAAAGAGGAGAATTAGATATGATAGGGCATAAAGGAACGAGGAGAGTTGAATGGGAAAATCCGAGAGGTGGCGCCGAATGTAGGTAAGGAACTAGGATCGAGCACATGTGGAATCAGTGGATATCGATACGGAAACGGACAGTAGGAATAGAATACATAGCAAGTGAAAAGAAGGAAAGGCAAAGGTGTGACAGAAGTGAAAAAGGTGAAAAGGGACTGGCAGTAGGCAGAAGGACAACAGAGGAAGGGAAAAGAAGAGAAAGGGGTGTGACAGGGAAAAGAGACGAAAGAAGTAGAAGGTGGAAGAGGAGACAGGTTAAGCGCAGAAATTCGGTAGAAATAAGAGTGTGAGTGAGAAGAGGAGGTGAGAAGGAGAAAGAAGGAAAGAAGAGGGAGGCGGAAATAAGAGAAAGAAGGAAAGAAGAGGGAGGCGGAAATAAGAGAAAGAAGGTGAACATGGAGAAGTGGATGAAAGAATTGGTGGAGGTAAGGGGAATAAGGAGGGAATTAAAGCTATGGAGAGAAGAGAGAGAGGGAGGAAGGAAAGAAGAGAATAGAAGGTCAACAACATCATCGGAGAAGCAAAAAGAAGAAAAGGGGAAGGGGAAGAGAGAGAGGAAAATAAGGGACAGAACAAGAAGGAAGAAAAAGGAGACAGGGAGGAGTCAGGAGGCAGTGAGGAGGACGAGGGAAAGAAGAGGTCAAGGTGGAGGAAGGTGGAGGAAGTAAAAGCCTGGTGGGACACGGAAGAAGAGAGTGAGACGGATAGAGAGGAGAGAAGGGAGGAGAAGAGAAGTATGGACGAGGGAAAGAGGAAGAGGGAAGGAAGAAAGTGGAGGAGAGGCAGGGAGGAACCGAGGGGAGAAGAGAAAGTAGAAAGTGAGGTACGAGGGGAAGCGGGGGAAAGAGAGGGAAAGGAGATAGAGCAGAGAGAAGAAAAGCTGAAGGGGAGGAGAGAGGAAAATAAGGGACAAAACAAGAAGAAAGGAAAAGGAGACAAAGAGGAGCCAGGATGCAGCGGAGAGGACGAGGGAGAGAAGAGGACAAGGAGAAGGAAGGGGGAGGAAGTAAAAGACTGGTGGGACACGGAAGAAGATAGTGAGACGGAGAGAGAGGAGAGAAGGGAGGAGAGGAGAAAGAAGGATGAAGGGAAGAGGAAGGAGGAAGGAAAAAAGAGGATGAGAGACAGGGAGGAACAGAGGGGAGAAGAGAAAGTAGAAAGTGAGGTAAGAGAGGAAGCGGGTGGAAGAGAGGAAAAGGAGATAGTAGGGGAGGAGGAGTGGAGTAAGATAGAAAAGGTAAGAAAGAGGAAGGAAGAAAAAAAGACTAGGATGAAGGCGAGGGATATAGAAGAAGGAAGAAAAGAAGAAAAGAAGACAAGGAGAGGACCTGAAAAGAAAGAGGAAGACGAGAGGAGAGGACGAATCGGAGGAAGCAACAGGGATCTGGAGAAGGAGAGGCAGGAGGGCAGAGGAAAAAGAGAGAGTGAGAAGCAAGAGAGAAGAAAGAAAAGGAGAAGAAATATGGTATGGAGAGGAGTCAGAGGAGAAGAGCCAGAGGAGAGAAGGAAGGAAGTCGAGGGAATGATGGAGGAAGTGCTAGGAAGGAAGGCAAAAATAAGGGGGCTGGAGGAGAGAGTAGGAGAGGGGGAAGGAAAGTTTTGATTGTGGAGATGGAGGATGAGGAGGAAAGAGAGGAACTATTAGGGAAGGAGTATGAGATTAGGAAAACGTGGGGAGTCGGAATAGATGAGGACTTGACGATGGAAGAGAGGAAGCTGAGATGGAGGATGGTACAGAAGGCAAAGGAGGAAAGAAGAAAGGGAAGGAGTGCGGTAATGAGTAATAGGAAGTTATGGGTAGATGGTAGGGAATGGGAGTGGGATGAGGAGAAAAAGGTATGGTGGGAGAGGAAAGGAAGGTAGAACTAAGTACAGGCTGTAGAAGTAGGTGGGTAAGGTGGAGAGTTGTATGAAAATTGTAACCCCTTTGGGGAATCAATAAAGAACATTATCTATCTAAAAAAGTAATCTTAAAATCCGCTCATCCCCAGACCTGGATAGGCTGGGTTATGACCACATATCTTTACTTCCTGACTTCTACTTTCCTTTTCTCCTTGATATCTTTAATGAACTCTTTACAGAAGGTATCTTCCCAAACGCATGGCATCATTCCTTAGTATTCCTCATTCCAAAAAATTCTCCTAACAAATATCGCCCCATATCCTTAATCTCTTGCTGTCTCAAGCTCATGGAGAAACTCATTCTTTCTAGGCTGGACTGGTGGGTCGAGAAAAATCATATCCTCCCTAAGAACCAATATGGCTTCAGGAAGGCCAAATCCTGCCAGGATAACATAGGGATCCTTACTACTGAAATCTACAATGGTTTTATCTCTCGCCAAACCACCGCATGTGTCTTCCTCGACATTGCCGGTGCATTCGACAACGTCATCCCCAGCATCCTCATAAAGGATTTGGTCGAGTTAGGTCTTCCTCCTAAGATATGCTTCTTCATCTACAACCTCATCCATTATAGAGAGCTTCAATTAGTAATTAATGGTGAAATCACAGAATCATACCTTTCCTATAAAGGAGTTCCCCAAGGCTCCATTTTAAGCCCTTTGCTCTTCAACATTTATGCAGCCAAATGTAGAAACTACGTATCCAAAGAATGTGACATCATTCAATTCGCTGATGACACCGCCGTCTTTATTAGATCCTCTAATCTACCTCGCTCTCTTCAACTTCTCGAATCCTCAGTAAATAGATTCGCTTCTTTTCTTAACTCTAGAGGTCTGTATATCTCTCCTTCCAAATCTGCGCTCGTAGTCTTTGCTAGAAACAGGAAGAGTCCTCTCTCTTATTCTATCAACCTCTGCGGGTTGACAATTGAATCATCATCTTCCTACAAATTTCTAGATATTACTCTTGATTCTAAACTCAATGGCCGCATCCATACAGAAACTCTTGTCACCAAATGCTCTAAATTAACTAATGTCATCCGCTCTCTTCGCGGTATCTGGTGGGGTGCAAGCCCCTCTCTCCTACTCAACATTTACAAATCTCTTATACGAGGAAGCATGGAGTATGGTTGTTTTGCTCTTCCTACCAATAACAAGGGACTTATGGAAAAGCTTGAAACAGTTCAACGTCGCGCTTTAAGATTCTGTGTCGGTCTTCGTCAATCCACTCCTTGCAATGTAGTCTTGTCCGAAACTTGCATCGGCCCTTTGAAGAATAGGTTCACATTTCATACCTCTAAATACATTCTTAAAGCCTTAGCCGACGCTTCACATCTCGTAATAGATAGGCTTCACGATCTTCAAGTCAACCTAATTAGAAGCGACAGATACAATGTTCCTAACTGCTTTCTATTGTATAAAGTCTTTCTTGTATATAAAAAATTTAAATCTAAGATTGCCTGCTTTGAGGGCCCCCCTGTTTATCACTTTGCCCATGACTCAGTTCACCTGCTTCCCAACGTTGAGTTTACCTCCGCTTCATTCGTAGACGAATTACACCAGGCACCTATTCCGCAACTCCTCTTCCTTCCACACTTCAGCCACTTCATACACGGCAAAGACGTATTCTATACTGATCCCTCCAAAATCAACTCTGACTTGCACGTAGGCTTCGCATTCTACTCACCATCCCTTAACATACAACGCTTATACAAAATCGATTCTCTCGCATCAGTTTATACAGGTGAAGCCATGGCTCTACTTTATTGCATCGAGCATATTCTCTGAAACAATATTTCTCAAGCCTCAATATTCACCGACGCTTGCAGCGTTGTTGAAGCCATCTCCTCAAAATACTCCAGGAAACAGAGCTTTTTAATTTTATCTATTAAAGACAAACTTCGGATAGCTAGATCGCAAAATATAAATATTACCATCATCTGGATCCCAGCCCATGTTGGCATATTGGGAAACGAAACCGCAGATCACCTCGCCAAGAGAGCCACCCGCTACGGTAGCTTCTTACAATGCCCGATACCCTTTAGTGATTTTTATGCCATCTGTCATCGCAACCTACAATCTGACACCTCCAAATTTCTGCTCGATCGTGCTCAACAGACAGGAAAACAATATTTTGACTTATTTCCCCCCTTTGCTACTAAACCTTGGTTCTACGGAATGAATCTCAGCCGCGAGGAGATTGTAGTCACCTGCAGGGTCAGGAGCAATCATTACAGTCTTAATAACAGCTTGTTTAGATGTAACATTGTCTCGTCCCCAGCGTGCGACTGCGGATTTCCTACTCAGGACATTAACCATATTCTGTGGTATTGCCCTATCTTTAGTAACCATAGAAATTCTCTTCTTCTCTCTATTCAGAAAAAGCTCAAAAAGCCTTCTCCCTATAACGTCTTTCATCTTCTCAAAACACCCTCCCCTCAAATCATTACCCCTATCATATCCTTTCTTAGGAAACACAACTTACAAATTTAACTCTCCTTCTCTTCAACAAACAAAAACTTCTCCTCATACATGCTTAACGCACCCTATCCAGACCTTCATACCATAGCACCACTCATTTAAACAAGAATTCTGGCCGTGTGGCGGGTAGCTATCTAACGCGGAGCCATACAAACAAAGAAAAAGAAGCTCTGTCTCTTTCTAATCGCTCGCTCGCTATGTACTACGTATCGCTTAGCTTCCTGCTCCTTGCATATTCACTTACGCGTTCACTCGCACTTCTCTCTCTCTCTCTCTCTCTCTCTCTCTCTCTCTCTCTTTCTGCTCCTTCATTATTGTATTCTTTTATTCCCATTATTATATTCTTTTATTTGCTCAACTTTTATTCTTTCTATTCTCGTCTCCCTACATGAAAATAAATAAATTTATTTATTTATTTTTATTTTATACAGCATAAATGAGATATACAACACAAGTTATTTTCTTTTTTTATATCACTATAGTTAATACAATACATAATTACGTTTCACTATAGTTAAATACAACACATGAGCATACAAAAATACACACGCACACGCACATACATAATACTTTTTTTATTTATAAAATATACAATATCTTATTTATGCTTTATAAAATAAAGATGAATAAATTAATTTATTATCATGTAGGAAAACAAGAATAGAAAGAATAAAAGTCGAACAGATAAAAGATTATAATAATGGGAATGAAAAAATACAATAAAGAACAAGCAGAGAAAGAGAGAGAGAGATAACGAATGAGGAGCAAGCGAGATAGCTAACATGAAAGACTTCCGAAGTCTCGCTCGCGAGGCTTGCTTTATCTATAATCTCTCGCGTTATATATCGTTACTGTAAAATTTTTGTTTTTTGCGCTTATTGCTCCGACAATAATTACAATGAATTAATGATATTTTACCGATTAAAATGATACCAAACACGATATAAGTCGGATAATTTTTAATCAATTATGTAATTAAAATTATGATTACTTATTTCATTAAAAATAATCCGATTTATGTCATATTTAGTGTCATTTTAATCGCAAAAATGTTATTAATCCATTACAATTATTTTCAGATATATAAAATGCGAAATACAGAGATTTTATTTTCTATAATAAGATGACATATACACATCAAAGATTACAGATAAAGGGAGCCTGGCGAGCGAGACTTCGGAACTCTTCGATGTTTATCATCTTGCTTGCTCCTTCATTCTTTCTTGCTCTCGCTTTTGTCGATTCTTCAGCATCGGGGATCTTTCTTTATGTACAAAATATAAACATTTTATAAAATAAAAACTTACATTTTGAATATTATTAGTATGAATATAATTATAATGGATTAATGAGAATAAAAAGAATAAAAGTCGAATAAATAAAAGAATATAATAATGGGAAAGAAAGAATACAATAAAGAACGAGCAGAGAAAGAGAGAGAGAGAGAGAGAGAGAGAAGGAGAGAGAGAGAGAGAGAGCAGCGTGAATGAACGTGTAAACGAATGTGCGAGGAGCATGATATATATATATATATATATATATATATATATATATATGCACATCATGATAAAATCAAAAGAGACAATATGAGCAATGTTATAGAATTGTGTTCAAAATATGGAAGCGTCCCGTTTGACCACGTTGATATTGACCACGGTCCCGATTGACCACAGTCCCGATTGACCACGTTGATATTTACCACGGTTCCGATTGACCACGGTCCCGATTGATCACGGTTCAAATTGACCACGGACCCGATTGACCACATTGATATTGACCACGATCCCGATTGACCACGTTTTTATTGACCACTTTAATATTGACTACGGTCCCGATTGACCACGTTGATATTGACCACGGTCCCGATTGACCACGGTCCCGATTGACCACGTTGAGATTGACCACGTTGATATTGATCACGGTCCCGATTGACCACGTTGATATTGACCACGTTAATATTGACCACGGATCAATACATGTCGTTACTAGGGCATGTACTTTGCAAGTTGTAAAGCGAGGTCCATTGTGCCTGACTGGCGGAGAGGGTGCGGGAAGGGGGCCGAAGGCCTCCCTTGCACCCCCCCGCATGTGTGTGTGTGTGTGTGTGTTTTACATGGTTTTTCAATCGGGACCGTTGTCAATATAAACGTGATTAATCGAGACCGTGGTCAATATTAACGTGGTCAATATTAACGTGGTCAATCGGGACCGTGGTCAATATCAACGTGGTCAATCGGGACCGTGGTCAATATTATCGTGATCAATATCAACGTAGTCAATCGGGACCGTGGTCAATATCAACGTGGTCAATCGGATCCGTGGTCAATCTGGACCGTGGTCAATCGGGACCGTGGTCAATCGGAATCGTGGTAAATATCAACGTGGTCAATCGGGACTGTGATCAATCCGGACAATGGTCAATCGGGACCGTGGTCAATATCAACATGGTCAATATCAACGTGGTCAATCTCAACGTGGTCAATTGGGACCGTGGTCAATATTAACGTAGTCAAACGGGTGCCACTCTCAAAATATGTATGCGACACAGACATCTGTGCTCTAAAATTGCTTGTACGAGATAGAGCAGTAGAAATACAACATTTTTTCTGTCTCCACATATTTAACACAACGCGAAAAGCTTGGATTTTATTGCTCTGTTTAAAATATGCATATGTCCCTGACTCTCATTACTCTATATAATACTGTCGATAACGTAACTATAAAGTGTTGGTAACATACCGATACTTTTAGTTACGTTTAGATGAGGGCGCTAACCCGTCGGAGTTCGCCCGTCGCTCCGGCATCCTCTTAAAAATTTAAAAAGAAGTTTTATTTCATAATAATTTTACTTCAAATTTATACAGGAAATTAAATCTCTTTTTTTTCATTATAAGTAAAACTAGGTGTTTCAATCGTTTTAGTGCCTCTAACATATAGAACTTTTCTAATTCTAAAAATAATCTAAATCTACTAAATTATAAATTTAAAAATATTTTTAAAAAACGATTAAGTTTTGAATCTGCGCTTGACGATAAATCGTATAACACCATATATCATATATTGTGAACATAATATCCACATTCATAATGTACATGCGCACATACATATGCATGTGCACATGTACATAGTAATCATACAAATTTATATTTTTATTGTTGCAGAAAATGATGAATCGAGTGGTGAAAATTTAGCTCAAGCAAATGCAAGTGCAAATGCAAGTACCTCTGCAGACACTGAAAATGTATCTAATGAAAACAATGAAGTAGTTATGGATGCTGAAGAAGCAGCCATACAAAATGTTGATGTCGAAGAATTTGATTATGAATTTAGGATAGACATTGAAAATATTATAATTTCTAATGATGAAATCTCAGCTAACCCAATGCTATCTCGTCATTTTCGATGTGCTAGTCACACGTTAAGTTTGATCGCTACTAACGTGACACTACGAACATGATAAATGAATGTCCAAGAATGAAAACAGCTCATAGAAATGCCATGGATAGATGTCAAGATCTGTGGAAATGCTTAAACTCACAAAAAAAAAAACGAGAAGAATTAAGAAAAGTTATTAGATGCGGTTTGAAAAGACCGGTTCCAACAAGGTGCAATTCTTTATATGATACCGGTAAACCTGCATAAAAGGGGACCCCCCTCGTATGACCTTGACCTTGACATGTTATCAAGGTCATGACCCTGAACAACATACAAAAAGTTTTAGCCGTCGGTCATTATTAATTGGAAAGTTATTAACAAAAAGGTATGAAAAATATAGCACTTATTTTGAGTATTAAAAGGCATAAACAATTAATACGTATGTGGAAATAGTATATGTATGAACGAAGGAAAATCATTAGCAGTGAATCGTTGATATATTGAACAATTTTTTTGTTAAAGCAGAAAATAATTGATTGATTTAATGGTAAAACTTAAGATTAAGGGCGACCTCACCGATTTCAATGATCTTGGTATATGTTGTCAAGGACATAATTCTGAATAACTTTTTCTTGTAATTTGATCGTCGCTCGTTGTTTACTACAAAGTTATGAACAATTAAAGATAGTGACTGACTGATGCTTGGGACATAAAACTGTGCACATTTTCGCATGACGCGCACACACACACACACACGGGGGGCTGCAAGGGGGGGCCTTTGGCCCCCCTCCCGCACCCACCCCGCCGGTAGGCAGGGTGGACCTCGCTTTACAACTTACAAAGTACATGCTACATTGTAAAGCAAGTAAAGCTTCCTGTCCATGCATGTACTTTGGTATATTTCAAACTTTTTGGTTAATAACTTTTTAACGGATCGTGACCGCAACTTATTTCAAGGTCAAGGTGATTCAGGACGATGACCTCGACAACATATGTCAAGGTCAAGGTCATACGAGGGGGATCCCCTTTTATGCAGGTTTACCCAAGGCCGTTTCGGGATTAAGATTTTGAATACATCATAGAATATTTACAATGGTGTAAACCTCTGGCGACAGCGATTGATATATTACAAGGAGAACAATATTGTCATTACGGTTATCATTTATCGTCACTGCTGAGTATTATGAAAAAATGGGAATCATTAGTACAAGACAGTCACCTTGCAATATGCAAACCATTAGTTGAAATCCTAAAAAATGCATTAGAAAGAAGATTCTGTGAATATTTCAATATTGAAGACAAGGGCGAATTTGCAACAGTAGCTGCATTCACACATCCAAAATTTAAAACATCTTGGATATCTGCTTTAAAAGAAGATGCTAAAGAAAAAGTGAAAGAGTTGGCACATAATATTATGAGACCCGTTAGAAACGAGCAACCAGCCGCTCCACAATCACAAGATGCTAATGATGATTTTTTCGATTTTGGTGAAAACAGTTCGGATTCGTTTCTTACTACAGCATTTGTTCCACAAGGACAAGAAGAAAATGAATTAATGCGGTATTTTAATGAAACATCAACCTCATTCGAGTTTCTGGAAAAATTTCCTTTGGTTAAGAAATTATTTATAAAATACAATACTGCATTGCCATCCTCAACACCAGTAGAAAGCCTTTTTTCGTATGCAACTTTATTTAATTTATTAAAATTTAATAGATTATCAGATTCACAGTTTGAAAAACGGGTATTATACAAGTCAAATGCAAAAAAGAAATATTTATAAATAAACACATGTAAATATTTGTAATATTATTCAATTGCAAATTTATCTTTAATCTAGTTTACGTAATGTTATATCCGTCTAAAAAAGACATCACAGATGTAAAAAAAAAGCGCTAAGTATATCTTTCTCCAGCCAAAATAGTCCTTTACAAAAATTAATTGCCATCAAAAATATCTTCTCAAAAATTATATTTATTTTACAAAAATTTATCGCCACCAAAAATATCTTCTTAATAATTATATAATATTTATAAATTACATTTTATCTATATTAATAACACGGGAAAACAACTTAAAATATTAGCATCAAAAAGAAGTGAAATCAAAAAATCACGCTAAGTAAATTTAGGAAAATATAATGCATAATATTTAGTTGAATTGCTTTCTATAATTAGAATAGATCTATTTAATGTAAGATGCAAAAAATATAAAAATTGTGATATTTTGCATTCTTTTATCTATTTAACATTTCATTCTATTCTATTTGCAGAAGCAAATAAAATGCAATAAAATATACATATATATATATGGCATAAGGGAGGGTGTAAAACTTAAAATTGATCGTACAAATGTATAATTATTATATATTTTTAAAATATTTATATACATATATACAAATAATAAATTATTTATATCTAAATTATTATTCATATTTATTTCATTCAAATATACTTAAACGTATATTCAAGAAAAGAAAATATAAGACACAAAAAATTAAATTTCGAAAATTAAAAAATTTTAAGTTAAAAAATAAAAATTCAAAAATTAAGGTTAAATATATAAATACAAAAAAATTTAATGCAAGAAAATTTAAAGCTAAAAATAATTAAATTCAAAAAATTTTAAGCGCGAAAAAATAGACGTTAAAAAAATGAAAGTAAAAAAATTTTATGTGCAAAAAAGATTTAGCGCTGTTATGTAAAGTTATTTTAGTTTGTATTATATTTTATTCATAATGTTAATTTTAATTGGAATAACAGCGCTAAGTTTTTTTTGCACATGAAATTTTGTTACTTTCATTTTTTTAACTTCAATTTTTTTGCGCTTAAAATTTTTTGAATTTAATTATTTTTAGCTTTAAATTTTTTTGCATTAAATTTTTTTGTATTTATATATTTAACCTTAAATTTTGAATTTTTATTTTTTAACTTAAAATTTTTTAATTTTCGAAATTTAATTTTTTGTGTCTTATATCTTCTTTTCTTGAATATACGTTTAAGTATATTTGAATTAAATAAATATGAATAATTATTTAGATATAAATAATTTATTATTTGTATATATGTATATAAATATTTTAAAAATATATAATAATTATACATTTGTACGATCAATTTTAAGTTTTACACCCTCTCTTATGCCATATATACAGGGTGTCCCATAATTCGCGGATCACCCGCCATGTGCAGGTAGAGCACATGAAACCGGGAAGAAAAGTCCTTTACCATTTTGCGATTTTCGTAATAATTATTAAGAAATTAATTTAAAAAGATGGGCCAATCCATGCCTTACACAAGCGCACGGCGAGAAGAGACTTCCTATTCAGGCGTTGCTCGGTGCGCGGCGAAGCGGTGGGAGGGGCGCTGTGTACGGCTACGTACGAGCGAACGCTGAAGCCACGCATCTCGAACTATTCTCTCTCTCTCTCTCTCTCTCTCTCTCTTTCTTTCTCTTTCTCGCGCGCGCGGCATAGGAAGCAGAGTTGGGCAAAAATGTAATCTAATTGACAATCACAAATTTCAATTACAATGTAATTCTTAATGCAATTAATAATTACATTTTATAATCGTTAATTATTGCAAACAATTACATTGTTAATTATTGCAAACAATGTAATTGTTTGCAATAATTAACGATTATAAAATGTAATTATTAATTGCATTAAGAATTACATTGTAATTGAAATTTGTAATTGTTAATTAGATTACATTTTTGCCCAACTCTGATAGGAAGTATTATGCTATCGTTTTCACACCACCTTGCGGTAGATAACACAGTGTATTTTTTTTAAAGTGGTATCCCCAATAGGTCTAATCCACTCTCATATTTTAATGTAAAAATTGTTCGAAGTGCCTTCCTCGTTCTCGTAAACAGAGTTCGGTTCTTCGAGTAATATTGCGTGTCGCGCGATACGCCATTTCCGGCGTGATGGTATTAAAAGCTGCGAGAATTGCTTCTCGTACTTCATCTTCTGTACCATCACGCCTGTGTTCGACTAAATTTTTTATGTGACCTCATACAAAATAATCTAAAACATTAAAGTCTGGCGATCGCGCCGGCCAAATGATTGGGCCACCTCGACCCATCCATCTGTCCGGATAATGCGCGTTTAAATATTCGCGAACCCGGCGAGCGAAATGCGCAGGAGCCCCGTCATGTTGGAAGATGAGTTGATTTCTTACATTAAGAGGAACATCTTCGAGGAGAATGAGTAACTCGTTTTGGAGGAAATTTAAATATATTTCCCCATTTAAATGTGGTGGTAGGAAATAAGGACCAATCTGAAAATCACGAAAGAAAATGATATATTAAAGCTGCGAAAGAAAATTCCTTGATTTACTAAAATTTACTACTTACTCGGTTCGCTGTTATTCCTGCCCATACATTTATCGCCCATCGATATTGGAACGAGCATTCCCGAACGGCGTGCGGATTGTCTTCCGCCCAATATAAATAATTACGACTATTAAATACGCCGTTCGGGGTAAAAGTTGCTTCATCCGTCCATAAAATTCGGTCGGGAAAAAATCGTTTTGCCGACACTGAGCGAGAAACCCTGTGTATGTTTCGCTGACTGTTAATATATATTTTTTTTAATAACACAAAAATATTAATTGAAAATGATAAGAATACCTTCAGAAAAATAGATGCGCTGTTCTGCATCTCTCGCCAAAAGTTGTTGTACTCGTTGATAGTGATACGGGTGCAATCCGTTTCGGCGTAGAGTACGGTGTACCACTTGTCGAGATAGACCGAGCATATGAGCTACATGGCGCACGCTATTTCCGGGGTTCTCCTCAAACTCTCTTAAAATTCTTTCTTCGTCGTTTACACCATAATGCATTGGTGCACCAGCGTTTCGACGATTTGGAATAAGAATTCCCGATTCTCTAGCGCGTTGAACACATCTCAAAATAAAATTCGAATTGGGATGTCGCTCACGGTCGGGAAATCGCTCCGCGTAGAGACGAGCCGCGGCACGAGCATCGTCGGCTGCTCCATATACGATAATCATATTGGTATACTCTTCTGCAGTATATTCCGTCATTTTTCACTTTTTTTTACGAGTCGTACACGTCGAATGTTGAGCGCCTACTGTGGTGGAGCAACAAATAACGATCGAAAAGAAATGACCGATAACAAATGAACGCTGTTGACTTTTTACGAACGTTTATTTTTTTCAAACGCTGTAGGAAATCAACTCATCTTCCAACATGACGGGGCTCCTGCGCATTTCGCTCGCCGGGTTCGCGAATATTTAAACGCGCATTATCCGGACAGATGGATGGGTCGAGGTGGCCCAATCATTTAGCCGGCGCGATCGCCAGACTTTAATGTTTTAGATTATTTTGTATGGAGTCACATAAAAAATTTAGTCGAACACAGGCGTGATGGTACAGAAGCTGAAGTACGAGAAGCAATTCTCGCAGCTTTTAATACCATCACGCCGGAAATGGCGTATCGCGCGACGCGCAATATTACTCGAAGAGCCGAACTCTGTTTACGAGAACGAGGAAGGCACCTCGAACAATTTTTACATTAAAATATGAGAGTGGATTAGACCTATTGGGGATACCACTTTAAAAAAAAATGCACTGTGTTATCTACCGCAAGGTGGTGTGGAAACGATAGCATAATACTTCCTATCAGAGTTGGGCAAAAATGTAATCTAATTAACAATTACAAATTTCAATTACAATGTAATTCTTAATGCAATTAATAATTACATTTTATAATCGTTAATTATTGCAAACAATTACATTGTTTGCAATAATTAACAATGTAATTGTTTGCAATAATTAACGATTATAAAATGTAATTATTAATTGCATTAAGAATTACATTGTAATTGAAATTTGTGATTGTTAATTAGATTACATATTTGCCCAACTCTGCTTCCTATGCCGCGCGCGCGAGAAAGAGAAAGAAAGAGAGAGAGAGAGAGAAAGAGAGAGAGAGAGAGAGAGAGAGAGAGAGAGAGAGAGAGAGAATAGTTCGAGATGCGTGGCTTCAGCGTTCGCTCGTACGTAGTCGTACACAGCGCCCCTCCCACCGCTTCGCCGCGCACCGAGCAACGCCTGAGTAGGAAGTCTCTTCTCGCCGCGCGCTTGTGTAAGGCATGGATTGGCCCATCTTTTTAAATTAATTTCTTAATAATTATTACGAAAATCGCAAAATGGTAAAGGACTTTTCTTCTCGGTTTCTTGTGCTCTACCTGCACATGGCGGGTGATCCGCGAATTATGGGACACCCTGTATATATGTATATTTTATTGCATTTTATTTGCTTCTGCAAATAGAATAGAATGAAATGTTAAATAGATAAAAGAATGCAAAATATCACAATTTTTATATTTTTTGCATCTTACATTAAATAGATCTATTCTAATTATAGAAAGCAATTCAACTAAATATTATGCATTATATTTTCCTAAATTTACTTAGCGTGATTTTTTGATTTCACTTCTTTTTGATGCTAATATTTTAAGTTGTTTTCCCGTGTTATTAATATAGATAAAATGTAATTTATAAATATTATATAATTATTAAGAAGATATTTTTGGTGGCGATAAATTTTTGTAAAATAAATATAATTTTTGAGAAGATATTTTTGATGGCAATTAATTTTTGTAAAGGACTATTTTGGCTGGAGAAAGATATACTTAGCGCTTTTTTTTACATCTGTGATGTCTTTTTTAGACGGATTTCACATATTTTTGCAAAATTTATTTTAAAATATTAATCATATCAATATATTATAAAATATATACGTGTGTGCGTGCGTGCGTGCAACTATCATCATGTCTTTTAATAATTGCAATAATACTTTTGTTCTCATTTTTTCTCATTGTTTTTTCAAATGTTTTGCATATTTGTTAATATTTATATTTTATTGTAATAATAAATAAATGCTACTGTGTTGTATTAATAAATGCTAAATTAAAATATTCTTGTACTACGCGATGAATTTATAAAATGATACAAAATTGACGCTCAAAAAATTTATTTTAGAGAAAGTCAAATTTTAAATCTAACGATAGTAATATTTATTAACTTTGAAATTTCATGAGCAAAACTAAGATTTATTAAATTCACATCTCTCAATCCCACATTATCGTTCTTTTTTAAATTTTTTAATAGTAATAATAATAATAGTAATAATAGTAATAATAAAATACATTTATTTTAATTTAATATTAATAATAACACATTTAAATAATATATATTACTTTGATATCGTAATAGCACATACCCAGTGACCATCATATTTCGACATACTGCTATGCAAAATTTGTATATGATCTTGCATAGCTGAAATAGGCTCTATTGTTTCGGTATATTGAATTCTCCATGTATCACGAGGACAGAAAAAAGAGCAATTTTTTAGTAACGTTTGAAATGCGTCCATATGGGTATCTTCCAACCATGCATTTTGCTTTATAATATTTATGTCATAATTTGATAATTTTATTATATTTTTTATTGCCATTTTTGTTTTTGTTATCTCTTGTCCTTATTCAATTCAATTTGATTTATTTTATTTATATTATTAATTTTTTCAACTAAGTAATAATAATATGTAAATATAGCACTTACATGATTTTATCTTTGCAGTATGAATTGTCTGCTGCCAACCTAACTTCTTTCTAAAAAAAAAATAAAAGATATTAAGTAAACATTTTACAATTTTCAATATATTTTACGAAACATTTCGCATTATATATATATATATATATATATATATATATATATATATATATACTGGATGTCCTAAAACTACCGTATTTCCTCTTAATAACAGATTCCTTAGAAAATTTCAAGACGAAAATCCTAATACAAAAATGTCGAGACTATAATAGTTTTTAAATGGGAAGCGATTATATTTTACGAATGACAGGGCTGAGATTTTGCGCGCTCAGGTACGGCGAAATAGTACACACCTTCATGGTAACATTGATCGACCACCTTGACAGCTGAAGTTGAAATATGTCACAAATTTTTACTTGAATCATTTTTGAGATGCCTTTAGTTCTTGCATCCATTATTCGTAAAAAGAATATAATAATGCAATGCGTGAAAACAGAAAAGCGAGAAAACATAATGACAATGCTATTGTAAATTTATACGATAATCATAATATCATAAAAAGGGCGTCCCATTCATAGAGCACTATTTTCACTTGTTATTTCGCCATGCCTGAGCGCACGAAATTTCAGCCCTGTCAATCGTAAAATTTAATCGCTTCCCGTTTGAAAACTATTATAGTCTCGGCATTTTTGTATTTGGAATTTTGTCTTGAAATGTTCTAAGGTATCTGCCATTAAGAGGAAATACGTAGTTTTAGGACACCCTGTATATACATATTTTGTAAAATGTAAAATTTTTTATATGAGTTTCTGACTCAACACTATACTTCAATATTTATTTTTATATATAAAATAACAAGAGAAATGTGCTTTAATATTTATCTTTATATTTAACTATTATTATTAATAATAATAATTTTATCAATAACGTTTCATTATCAAGATGAATAAAATAATATTTTAATTAATCAACAATCATGATACGTAATTATTCAGAGATAAAGCATGCGTCTCAAATATACCCCGATATATTTATGTGTCAAGGCATTCCTCTATTCTCGATCGTATAACAATTACTAAAACTTTAAAGGTTATTATAAATATATTAAAGGTTATTGTAAATATAATAAATATTAAGACATTTAATAGAATTCGATAAAATTGAGTAATGTAACTAAATTTAATGCGAAATATTACGTTAACCTTAGATATTTTCTGTAATAAATAAATATAGAATTGTAGAATAAATTAGAAATACAAATTACCTTAATCTCCTCACGCCAATCACCAATATTTAAAACTATTACACTGCACAAACTATAACACAGTAAATCGCGTTGAAACAACGAAATCGAGAATCACTCTGCGCTACAGTCTGTATAGAAGTGTATATATATAAATGTATATATGTAATAAAACTATTTCTTTTCTTCTTAAATATTCAATGTTTTTGCTTCATTCGCTCCTCATCAGCGGCTTTGTATTTGTAATGTTTATTTTGTGAAAGTATGTCCAAACAATTTTTCCGTAAGATATGTTAACATATCATGTATTTAATAACAAAAAAGACAAAACCATAGAATATGTCAACAAATTATGTATCTATTGTAACAAGACGAAAGATATACTTATATTACATTTATTATATATATTTTTATATATAACGAGAAAGACGAAAGATATACTTATATTACATTTATTATATATAATTATTATATATTAACGAGAGACACTATCGCGTTTCTTGATTTTGCTATACAGGATGTTTCATAATTCACCTTCACGAATTATTCCATACTCCATAGAAAGAATGCGGTACATTACATAAATTATGAAAAATTATTATTTAATATATTATTAATTTTATTTTAATATTTATATTTATGAGATATATGTGTGCGTGAATATTTATGCGTGCATGTGTGCGCGCGTACGTATGTGTGCGTATATGCGTATATGCGTTACGTGTATGCGCGAATTGTGTGGCGCGCGTATGTATGTATGTGTGCGTGCGTATACATATCAATGAATCTGGAACAATATGACGTCTTGCGAACAAAGCGACATACGTCTAGCGGCGTATCAGTGAACCTGGAAAACGGAATAGCAGCATAGCCTAGCGGCGTATCAGTGAACCTAGAAAACGGACTAGCAGCATAGCCTAGCGGCGTATCAGTGAACCTGGAAAACGGACTAGCAGCATAGCCTAGCGGCGTATCAGTGAACCTGGAAAACGGACTAGCAGCATAGCCTAGCGGCGTATCAGTGAACATGGACAAACATGGCGTCTCGAAAAGTGACACCTTTTTGGCCGAAAAATTCATATGAAATATCGAGATCTGTACATCAAGTGCAAGTACCAGTGTCATTTTGATATTATTATATTCGGAAAAATCCATGTTCTCGATTGATATGTTCATCTCTCGAAAGGATGGTCCGACGTACGAGATATTCCGAATTCATTTTCTAAAATTTTCAAAAAACGTCCTCACTCTGGTAAATGATACACGGTAGCGTCTGTTTACAGTAAACAAAAAAACGACGAAAGATATACTTAGCGAGACGCTACCGCGTCTCTTGATAAGTTGAGAATATGTATTATATATATCAGTGCATGCCACGATCTGCACATTTCGGCCGATTTCCGAGAGTCAACGCCTATCGCGCCCCCCTTGCGTCTTGAGATCCTCGTCTAGCAACCGTAACCAAGCGCGCGACGCTCTGCTTCAGGTACGGTGCATCTGTACCGCGATGCGGTTCCGTACCCCCTTACTGCCAAATATCAATGTTTTAAACGCGATCTCTTTAGAATTTTTTCAAATAATTAATTCAAGAACAAAGTTTCAATACTCGATTATTAATTACATTTACGATATAATAATCCTAAAATATTATTAAATTATATTCGATAGATTAAATTTGTTAAATGTCTCGCGCGCGGAAACTCTTCCCGATATATAAATTAATAAATAATAATAACGACGCTTTTAATAAAAGCGTCTTTAAATTTACAATTATTTATTAATTTATATATCGGGAAGAGTTTCCGCGCGCGAGACATTTAACAAATTTAATCTATCAAATATAATTTAATAATATTTTAGGATTATTATATCGTAAATGTAATTAATAATCGAGTATTGAAATTTTGTTCTTGAATTCATTATTTGAAAAAATTCTAAAGAGATCGCGTTTAAAACATTGATATTTGGCAGTAAGGAAGTATGGAACCGCATCGCGGTACAGATGCACCGTACCTGAGGCAGAGCGTCGCGTGCTTGGTTACGGTTGCTAGACGAGGATCTCAAGAGGCAAGAGGAGCGCGATAGGCGTTGACTCTTGGAAATCGGCCGAAACGTGCAGATCGTGGCATGCACTGATATATATCTTTCAATATAAGAAAATAAAAATTTACAGATAAATTTGGATGTTAATTATTTCTTTAAGCGTCTTTTTCCCCTCCGTTTTCTTTATTACATGACTGCAATAAAAGAACAGTAATAAATTTATTATATGAACTAAATGTTTGTATCAATTTCAAAAAAAGGTCATCGGCGAGCTAGGAAATGTAGATATCGAATTCGAGGAATTGGAACATTTAGACATCGAAAACTACGGAGCGCACTGCCTGGGTGCTGTCATTGGCGATCTGGGCCACGTAGCATAGAAAAATTGTATATTTTTTAATTGTAAGTTTTGAATTAGTGGAGCTTTTTAATTATTCGAATAATTCAAATCTGAATTATTAATTAGAGGTGATATACAGGGTGTCTCACAACCTCCGTACAATATTTTAATAGCGTATTCTAGAGGCAAAATGGAGTAAAAAATCTTAATAGAAAAATGTTGAGGTTACAATAGTTTTTAAGTTATAAGTGATCAAAGTTTGCCAATAATATTGCGTAGAATTTGCGCCCTCAGGCTCGTAAGTACATTTACACACATACTGATCTGTCATCTGTTATTGCTGACAGATAAAATAAATAAATTGATTTCCACAAAACTTTTCCGCGCGATCAAAACAAAAATAAACTTTGTTTCTTAAATGTGTTAAAATATTAAGTTTATATTTCTATTTAAATATAATAATTAATCAACCATTTAAATTGTTATTTAAAAAAAAATTAAATATTTTACATACAACATTTATAGTTCGTTAAATATTCGTTAATATCAGCTGACTGCCGTACATGGTATTCATATACATAAGAAACAATAAAATCAACTGTGCAGTAAAAATCTGTATTACCTAATTTGTAAAATCAATAACAGATGACAGATTGGTACGCGTGTATGTGTACGGATCTGAGCGGGCAAACTCTACGCGATATCATTGGCAAACTTTGATCGCTTATAGCTCAAAAACTATTGCAGCCTCAAAATTTTTGTATTAGAATTTTTTACTCTATTTTATCTCTAAAATACACTATTAAAGTATTGTACGAAGGTTATGAGACACCCTGTATATACAATAATTCAATATGTAATTATGGTTTACTTTAGTTTCAATTCACAAATGTGTATTAAAGCCCTGTAAATCAGAATTCAAAATTGATTTGTAAATTAAACCGGCTTTAAATCACGAATCAAAGTTGATTTGTGAATTAAAACGGCTTTAAATCACAAATCAAATTTGAATAATGAATTAAAGCCTGTGTAATTCATAAATCAAATTTGAATTATGGATTGAAACCTGTGTAATTCACGAATCAAATTTGAATTATGAATTAAAGCCGGTGCAATTCACGAATCAAAATTGATTTGTGAATTAAACCGGCTTTAAATCACAAATCAAATTTAAATTATGAATTATTGCCTGTGTAATTCACAAATCAAATTTGAATTATGAATTGGAGCCTGTGTAATTCACAAATCAAAATTGATTTGTGAATTAAGGCCTGTGTAATTCACAAATTAAATTTGAATTATGAATTAAAGCTTAGTATAATTAATAATTAAACATTGATTTATGAATTATTCCTGAATTAGATTAAAAATTGATTTAATTATTTGCAACCCTGCTCTTAATCTTCCCTTCTCAACCACCATACCTTCCTCTCTTCATCCCATCTCCATTCCTTCCCCTCTATCCATAACCTCCTATTGTCTACACACCTTCCTTTCCTTCTTTCCTCCCTTGCCTTCTCTACTATGATCCTCCATCTCCTTTTCCTCTCCTCCATGGTTAGAATCTACTCTTAGAAGTAGATCTTCATCCACTCCTACTCCCCAGTTTCTCCTTATCTCGAATTCCTTTTCTAGCAGCTCCTTCTTGTCCTCTTCTTCTTCCATCTCCACTATTAGCACCTTCTTTCCTCCTTCTCCTACTCTCTCTGCCACCCCCCCTTATCTTGGCCCTTCTTCCCAGTACCTCCTCCACCATGCCCTCGACTGCCTTCCTTCTCTCCTCTTCTGGCTCTTCACCTTTGACTTCTCTCTATACCATGTTTTTTCTCCTTCTTCTCTCCCGATCCTCACTCTCTCTTCTCTCTCGTTCTTCCTTTCTCTCCTCCTCCTCTGTTGATTCCTCCAGCCCTTCCTCTTCCATCTCAGACCCTCTCCTTGTCTCCCTCTTTTCTCTTCTTCTCTCTTCTATGCCCCTCTCTTCCCTCCTGATCCCCGCCTCTTCCTTCCTCCTTCCTTCCTTCCTCACCTTGCTCCACTCCTCCTCCCTTTTCCTCTCTTCCCCCCGTTTCCTCGCGCATCTTACTTTCCTTTTCCTCTTCTCTCCTCATCTCCCCCCTGTCTCTCGTCCTCTTCCTTCTCTTCCCCTCCTTCTTTCCCTCTTCCAAGCTCCTCTTCTCCTCCTTTCTCTCCTTTCTATCTGTCTCACTATCTTCCTCCGAGTCCCACCAGGTTTTTATTTCCTCTCTCTCCTTCCTATCTTCTCCCTTTCTCTTCTCCTCCGTCTCCTCGCTCTGCTTACCCTCTTCTTTACTCCTCCTCTCCCCTTGTACCTCCTCATCTTCCTTCTTTCCTCATCCTTCTTTCCCTCTTCCGCGCTCCCCCTTTCCTCATCTCTTTTCTCTCTTGTTACCTCACTTTCTTCCCCCAAGTCCCATCAAGGTTTCCTTTTCTTACTCTCTGTCCTGTCATCTCTTACCTCCTTTTCCTGCATCTCCTTTTCTCCTCTTCTCTCCTCTTTGCCAGGCCCCTTTGCTTCATCCCCCTCTCTCCGCTCTTCCCTCTCCTCTCTGCTCTCCACCTCTGGTGTCGTCGTTGATTTCATCTCTTCCTCTCTCCTTCCTCTCATTCTCTCTACTCTCCATAGTTTCAATTCTCTCCTTATCCCTTTCACTTCTTCCAGTAGTTCCTTCATCCACCCTTCCATGTCCATTGTCGTCTCTTCCTTCCTACTCTTTTTTCCTTAATCTCTCCTCCTCTTCTCTCCCTCTTCACTGATGTACCCTTTCACCTTTAAATTCCACGCTACTTTATCCTCTCCTGCACTTACTGCCCGCTTCCAATTCGCCTAACCTTTCTTTCGCCATTCCACTCTTTGTTCTTTTGACTCCTCGTTTCCATATCGAACTGCCATGTTACCATGCTCTGCCTTATCCGCTTCTACTATCTTCCTTACCGGCTTTTTTTCCGCCGCTTCTCACGTGACTCTCTTTCTCTCGCTTTTCCCACTTTCTCTCTCTCTCCCCCATCTTCCTAACCTCCAACCACTCCAACTTTTGCATCCTTCCCTTATCCCAGACCTTCACTCCACATATCTCCCTTTGTTCACCTTGATGCACCTCACCCTGCCCCTCACGCTTGTCCCTTCTACATTCTCTCATTCTTCCCTATCTCGTCTCCTCCTCCTTTTCACCACGAGCACATTTTCTTCCTGTTTTCACTTTCCCACCGTATTTGAATTTAGTTATTTTTGCATATTATAATGATTGTTGCTTATCCATTTTTGACATTTTATCATTAAAAAAATTGTAACGCGGTCACCTCGCTCGACGCTCGGATCGGCTCGTCGGTGTCCGGGTTCGAGAGGAGGGGAGACTCAAGCTTACGAGACACAGTATAGGTAGAAAAAATAGTTTATTCAGTGAGAGAAAGATAGATACAGCATGCAGGGTCTGGCGATAGCGTGCGGTGAATGCGGTCGCTGGTAGCCGGATTTGCGGAGCGCAATGCGGAGACGCAAAGCGAAGGTCGCAAAGCGGCGAGAAGCGCCAGACAGGTGCGGCGTGCAATCGTTCCCGGTTTTATTTACATGCGGCTACGGCGCGGTTAGAGCTAGTGGACTTATTACGGATAGGCCTTATAACTAGCGGACTTAGGACTAGGCAGGTCTTATTACTAGCAGGTCTTAAGACTAGGGGGGTGACACTCGTTTGGACACGGAACGATTGGACACCACTCGATTGGACACGCAGTATTGGACACGGAACGATTGGACACTGCACGATTGGACACAGAATTATTGGACACCGCACGATTGGACACCGCACAATTGGACACGCATACTGCACGATTGGACACGCACACTGCACGATTGGACACTGCACGATTGAACACCGCACGATTGGACACTGCACGATTGGACACCGCATTATTGGACACTGCACGATTGGACACCGCACGATTGGACACTGCACGAATGGACACCGCATTATTGCACGTTGCACGATTGGACACCGCACGATTGAACACTGCACGATTGGACACAGTGGGTTCCGCCCCCCCTTCGGGGGGGGGGGGGGTCCACTATCAAAAAACTAGACACATAGGTTTGCGTTGAACCTCGCTTCGCGTGGAAAGTTTTTAATCTATGTAGAACCTTACTACGCATTAAAAAGTATATGCGTGGAGGCAGTATGTTCCGCCCCCCCTACGGGGGGGCTCCACTTCCGGAAGATATAACCTAACCCATACCTATTTCTGATTTAAAACTAAAATTTATGCTTCTGCTTGTGCCCTCTTTATGCATAATTACCGGTGTCCAATCGTGCGGTGTCCAATCGTGCAGTGTCCAATAATGCGGTGTCCAATCGTGCAGTGTCCAATCGTACGGTGTCCAATCGTGCAGTGTCCAATCGTGCAGTGTCCAATCGTGCGGTGTCCAATCGTGCGGTATCCAATCGTTCGGTGTCCAATCGTGCGGTGTCCAATCGTGCGGTGTCCAATCGTGCGGTGTCCAATCGTGCAGTGTGCGTGTCCAATTGTGCGGTGTCCAATCTTGCGGTGTCCAATCGTGCAGTGTCCAATCGTTCCGTGTCCAATACTACGTGTCCAATCGAGCGGTGTCCAATCGTTCCGTGTCCAAACGGGATACGCCCGACTAGGGGTGCGTTCCGTTTCACGCATTGAGCGCATAGATCGCCTGGAAATCTATAGTTCACGTAAATAACATATATTATAAATTTCCAGGCGATCTATGCGCTCAATGCATAAAACGGAACGCACCCTATGATGCGGTTATAACTAGCGGACTTAGTACTAGGCAGGTCTTATTACTAGCAGGTCTTAAGACTAGGATGCGGTTATAACTAGCGAACTTAGTACTAGGCAGGCCTTATTACTAGCAGGCCTTAAGACTAGGATGCGGTTATACCTGGCGGACTTAGTACTAACAGGCAATTCTAACTAGCGGACTTATCTCTAGCATGCGGCTTCTATTTACAACGCGGTATTTACATGCAGCTTGTATACTAGTGTCAGATTAGATGGTGAGGTATTGCGGATAAGACCGAGTGTCACGTCGGGCCTGCCTTGGCAACGGAAACCGGCGAAACCCGACAGGGCTAAGAAAAACCTTAGCCCGAGGAGTGGTGACAGGAGTCGGCGAAACCCGACTGGGCTGAGCGAAACCTCAGCCCGAAGATAGAGAGAGCCGGCGAAACCCGGCAGGGCCCAGAGAAACCTCGGTCTCGAGAGGTAGTAGGTACTTGGTAGATCGGTGTATGGAGTCGGATCGCAGGACGGGATCTGGTCTCGATGTCTCGGCCGGCCGAGCTTATATACCCGGCCGGGGCCCCCACTATGCGTTGTCGGTCCGGCGATGGGGTCGGTCCCGCGTGGGGAGGCCGCGAGAGAGATGGTGTTTCTGGAGTGAGCGAGACGGCGCATGCGGCGTACGAGCGAGTAAGATGGCGCGTGCGGTATACGTGCAAGTGAAATAGCGCGTGTGGTATACGTGCGAGTGAGGTAGCGCGTGCGGTGTACGTGCAAGCGGGATAGATATAGCGGGGTAAAAAGCCGATTGTATATACATATATATATATTTGGCCTACATATGCCGTAGTAACGGTCCTGCCGTTACAAAATTTTAAATCAAAGTTCAAAAACATAGTCATGGACCATTATAATATCATTACTTGGAGTCGAATGTAACGTTACAACCGACCCCGGCTGATGCAATTTATTTCATTTTGAATCATAAGTAAACTTTTTTTATTTCAGAATGCTTCGTACCAAGATTAGAAAAATTGACAGGGATATAAAAGATATATCAGTCTATGAACAGGCATACGAAGATGTAAATAAAGAGAAATTATCTATTCGAGCAGCTGCTAAAAGATATGTGTTGTGTCACGTGTCTTTGGCACGATATAAGAAGAAAAAGGAAGAAGCTTTGAGAGAGGGTGGAAATTCTTCGGTGAGGATGGGTTATAAGGCTTGGAACAAAGTTTTTAGCGAGGACCGGGAAAAAAATAGCAGATTATATAATAAGAGCAGCAGCAATATACTACGGTTTTTATCCCAAATAAATCAGAAGATTTGCATATGAATTGGCAAAGAAATATAAACTTTCATTCCCATCTCAGTGGGAAGAAAACAACGTGGCTAGTAAAGATTGGTTTACCAACTTCATGAAGAGATAGCCACAACTATCTATGAAGTGTGCACAATCCACTAGTATATCTCGTGCCACTAGTTTTAATGAAACTAATGTAAATATCTTCTTTGACAATTTGCAAAATGTCATTGATAAATACAAGTTCGAAGCAAAAGATATTTATAATGCTGACGAAACAGGGATCACAACTGTTTAAAAACCAGATAAAATTGTTACTAAAAGAGGAACCAGGTAATGCATTACCAGGTTGGCGCATTGACATCTGCCGGACGAGGAAGCTTAGTCACAATAATTTGCGCAGTGAATGCTACCGGTAATTTTATACCTTCTTGCGTGCGTGCGTGCGTGCGTGCGTATGTGTGTGTGTGTGTGTTTAATATAACATAATAATAATAGGAATATAAAAATTGTAGGCGCTCCATCTCAAACAAACAAAAGAAATCGAATTTTATTATTAAAGTTAATTTTTAACGTATCATAAAATTTTAAAAAAAGGTACTCACAGTGTTCAACAATCCTGATTAAAAGAACATGTACAAAATTGGCAAAGAATGTGAAATCAAGCATAAGTCCAGCGGTGTTACACGATTTTTTAAAATCGATTTCTCGACCTTGTATTACTTGTACTATCGAATTCACTGGGATATTTTTTTATAGCACTGGAACATTGATGTCTGACACGCGTATGAAACGTCTGCGTAGCAAAGTTTGTAAATGCTCCAGTCGCGCGATTCGATCAACCAGCGATTGAATTCCGTGCCCCTGTCGTGACACCTCGATTCAATGCTGTTTTTTTAATAACTGGAGAAACTCATCACAATGCAAGTCCAATGCAACATAAACTTCATTCATCCATCATCTCGCCATTCAACAATTTAAATTCTTCCAATAGATCCTGTTTCAATCGCGCAATGTGCTTCACCATATTTCCTTCCATGTTCAACATCCTTTTCACAAGTTTTTGTCCAGCTTATACCGTGCAAATTGGACACATATTGCAGGGCATTACCTGATGCAGTGGTTTTCCACACTCTCTGCAAAATGATCCAAGGATTAGCTAATAAATAAAAAGCTAATAAAAAAAAGCACGAATATTCGAAAATAAGTCTGAAATTCGCATAAAACACAATGTGTAAAATTTTACGTTGCCTTCAGTTTTATAATAAAAGTGTATACAGCACATTTTCATCGCACCTAAAGTATTTATTTTAACACGGTTTAAAGTGCGTTGATTTATGTCCGTGATATCACTACTGCAGTCACTATCGTAATCGGAATTCTCCGAAAGTACGCGGTCTTCGTCTGATGAATCGTCCAACAAATTTTTAATTTCCATTAAGTTATTATCTTCGAGAATGACATCCTCGTCATCTTTAATAACAATAACTTCTTCATCAGTCATAGCACATTGTTAAGATTGTCGTAAGGGCGTAGACAGTTGCGTACTATAACGTTGCACACTCCTTTCGATTATATATTTTAATTTCACATCTTTTGTCTCCTTCTGACTGGAGTATCACGTCTCATCTACCTCATCATTTTTTCTATATCTCTAGCAGAGTGTGAATGTGTTGAGAAAAAGATTTAAGTTTTGTAGACTATGCATATCTATTATGTCGTTTTATTCATACATAAAGAATGGGAGAAATAATTAAATACACAAATAAATAGTAAAATAACTTATTTATTACAAGCATCATGAAGAATGTAATTTACAGCACATGTTAATAATTCGCAATCTACGAGTAATTTACTGTTAAACATATCAATTTCACATATCGCTTTTGCAGCGTCGCATACATTAGCGATATTATTCTGTTATAAAACAGCTACAAATTGTTTGAATTTTTCATTTACAATATGAATATTTTCGCATAGCCAGTAATAGGGGAAAATCGGGTAAAATCGGGACGCTAAAGGAAGTATTAATTAAAATATTAATGTATAAGAATTTAAAGTTACTTTTATTGGTATTAGGAACTTTGGTTCATAAATCACATGTTTAACTTAACATATCAGTCTTCCTTTAATTGCAAGTTACAAAAAATAATCAACTTTCCATAGTTTCCGTTTTACGGTTTTGCCCCATGCTTGGTGCAAAACCGGGTAAAACTATATCTCATACTCGATTTTCGAAGCAATGGAACTCGTCTAGTTCCTCTGGTTCCCATCCCGTACAACTTTCGTGGGCCCATTTTTTACATTTAAGGCACTGAACCCAACCATCGCTACTTTTCGTATGTAACAATGCATTCCCCCCATCGTTACCGAACCGTACCCGGCCGCCGATCCGCCGGAAGTCCGCCGCCCGACGAACACCGGTCGGGCAAATGCGGAGGCGCTGAGCGCCCATTTTTAAATAATATCAGAAACGCGTAAACATCTAACCGCCGTTAGGCGCGCGAAAACATCGAGAACCGACGACGCGCTCGGGTAACCGCCCGACCGTTACCGAAAATACCCGAGTCACGCGCGCCGGTTCAACGATAAACCAGATTAGAACAATAGGCGAATTACGCAGACACGCGCGCCGAAAACCGGTATAAACAGAGCGCATTTCTGAATATCGGGACCAGATCTTCCGCACCGCCAGAGTCTGTAAGACGTCTGGAAACCGCCTAGATCCTTAACCGCGCAAAGAGAGAGAAAACGGGGTTGGGTGTACTCAGCCTCCGCCGAGAGTTTGCGGCATCTCTGAGAACGATCCTTCCGAAACCGATTACAACGAGGCAAACGGGAACGGGCGTACTCGTCCCCGTCGAGAGTGCTCGACACCTCGCATAAATCCGACCACCTGCGTGCAACGGCGATCGTCTAGTGGTGACGAGTTCCCTGCCATCGACGGGTGTTCTCGTCAACCGTTGCACTCCCGAATTACACGGCGAAAGACCATCCCGAATTACTACCGAACGCACTAGACGCGCTTAGCTAATACGGCCCGACCGCCATTGCGACATCCGGACTCGCCATTGATACGGCGCGCTAAGTCCCGCGCCGGGGGGATGATCCACATCCCTACCGCGACACCGATCGACATACGCGATCAATACCGACGCGTCGAAGGACCGCCCACCGGGCCGACCGAAATTACCGCCCGATAGCTAACGGCCTCTGCCGAAATCGCTGTCCGCGATCCGTGATCGATATTCTATCGATCCGCCGAAATCGCGAACCGCGCAACGCATCCGTGCGTTGCATTGAATGCACCGCACCCGATACGACCGCACCACGATCCGTTCCGCATTGTACACGCATTTACATTATATCTATATTCAACCGATTATAATCATTTATACATTGCACACCGCCGTATCGCCGTACCGGCGACCGCTTCACGCACACCGCGATACACCGACACGCACCCACACGCTTGTATCATACGCTCATACATAACGAGCTTACACTCTGCGCCCAGCTAATTATTGGTATACATTCACGCGCTCACTCACTCGTCAAACGTCTCACACGCACACATATACACACGCCCACTCGCACACTTCGTTTATACGCATACACGCACACTGTACAAACACACATTTATACGCAATAAATTATATTTTATTAAACACTACTTTCGTTCGTATCTCGATACCCTCTTTCACGAGCCCCGGATCCCGACCGAGTTATCCGTCACCGTCTCGCGAAAGCGGTTTATTACACGTATTTCCATAAATTTCTTCGCAATACACACACATATTATCATCTAAATCTTTCTTCTTTTTGGAATTTGTGATGCTTATACTTAATTTTGGACCCCCCCCCCCCAAAAAAATAGGGTACCCGATATTACTCAGTGCGGTTTTGCTCCAAACGCACCTAGCACAAAGAATGAAATATAACCTAAAAACATGCCGGATAAAACAGTTTCTACGAATGACAATTTTCACGCGAATACATGCTTAATGTATGGCATAATACAAATTTTACTTACCACGCGGTCCCGGGAGCGTCCCGTTTGACCACGTTGATATTGACCACGGTCTCGATTGACCACGTTGATATTGACCACGGTCCCGATTGACCACGTTGATACTGATGACCACGGTCCCGATTGACCACGTTGATATTGACTACGGTCCCGATTGACCATGTTGATATTGACCACGGTCCCGATTGACCACGGATCAATACGGGTATTACGATAATACTACTGAAATCCGTAGAATCTTACATTAGACCACCAAAAAAACTTTAAATTCATTTATTTACTACGAGTGCGCATCGGCCGCTTCGAACTTATGTTGATAGACTAATCAAGATGGCCACCCGCAATGGGCAAAAGCGCGCATAAATTTGAAAAGCAGTTCAAGCATTGAGACCGTGTCCCGGTTTTACCCCCATACCCGGTTTTGGACTAATCTCCCCTACATATGATCTATGCATTTTTCAAAATCGAATAAATATAATAGAGTTGGCGGTTTCATACTATATAAAGAATTATTGGATAATCCTATTTATAATATTCGAATCAGATATTTTAACCACTTTGAATGTTAAATCTCGAATCCGCAATACGGTTTCAGTCGATTGTAGAAGTCGTTCAATGTCTACACGTTTCTGCATCAGCGATTTCCACGTTTCAAAAGGCAATATTATTTGATTGTCTCGCCGAGAACCAATTCCACGCAAAATACAACTCCAACGTTTATTCCAATGTCCAAATATTTGTATGATGTCGGGGTTGAGGCGTATCGTCTTCCAAGTATTCGAACCGCACGACGAGGCTTAGATGAAATGCTAGGGAGTAATAAAATATTATTTATAAAAATATATAAAAAGTATAAAAATATTTAAACAGTATAAAATTCATTAAGTTAATTAAAACTTACTTGTTACATTTCTTCTTCTTACACGGTGAAGTTTCATCAGCATCTTGAATCGGAACGTAATAATTCATGCGGCTTCCTTCAGTGGGATACATTTTTTATATGAACCTTTCCCACAAGTGGTCGATGCAATACTGAACGTATTAAACATATTTAAAATATGTATTAGCGTCGCAAAATTGCAATGTGGTGGGGATTATTGCCGACGCAATATTTTTTTCAATTTTTCTATTCAAGCACCGATGTACGGCTGCTATTCGCGATGACATCACCCCCAGATGGAGATTTAGCTGAATGCACAAAAAATGTAATGTAATATAAAATTTTCAAGCACCGATGTGCGACTGCTTCGCGATGATATCGTCCTCAGATATCAGAATCCAAACGCGCGTGTCAAAACATGACAAAACCGTGAAATATAAGAATAACTATCAAAATTAAATTGTACTAATATACGAGTAATTTAAAACTTTTGCGATGCATCTGGGCTGAGATGGCATTACCACCAGGTGTGAGATTTAACCGAATGCACAAAAAAATGCAATGTAATATAAAATTTTCAAGCGCCGATGTGCAGCTGCTTCGCGATGACATTACCCCAGATATCAGAATCCAAACGCGCTTGTCAAAACATGACAAAATCATGAAATATAAGAATAATCCTCATGGTTAGATTGTGCTAATATACTTGGACAGCTGCATGTAATTTGAAACTTTTGCGATGCACCTGGGATTTGACATCATCTCTAGACGACAAAAATGCAATAATCGACAAAAATGCATTAATCGACATTAGTCAAAATGTACGTGACAAACCGCGAAATAAAGATTTAGTTGAAATATGATACACATGATGGAAAGAGACATCAAGATAGAATATAAAATCATGGTAAAGAGACACACCCTGTCAGTATTTTCGCCAGGAGTTCCGAGACAAGAGCTATTAATAAGCGCATCTTATTAGCAAAAAGTTTTGGTATAAATTTGGAAATATGGCGGAAAGCAGTGCCGAATGAAATCTGCGTGAGCAATCTGCAAGGGTGAATTCGATAGAGGCCTACGTTGCGTGGGAGCAACGATGCAACGAATATATCGAATCGTTGGAAGAGCAAAGTCGAATCAAACGTCCACGATTATCGATCGGGATTCGACAATCGCTGATTGCCCGAATCGCACGACTCGAGGGATTGAAGAACTCGTTACGCAGACGTTTTGTACATGCGGGTGCAGGATGCAGCAAGCGACAACATGGATTAATTTGGCGACAGATCGATATGGCGTTCGAGAGCCGCATATTGACTGGTGCGATTATAAATCATAATCGCATCGAGCCTCGTCAATTTTTCGAGGATACCAAAGACATTGTGCTCGAACACGTGCAAATAGTGCTGAAAGAACACTTTAATGTGAAAATTAATGTGAAAATTAACAGTGTTCAATGGTTAATTTGTGACGGGTGATAAACGCGCAAATAAAAGTATCAATACGAGAAACTATGAACTCTTTCGCACATCCGATTTACGCGAATGGTACGAGCGGCGCATTGTCGAGCCCACTCTAGCATCGCCCGAAGAATTTCAGGAACGCGATAGCGGGTGAGCATTGTCGCGAATACTCGATTTAACCGTAAATATAAATAAATATAATCCTATGCGCGCGAGATGTCAGATAAAATTACCGCGGACGATAATGAAGAAGAGAGCGATGATTAACGTGCAATCTAAAGACAATGCGTGTTTCGCGTGGTCTGTGGTCGCCGCTCTACATCCAGCTAGATTGAAAGCGGATCAGCAATCTTTGTATCCACATTATACGACAATACTGAATCTCAAAGACATTGAGTTTCCTGTGACTGTGAATCAAATCAAAAAATTTGAACTTGCCAACGATATCTCAATAAATGTATATAGTATCAAGAAAGAGAACATTGTCCCGATACGTCTGAGTGAGCTAAAGAGAGACAAACACGTCAACCTGCTGTACGTGGAAGACAACAACATTGGACATTTCGCGTGAATCAAGAATCTATCCAGGCTCGTGAGCTCGCAATTGAACAAAAAAGAGCACAAGAAATATATCTGCGATCGGTACGTATATATTTAATAAAATACATTGTAGAAATGATTGAACAAAAATAAAAAATGATTTCTTTTTACAGATGTTTGCACTACTTTGGTTCGAATGACAAATTGGGGTCGCACACGGTAGACTATCGAGAGATGAACGAGTGCGCTATCCGATTATCGAGCGATAAGGACAAATGGCTCACGTTCAACAACTATAATCGGAAAGAGCGGCTTCCTTTTGTCGTATACGCCAACCTGGAATGCGTTTTGGAGAAGACGGAGGAAGAAAGAAATTTCCAACACCATAAAGTATTTAGTATTGCTTATTATGTACATTCCTCGTACTACAATTCGTTATCCGCGTATCATTCTCGTCGCAGTACCGATTGCATGTCATGGTTCGTCGAAGAACTTAAAAATTTAGCACTACATATAAAGACTATTTTATCCGCTAATGTCCCCATGGTAAATTTAAAACCTGATTAATGGGAAAAATTTGTGCGATGGATTGCCATATATGCGAGAAGCCATTCGTCTAAGATGATACATGCGTACGCGATCATCCGACCGGGCGGTACACAGTGGGCTAGGAGACTGGAAAAAGTGGCCAAAAGTCAAACATTGATCGGATTGGCATAAAAAATCTTACTCGAGTGTTTTCGATGTCGCTGATCCCGAATTTGACATTAAAAATTCAAAATTCAAAATAGCGGATCCAATATGGCGGCCGAAATTGTGAAATTTAGTGGAATTTGCACAAAAATCCCTCCTCGAGGGTTTTCGAGGTCGCTGATCCCGAATTTGACATTAAAAATTCAAAATTCAAAATGGCGGACCCAATATGGCGGCCGAAATTGTGAAATTTAGTGGAATTTGCACAAAAATCCCTCCTCGAGGGTTTTCGAGGTCGCTAATCCCGAATTTGACATTGAAAATTGAAAATTCAAAATGGCAGACCTAATATGGCGGCCGAAATTGTGAAAATTAGTGGGATTTGACAAAAATTTCCACTCGAGGGTTTTCGAGGTCGCTGATCCCGAATTTTAAAAAACATATTGACACCTGTTATTAGCCTACAAAGTTAGCTTTATAGTTACCAGGGCCTACCACGTGGAGGTTGCAGTGTGATTTCAGACCCCTTTGAGGTGCTTGTTTTACGTGAGTCCCCTTGCCTCTCACTTTTTCGGGGTGCTTAATTAGAGTGAGTCCCCTTGCCTCTCACTTTTTTGGGGTGCTTTATTAAAGTGAGTCCCTTGCCTCTCACTTTTTCGGGGTGCTTAATTAGAGTGAGTCCCCTTGCCTCTCACTTTTTGGGGGTGCTTTATTAGAGTGCGTCCCCTTGCCTCTCAGTAACTATTCTTTGTCAGACAATACTGTTTCATTTAAAAAGCACATAACTTCAGAAAATCCATTGTCTTCACTTTCATTATTATCATTTGTAGAAGCAGTAATATTTGATACTTCTTGAGGAATTTCAAAGAGTTCAACTACATTAGGGGGGAATGGCAAATGATTTTGTTTTTTAACCCGTTTGTTGAGGTGGATACTTGAAATAACAACATCAGAGGTGTCCATCGCCCTAAGAAAAACATCTTCCAAATTTGCTTGACGACTATGTTTTCTAGCATGATCTAATCTGAAATTTTTATAATCCTTATTCCGAGCTTCTGATGCCTCTTCCCCAAGTGTTCCAACTGGTAAAATACTAGTAGATATTATTTGAGCTCCGTGAATCAAAATTTTATGTACAGTAGATGGCATAGGATACCAAGGGTAGCAATTAATATAAAGCTCAGCTGTGGAAGTACATAATTTTTGAAAACGCCGTTCATTAATTGGGAGATGACAGGATAAAGCGGTTAAAATTGTTTTAAAATTTGAAAGAATTTGCCGATTGAATCCTATGCAATCAGCAAAAAGATCAGTATTATTAAAAGCTCGACGAGCTGTGTTGCCATCGTTGCTAGTCCCACTTCCCCCCGATTTAGGCTTGTCGACTTTAAGTCCAAACTTCTCCCACATAATTGCCTGTATTTTTTTTTTCCTTTCAGCAAATTTTTTTTAATTTTCTTCAGACCTTACTTGCCATTGTTTAAAAGTTATTCTATAAGAAATGTGTAAGCAACATTCAAAAAATCGAATCCAAGCGTGTAAGGGACAGATTCCATACTGCAGGGAGTTTGGATTGGGCACAAAGGATTCTCGAGTTATATTTTCTAGATTGCTAAAACCTTTTGGAGTTGCATGACATATGGGGCAAGTTTGCATAGATTTGGTATTGGTAATAATATTCAAAATTTTGCCATCTATCAATGTTAAAAGTAGTGAAAAATGAATCTTGATATTACATTCTTCTACAAACTCTTCGAAAATCTCCAAATTTTGAATTTGATTTTCCATATTCATTTTTTGTTTCAGAATAACTTTTTTTGTTTCTTTTACATGTTCTATTTTCACTGGGCGACAAAATCTATTCGATTGAGGAGTTCGATTATTCCATAAAATAACCCCAGTTGAAGTTGATAGTCGGAGAGGAATTAGAGTGGTTACAAATAAGCTTTCATCGCTTATGTTTGCTGCCTCTTTATATTTTTGTTGATAAGCGGAATGACCGCTACTACCATCAAAACCCCAACTGCAAGTTAGCACAGCTTCGATTTCTGTGCAATTATATTGTCGCGCAGTACGAACCACGACTTTAACTTGCATTTCTAAAATTCTTTTAGCAATATGGTTCAGAAGATTTTGAAGCTTTACTTCTGCTACATTTTCATTTATTGATATTGCTTCTTTTTCTGGCCTACACAATGCTTTAACATTTCTTACAACATCATAAGATGGCCAGATGTCTGCTCCTGAAGATTTTGATTCCAAGCGCATATTTATGTATGTATTTTTTGTTAGAGAATTGTCTAGGATAAAAGCCAACGTTTCCTCAGGAGTTTTTTTGATTATAGAAGGTACTGAAGTAGCCAATATTTTTCGCATTTTTGTAGGATGTGTTCGTGTTTTCAAAACTTCATCCAGGATCGCACGTAAATCTTTCTCTCTTGATTGCCTAGCAGCATGTTTACCTGCCATCAAAATTCTTAATGGATCATGTTGGTACTTGGCACTCAATGCAGCAGCCTCTCGTCGCTGAGACCGTAAAGATTTTTCACGGAACGGCATAGTTGGACGGCCACCGTTTGAAGCAGAACATAAGCTATAAGAATATGCAATAAAAAATAGGGAATTCCATTTAAGAAATTAAAGGTGTCCTTGACTTGACCTTAACGATGCCATCCAAAGTCAAACCAATGACACCATCTTATGTTCCCCTCAAAACCATACAATTTTTGTTCAAAACGTTTTTCTCTAAAATGCTTAGTTTTTGAAAGAAAAGGGGTGTACGGGTGGTCTAGAATACCCTGTATTGCAGTTGTGGAGATCTTTGATAAAAATGGAAACGGGCAAAAATGGGCATGATTTTCTTAAAGTATTTGTAAATGAGCATCCAATGGTGCCTTATTTTCAGTGATATTTGCGATTATCGTCGATTATCGGGTTTTAGAAGAGATTTCACAACTTGAAAAATACAGTATATTCCAAGATAATGATGTGCTATTTGACTATCGGTTTATTGCCAAATTCTAGTGTAATTTTTTAAAGTAGTTTTTATCTCAGACCAACAATAAAAATTAATAGATTTTTATTTTTGGACACATAACAAAATTAATGATTTTTTCTTTCAAATAGAATTAATTATACAAAAACTATATTTTTAAAATTCAAATAGTTACTATATGAAAAATAATTATTCAAATACCATAAAACTTTGAAAAAAGCTGTAAAAAGAGCTGTATATTTTAATGAAATATTCTTCCATGCTATTTTTCGAATTGAATTTTGGCCACTTTTTCCGGTCTCCTAGCCCACTGTGTGGTACAGAGGTCCCACGCATTCAAATTGCAATTTAAATTTTAAAGATTCTTTTTGCATTCCAATAGTTTTTCACAATTTATCCGGTTAC
Organism: Formica selysi; assembly: GCA_009859135.1. NCBI lineage: Eukaryota > Metazoa > Arthropoda > Insecta > Hymenoptera > Formicidae > Formica > Formica selysi. Next base: position 247,195 of record WHNR01000052.1, on the reverse strand, counting down.
GACGCGCATTTTATTAAAAAGGAAATAGCTACAGCGTTCAAAGGAGGATTTAAAATACTTCCGTTAACAAAAGAAAAATATATATCATTTACAAAAAATGTTAAACTTGCAGAAAATAAATCGAAAATCATATTAAATTTCGTTTTATTAATTCGTATAAATTTCTTACAACCAGTCCGACAAATTAGCATCATTTTTAAATTAAGACTAACTCACAATTTTAAAATCTAAATTTCAAAACTTACCGAATAACAATCTCAATTTATTAACACGGAAGGGCATCTTTCCGTACGAATATATTGATTGCGTCGACTTAGCAAGATATGTGTTTACCACCACGCGAATCATTTTATAGTTCCTTGACCAATGATACAATATCCGAGAGCGATTACGCGCACGCTGAAAATGTGTGGAAGCGGTTCTTCCTTCGAACGCTGGGCGAATATAACGACTTGTATCTCAAAATTGATGTCTTGTTATTAGCAGATATTTTTGAAAATTTCAGTGAAAGTTGTATCTGATGTTATAGGTTCGACCCCGCGTATTTCTATATTCTTCCTGGATACACGTGGGACGCTATGTTGTAACATACAAATATTATATTCGAATTACTTACAGATATCGACATGGTTTATCGAACGCGGAATACGCGGTGATTTTAATCAATATTCCAACAGGTACGCACATGCTAATAACATGTACATGCAATCGTACGATCCATCGAAATCTTCATCGTATCTAATGTACTTCGATGTAAATAATTTGTACCGATGGGCAATGAGTCAACCTTTGCCGTATGTTGATTTTCGATGGGTCGACGACGTATCCAATTTTGATCCATCATCGATCGCGCTCGATTCCCTTACAGGCTACATCCTCGAAGTCGATTTCGAGTATCCGCAACATGTTCATGATGCGCATACTGACCTACTGTTTTGCCCGACATGCGACAAACAATCCGTTAAGTGGCAGGATAAACTGCTCGCAACCTTATATGATAAGAAGCGTTACGTAATACATTACCGCAACCTGCAGCAGTGCACGCGACACGGACTTCGCGTTACAAAAATACATCGAATATTACAGTTTTCACAATCTCCATGGCTTCGCAGCTATATCGAACTTAATACACAACTCCGAACTCGCGAAAAATGATTTTGAAAAAAATTTATATAAATAGTAGGGCTCATGAAAACCGATTAATTTGATTAACCAGTTAAAAACGAATTTGCTGGTTAAAATCGGTTAACGGGTAATCGGTTAGAGTGATAACTATTATTCGATTAATCTTTAAATCGGTTAATCATTTAATCGATTATTCCGGTTAATTAGGAAACAGTTGGTCTTCTTTCTGGAACAAAATACTTTTTTTATTCTGTGTTCCTGTGTAATTAATCAGTTTCAGCGATTAATCGGTTAACCGAAATCGTATTAACCGAAACCGTATTAACCGATTAACCGTTTAGTCGAATATTAAACGTTTCTTTTGGTTACAAACGGTTAACCGATTTTCAATTAACCGACTAATCGGTTACAATCACGAGTCCTAATAAATAGTAATGCGCTATTTAGCAAAACGATAGAAAATATGCGCAATCACGTTAATGTTAAGCACGTGACACATTGGGATGGGAGATATGGCGCAGAGGCAATGATCGCACAACCAAATTTTCACAGTAGAAGCGTGTTTTCGGAGAAAACAATCTGATCGCTGTTGAATTGCGCAATCTCGAAGTTTAATAAACCAAATAAATTTAATAAATCAATCTACATGTGTATGTGTATACTCGACATATCCAAGACATGTTTGTACGAGTTTCACCACGATTACATGGTACCTGTGTATCAAAGGAAATGTAAAATCATGTACACCGACACCGACAGTCTCATATATTACATCGAGTGTGAAGATGTATATGAGAATATAAAACGCAACGTCGACGGATTTGATACCAGCGATTATACAGTGGGCATAGTGTACGGTATACCGCTCATGAATAAAAAGATACCGGGTTTAATGAAGGACGAAAATAATGGCGCGATAATGACCGAATTCGTCAGGCTTAGGGCAAAAATCTATGCGTTGCGAGTAGATGGTAAGAAGGAAACCAAAAAGGTAAAAGGCGTCAAGAGTAACGTCGTCGCGAGAACGATAACGTTCGACGATTACACGCGGTGTTTGAAAGAAGAGATTGAAATGACGCGTCAGCAGTCTTGTATAAGATTTAAATTACACGAAGTATACACTATTCGCGAAACAAAAACTGCTCTAAGTCCGTACGATGACAAGCGGTATATCGTACCCGAAACCACCGACATGCTACCGTGTGGACATTACAAAATACCGTTGTAAATAAAAATTATGTATATTTATTATAAGTAAAAATTATGTATATTTAATGTAAATAAAAATTATATGTATATTTTATAAAGTATACAATTTTGTTGATATGTTTGTAAAATATCTTTAATATTATGTATTATTGTTAACATGTTTATAATATATTATTTTTATGAATCCAAGAATTGTATGTGTGGCGATTCTAATTCTCACCGCTACCTTTAAATCTTTGAGAGCGTTCGATGCGATTGACGCAATCGAGCGTTAGACGCAGCGGGCCACGGCCGGACATCGAGCGTCGGACTCAGCATGCCGCGATTAATATTTCCGCGAACATCGTTAGGTGGCGTAATGACAGGAACATTTTCGTGATAGAAGAATCCTGTCATTAACGCTACATAAAGAAATCGATCTGACATCAGATAAGGATTCCCAGTTGGACGGGATAAAGTCCAACACGTAACCAGCAGCAGTTCGTTACGAATCGCTTGCTTTTTTGAGGTAGAAATATCACTTCTCCGAGACCTTCGAGACAGTCTAGATCCTCTAGAATTTCCAGATCCTCGAGATCTTCCAGATCAGATCCTGGTGATCATCCCGCATTCCTGAGACATTCCGAGATCTAAAGCTTCGAGATCTTCCTACATCCTAGAGATCTTCCAGATTCTTGAGACCTTCCAGATCCTCTAATGAAATCTCCAAAAAAGCTGAGATCTTCATGGAGCAAGGATCTTCGAACAGTTCAATATTTGCAGTGGAGACTCATCCTTTGGGAATCCGACTTCATATGAAAAATAGAAATATTCTCTCCTATAAAAACAACAGATCAATCTCCTCCTCCAACTCCGAGAATCGTCCATACCCTCTTCAAAGCTAATAAATCAACACAAACTGATTCAAAACCAATGGGTCCCCTGAAGTTTAACAAAACAAAACCAAGCATTTCCTTTAGAGAAATCTCTTTGTAAATATGTTAAAAGTTTATTAAAATAAAAATTTATTTATAGACCAACCTGTGAAAAATTAAATAAACATCTCTACAGTGTGTTGTATCGAATCCCAGCCATTTTACATAAACCTCGTCACCCTTTTTGCGTATCATCATTTCCACGACATGTACGTCGGGATTAGCAACGCGATGTAACTCGTATTCGTAAAATGCGACGGGATTTTCGCGCAAATCTTCGAGTACATAGGTCACGGGATTAGTTTTCTGCACTTTGGCGATCTTAAACACTTCGGTGGTCCAATTTAACGTGTAACCTTTGCGAAAGATGGTCTTGAATTTACTCATGCGTACCGACTCACCTACTTTGAATCTTGCCGGAGTCGCATCTTAACGCTGCTGTATACCGTATCTAAAAGTTTATTAGCGATCGCGGGGGTAGCATCGATAGGTCTCATACCGATAGTGCGATGTTTTTACGTATTATACACTCCAACGAGTCGGGACAACGCGTCGATCCACTTGTAATTTCCATTAAGCGTAAACATTTTCCATTTTTTGTTCTTTAACGTTCGGTTGAATCGTTCCACAACCGAGGCTTTCGTGACAGAGTACATCGTATAATGATTATTGTTGTGTTTCTTCACGAGTTTCTGTACATTCGCGTTGTAAAATTCTTTTTCTCTGTCAGTTTGAAAATTTTTCAGGCATCTTCTATTGTCTCGAATTATCTTTGCGATCGTTTCCGGCATCTTGTTTCCACTCTTGAGCGATACAGCCCATGCATACTTGCTCAACACATCGATAACTGTGAGTATATAGTTGTAGCCTTTGTTGAATCGTGCATATGGACGCATCCCGACTACGTCCGCCTGCCACAGATCGTCGTATCCGCGTACTATGACACGTCTACGTGGAAAACTTTTTCTCGTTGGAGCATGCAATTCTTCCACGAGCAGCTGTTTTTCAGAGATCTTCCGTAGCATATTTGATCGAGGCATAATTCGTAATAATGAAATAATTCCTTTACGTATAGTTCTTTATGTATCTTTCGTCTCCTGCGCTGAATTAGATGTAGTCTGCGCATGAGTTGCATACCAAAGTATTTTTCGCATCTCATCCATCATTATTTGTAGCGTCTGCATATTCGTCTCGAGCGTGATTATTTTTTTCTAAAATTCTTCCTGTCGATTTTCTAAAAGTTTGACACTTATTTCCACGTACCATTTGTTTGCGGCATCAGTATCATCTTCCGATTGCGCTACGTGTCGTATCTTGCGCGACTTTGCGTCAAAGTCGGAGGCTGTCTGACACAAGCGTTATCGCGCACGTAATTCCTTAGTAATCCATTCCATTGATAGTATGAGTTGTTCGGTGTTCCCAATGATAATCCAAATTTATTAATCGACATTTTGATACAAACAATAATGACAGACTACCTCGTTTCGTCGACGCATAGTTTAATTTATAATAAGGCCAGCTTCGCAAAGTTCCTCGATAATTGATAATATTTCATTGTCGTGAGCATTGTTGCCGGCTTGATGTGAAGCTTCCAGCAATCGCAGGCATCTACCAACTTGTTGGGATCATTCCAATGCACGTAATCGATCTTATTATCGTTTAACATCATAGTGCGCGGTATGTTTATACCTCTTCCAGCTTTTTTACCAGAGATTAATGGCGCTATTATGTATTTATACTTGTATCCCTTATTACTTAATACTGGCTTATACATATTGTTGCCATGCCTATGCGCCAGTAAAATACTTTTGATACATATCATCCTCAGTTTATACGTCATCGTCGGGAATTCTCTTGAAAATCAACTCGTAGAGACCTAGTGTTCCCACGTATTTTATTCCACCGATAATTATATTGTCATTTTTATCCACATCAAAAATTTTATCACCTATCATCATTCCTTCGTCCAAAATTTAACACTGTATATATATCCATATTGGTATTTTTATCTTCACTTAAAATAGCTCCCACATATTTTTGCCCAAGTGGACCCAGTGTGTGCGCAACGTATTTTGACTCTCGGGCGTTTGTAATAGGTGTTGAACCGATGTCACAAGTTTCAGGAGTGATTTCGAAAATTTCATTCACAGATGGAGAGACGGTCTTTCGTGCAATATTTGACTTGATTGTACATCTTTTATCGGAGTAGAAGTAACCACATTTGATAATTGTTTCGTTTGCTTACGTTTTGATTGATCTGGAGTAGAAATTATTAGCGAATTCAATGATATATTTGACCGTGTTCGCTTTGTTCCATACTTTGACTCTTTTTTCATGCTTCTCTTCGGACATACTCAACGGCTCGATTTTCGCTTCATAAGATTCCACATTGATTGTATTTTCGAGCTGTTTTAGAGGTTCGGTAATTGGTTTAAAGTGCCTCTCCAATGCGACGTCTTCCTCTATTTGACCAGTTTTTAAAGAGCGATATTTTTTGTGGATTGTTTCGCTCGTTTTTGCAATCTCTCTCGCAATCTTCTCGCGATTGTCACTGTCAATCGTCGTCGTCATGATGCGCTCGGACGAAAATTTTTAGACGTTGCTCAATCGATGTGTTAATAACGACTAACAACTTTACGGTATTGCAAAATCGTTAAACCCTTTTCGATATCGTCCATTAGTCTGTAAACTGTCTTTATCAATCACACAATCACAAATCCATATTTGTGTTGCCAACATTTCTGACAGAATGCGCGAAAATTGTGGTAAGACATATCAATATTTACATGATCATTGTATACATGTTTCAAGTTTGTACCATCCATGTTTAAATAAAATCAATAAATTCGCATTGCCGCGTATAAGATGCGATTAGGTATCTTGGCATACATTTGACAAAAATAGAACAGTCGACGCTCGAGTGTCGACCCATTGCAAAGTACTCTCTTATCGTATCTAGCTTATCACACGCCACATCATCAATAATAAAAATGGAATTCGAAAGCGCCTCGCTCGGTGGAATAACATCACTATTATTAAAGAATGTAAAATAACCATTTTCGTCAATCCGTGACAGCAAATTTTCCAAGTATCGATATTTCGGTTGATGCGATTTCGAATATACGTACACATTCTTGAAACGTACACTTGTGGACTTTCTATCAAACTTATCAACACGTTAGTCTTACTACAAATAGAAGGACCGTAAATGATACCACGTATAGTAATCGGCAGCATGTTTCCATGCTTAGGTATTTCTTTCTCCGACATTAGTAGTGTCTTATCGTCAAAATTTGTCACTTTGTTTATCACAGCTTGTCGCACGAACCGCATGTTTGCTCTCGCGAATCTCAAATCAGATTTTGGAAAATGAGTCATCGGGGCCCTATTTATAGAGGCGCACCGAATCGAAACCGCTCAGTCTCAAAAATGTTTCTTCTTCTATCGGTTGACAGCGATATTCTCGAGCTTACCACCGAGCAGTTACAGATTATCCCCAAGATTGTTTTACTGCGAGACTTTGGTAGCTACGTGGAACAATTGTGGGACAATCTTCCCGAACATATAAAAGCTGACTCAGAGGTTCAACAGTATCGTCGATGCACGCGACATTATAATTTGCCGTGGCAACAAACACATTTCGACGGTCCAACACCGTTAATAAAAGGTTGTGGCAAATGCCAGCAAAAATTATAAGAGTTGGTGGTTTGTTAAATCGTGCGATAAACGCACTTCCTATCGAATTACATATTCCAGGCTATCAGTTTTGCGGACCGGGAACTCATTTAAAAACGCGATTGGCTAGAGGCGATCGGGGTATCAATCCATTGGATGCCGCGTGTCGCGAGCACGACATAGCTTATTCTGGAAGCAACGATCTCGGTCAACGACACGTTGCGGATAATATACTCGCCACGAAATGCGAACACGTATTACCGCGAGAGATTTGACTATTAGCGAAAGAGCAGCCGCTACAGCTGTCTGGGCGGCTATGAAAGCAAAGACAAAATTCGGTATGGGGATGAAAACAAAAAAATCCTCGATGAAAACAAAAAAATCATCGATGAAGAAAAAGACTGCGAAAAAACGAATACTTCCTATAGCGAAGCGCGGTGGTATCTTACCCATTTTACCATTATTGGGAGTTCTCGGTTCATTGGCTGGCGGAGCAGCGGGAATCGCGAAAGCGGTAAACGATAGCAAGGCGGCGCAACGTCAGCTCGAAGAAATGCAACGTCATAATCGCGCCATGGAAGGTCACGGTCTTTATCTCGCTCCATACACGCGCGGACGAGGGTTCTCAACAGCGGCCAAGAAAAAAAAACGTCAAAATAAAAATGCCTGCCGGTGTAACGACCAATGTACAATTGGAACAGTTTGCAAGACGTATGCGTATACAATTTTTTAGAGGCGTTTTCATGCGCAATAATTTACCGATAAACGGTATACGGCGAAATGAGAGCGGTATCGTCAATTTGGATGACGTCGATGGTTCATACTCATTGGGTTGCGTATGCAAAGAGGGGAGATCGTGTAATATATTTCGATAGTTTTGGAAATCTTCGACCGCCCAAGGAGTTAGTGCGATATTTTGGACAGAATGTTGCAAATATAGAATACAATCACACGGCCTATCAAAATTATAATCAAAGTATTTGTGGACAATTGTGTCTTCGATTTCTTCAAACGGTCGATGATCGATATGAATTTAAAGCCTGACAATTCACCGTCGCTACTCAGTAATCGTTCGACAGTTTTCCAACATGTCACTCACGCTTACGTTGACTGGCAAGAGTAGCGTTCTTGCTGTAAGCTACTTTCCGGCTATAGATTTAAACGATGGCGATTACGAGCTTGGTTTAACGGACTTTAAAACTTATCATACGATATCGAACGTGAATTCTTGGAATAATAAATTTTATTTTGATAACGACGATAAAGAAATTACGATTCCCGAGGGATCGTACGAATTACACGCTATAAACGAATATCTCCGACGTGCAATTTTAGGACATCGACGCGTATTTGATTCCAACGATATTGTTGATGGCGAAGAACACGATGAATATCCAATAATGCTTCGCGCTAATCATAATACGCTAAAAAGTGAAATCAAATGTGTCTATAGAATAAATTTTAGTAAACCGGGCAACGTTGGATCGTTGTTGGGATTCTCGTCGAATCGTGTATTACAACCTTGGAAATGGCACGAATCGGATGTACCGATAAATATTATTAGCGTAAATATTATTCGTATAGAAAGCAGCATAACCACTGGCGCGTACAGCAATGACAAGCGCGTACACACGATACATGAATTTTCACCGAGCGTGCCGCCAGGATATAAGATATCGGAAACGACAGCACTAATCATTTATCTACCGATCGTCGCACGGAGCATTACTGATTTAACGATACGCATTGTTGATCAAGAAGGACATTTGCTCGATTTTCGAGGAGAGGAAATTACTGTAAGATCCTTTTCGCACCGCCTTACGAACGCCGTATCATCCACGTGCATGCTTCGCGCTATCTCTCTCTCTCCCAAGTGCATGCTTCGCGTTATCCCTTTCCCAAGTGCATGCCTCGCGCCATCTCTCTCCAACGTGCATGCAAACGCTATCCTTGTCTTACGCTCATATGGATGCCTCGCGCTATCCTTTTCCCACGCCCATAGAATATCATTAGCGCTATCTCTCTCACACCTACTCGCGGACGCCTCGCCTGCCGGTTAGGTTGTGACCGGACAATGATATATGAGATGTGGAATTTGCACAGTATGCAGGTTTTCCTACCTTAATATAACGGTCGCCAGTTTGTTTGACCATCCAACAAAAAAGGAATATCCTCGATCGGTGCCTCGTCGGATCTGCCGTCGGTCTGTATGCTCAGCGTCTGGGTTGCGCTGCTATTCACGCCACTGCGTATGGGCTTGACTTCCTGTCAAGTTTCCTTAATTTGCCCTTTGTTTTCTGTTTCAGGTCGTCTCTGGATTCACTGGATCAACCAAGGATTACTGGACTACCCGCTGAATGTCTCTGGATCGACGCTTCGAAGATACGTCGGAACGACGCAATTTGTCCACTGCTAAGCAGTTGGACAGAATATCTGCTTGAATTCCTGTCAAGTCTTCTTAATTTCCTTTTAGTTTTATGTTTCAGGTCGCCGTTGGATTCTCCGGATCAACGCCCAAGGACTGCTGGACTACCCGCTGGATATCACTGGATCGACACTCGGAGACAGGTAAGGATTTTACGGATCTGAGGTGAGTAAATTACTTTCACTTTACTTTTACTATATAAAAGTATAAAATCTAGTTATTATCACAAACTTTGTGTTTCAGACGCGGATCTTCACACTACGAAGATTTGTACTCTCGCGCTCTTATGTTAATTAAAGTAAAACTGCCTTTAATTACCGTCGCAAATCTCTAACGTATCGAGACTTTATATCATGACTATGTTCCTTTCTCTACAAAATACCCGTAAGACGTTTTTTTCTAACACGCTTGGTTTTCCGGGGAAAAGGCCTCGAACGTCGCTCTGCGCTCGCTTATATAGCGTCCCCATTCTGGATTTCTCCCACCGGGAATTCTCCCTTCCACCTCCAGGAAGTGATACCGCCTCCTGGGCAGTCTTGCGCATGCGCATGCTCTTTGCTACAGTTCGCGCTACACATCGGGTGTAGATTGCCAAAAATACGCTCGGATCGCGTTTTCCTTAAAATTAGCATACTACTATATACAGAGTGTCTTAAAACTACATATATATATTTTCTTAAAGCTATAGTATATGTTGAAAAAAGTGTAGATGAACTGCACTTTTAGTGTAATACTCCGGGTACCACTCTTTTGCGCTCCATATCACAGTTCGTAGAACATAAAATCGCGCTTGTCAAATACATATTAAATAATGGTTCGCGCTTTACAAACAAAACTACTAATTAAAATCTTCTACATATAAAAAATAGTCTACGCGTCATTCACGCGAGTCACCTTATTTCGGTGAACTTGTTTTTGAGGTACGTGTTACGTATTTCCGTACCGACCTCCTAATCACCCTCTTCTTTGTCACAGGCTCCCAGTCGCTGTCCGAATCCGAGTCGCGGTATTCCGGACGCAGCCTTGAAATCTTCCCTTTAGAGGCCGTCAGAATTGGCGAGCTGGCCTCCTGGATTCCAGGATTGAAGTGGAGGGTTTATCCTCCGGCTTCATTTCCTCCTCCAAAGGGATTTGACGAGGGCTTGGAACTCGGCAAAGCTCCTTCTCATCAGGTGAGTTGATGGCTTGGGTTGTTTTTGCCGCTTGTTTATATTGTACGTTTTTTTCAGGAGAATTCTTGTCCGGTGGCTTTATCTGGACATTACCTACTATCTTAGGTTTGGCTGTCTCGGCTATCTTAGGAGTTCTGTTAATATCTCCTGGGATCACTATGTCCCCCTCCTCTAAGAACATTACGTGCTTCAGCATTTGGTTGCCGTCCATTGTAATGTTCAGGTTCAGGTTAATTGGCTTGTTTGTCGTGGCCTCCCTTGTCAGTTTTCTAACAATGACCATTGACATTATTTGATATTCGACTGTGCCGTTCTCCCCGCACAGGATAGACTCGTCATAATTAGTCTTGTTTTTATCTTGATTTTGGAGAGCTACAAATATCGCTTGATTAATGTCTCTCGTTCTTTGTTTTTCTTCTTTCATCAATGCTTCCATCTGACTTTGTGACACTTTGGCAGTCAGTATCTTCTGGTCACTTAGCCTTTTAAGCATGGCCATTCTCTCTTCTCGCTCAATATTAACGGCCTGAACTATAGCCGAGGTTGTTAATTCACGAACTAACCTGTCCTCTTCCTCTCTTCTTTGCTTTCTCGCCTCCTCAGACTCTATATTGTCTTCTTTTCGTTCGGCAAGATCGTCACACTTTGCTACATGTTTGCGCGCCAACTGTACGTCGTGACTGTGGCGGCCATCTTGGATTTCGGCCTTAGGCCCGCTTTCTACTCTTCCGCGCTCGCTTACGCCGCGTTCGCGTTGGTCCTCTGGGCCTTCCTTCTCATTGGTCGACCCTAGATCTAGTGATCTTCCTAGCTTTTCGCTTACTCTTATTCTATTTTGTTTAAAATCTATGTATTTCTTATAAATGTTGCTTACAGTAGCTAGGTTAGTATAATTTTCACTTAAATCTATACTTTTATTATAAATAGGAGATTCGGAGTGTATTTTATTTTCTCCTTCAATATTTGAATTATTTATTGCTAGCTTATTATCTAAAATCGCTGTCTCATTTTTACTTAGCAATTTTCTAGAATATATTTTATTCAGATTTTTATTTAAATCTGTCAAATTGTAAAGAGTATTACTACTACTCTCATTGAAGCTTGTGCTAGCTAATTTGTCAATTTTTTGTATCCAGTTGTTTAAATTTCTGAATAAATTGTTCGCCAAACTACTGGCTGTATTATTATTTGGACTTACTTGAATTTTACTAACATTATCTAAAGGTGATTCGGTTTCTTCTAAATTTTTTCTCTCTGGAGAGTTTAGAAAAATTGTTTCTACCGATGAATTTATTTCGTCTTTATCTAATGTTTTTAAGTTTAATTGCCTCATAAAATTTTCCTTAACACTGGTGTTTTCTCGCACGCAGTTTCTTAATTCTAACTTATTGTCTTTAGAATTGTCCAGTCGTTCTTCGACTTTTTTATTCACTTTCTCGCACGATTTGATCGGTGTGCTATATTTATTCGGATCGAAAGTTAATTCGCTAAGCGCATTTACCGCACTATTCGCGATATTAGCGTTTTTCGCTATCGGTTTTTCGCGCACTACAGAATCTTTTATAGATTCTTCTCGCTCTATAATTTGAACTTCGGGTTCAAATATATTATACGTTTTTCCCGCACTATCACATTCCTCACGTCGTTTCCTCTTTAGGGTCGTGGGTTGATTTTATGCGTCTTCCTTCTTTCTTTTTGTCTGGCTCGACAAAAGCTCGTTTCCTCTGGATGATGGATGCCTCGTTGGGTTCTCCATCTCCTTGAGTCGGCTGCCGATTTCTCGGCACGTGAACTTCGCTAATAGGATGCAGGGTTCGTCCACGTCCAGAATCATAGCTTCCACGCTGGCTGTGGCCTGGAATATAGTTATGTCCAACTTCACAGCTTTGAATCTGATTCTTTTTTCCCTTTTCAGGTATGCCGGAATATTTTTTGATTCCGTTAAACGATTCAGTTTTCGTACGTTGGCTTCAATGCTTTTCACCAGCGTACGTGATACTGCGTTGAATTCGCCTCTGTAATCGAAGTGAATTTTCACTTCTTGTCCCTCAGCTAGGCCCTCGTAGAATGGTAAAGCTTTGTCCCCAGAAATCAGGTTGATTAGTCTCGAAATGTGTCTAGTTCCCTTCTCACTGATTATTGATTTCTTTTTTCTTTTCAGGTTCTTCTCGCTTCCCTCTCGGCTTGACTGCGGATCATCAGGACCCTCCTGCGCTGGATTCTGCGTTGTATTCTCGTCGGTAAGTACGACTTCTTCTCGCAGTGTTTGCTGCATATTGGAGATGAATTTCTGGATTTCTCCGGCTCCAATTTTCTTTATTTTACTCGAAGCTTCGATCACGTTTACTTCGATTGGTTGGTTTAGAGTTGCCTCTCTGTGTGGTTTTAATTGCCTGGAATTAAAAGTTCCCAGCGCATTTCCTTCCACATCTTCGACCACGTAGGCGTTTCTCCGTACCTCTTCTCGAATCTGGTATGGTCCATCGTATACGAGGTGAATTTTTCGCGTAAGACGGCGATTTACATCACTGCGTCGATGAAGCTTTATCCATACTCTCTCGCCTGGCTGGTACCTTTTTGCCTCTCCGTGTTTGTCGATTTGGATTTTCCTTTGTCGCGCTCTTGACTGGAGCGTCGCGTTGGCCGCTTCAATTTTTTGGTTCAGCAGCTCTCCGGCATTGAACCGGTTTATTTCCTTTTCCTCCATTGGTTTGAGTCTCGGATCGACGAATAGCTGTTCTGCGGTGTACATCTGTGCCAGCGTAAGTGCTGGTAATCTGTCCACTAGATCCACCACGTGGTGATGGTGGAAGATCGTATTATTAATTGGGAGCAGAAGAGGGGGCTGCTTAGGCGTAGTGGTTTAGGATGGACTACTCGAGGAGGCTTCCATTCATACTGGTGACGAGTCAAGACTCATCGCTGAGCGGCTACGGGTGCCAATTTTCAATCGTTTGATATGATTGGACCGCTCTGGAGACGTGCTGGGGATGTCGTCTCTCCGTGGCAATCGGCACTGCATCCATTGAGCGACATTCCAACATCGCTCTGGAGTCGTATGTACTGTGTTAGAGTGGCGAGGTCTGAATAGCTCAGTGGTAAGAGCAGTTGCCCGGAAAGCGAAAGACTCGGGTTCGATTCCCGATTCAGCCACTTGTACCTCGCATATTTTTTCAGACCCGCAAATGTTGTTTTCTAACAATTATTTGTCGGGCTGAGGAAGTGTGTAAACGCCCTACACAGACACGACAGTGCCGCTGCCACGGAAGAGATGGATGCTTGGTTCGTGCCTCCTCCCGGCTTAAATCCCCCCCTCGCTTCACTCCACGGATAAAATTCGTTCGGACTGAATCCGGTACTTCTGTGGGCCGTTGGGTTGATCGTCCTCTCAGCCCGTTTTATGATTCGGTCCCACCTGGTTTGACGGTCATGCGCGTACACGCGTACGATTCTTCCTAGCTCCCTCATCACCCTTTCGACCGGATTGGATTGAGGGTTGTATGGTGACGTCTTCCTTATGGAAAACCCCATTTCTGTGGCAAATTCCTGCCATCTCGATGTGATAAATTGTCCGCCGTTGTCGGACAAAATCTCTTTCGGAATACCGATTTTACCGAAATGCTCTATTTGCAGAATATCCATTATTGACTCTAATTTTTGATTCCTCATCGGATATAATTTTGTAAATTTGGAAAATTGGTCCATCGTGACCAAGATATACTTGTTTCCGCGAGGCGTTTGTGGCAATGGCCCAAATAGATCAATGGAGATTACTTCTCCCGGTTGTTTTGGTAAATCGTAATATTCTATTCCACGAGTCGGTCTCGTGAAATATTTTGTTGCCTGGCAGACGCTACAAGATGCTACTACATCCCTAACGACTCGCTCTAAATTTTTTACGATGAAATACCTTTCTATGAATTCAGCGACTTTATCCGTTCCGAAATGTAAGAGATAACTGTGTACCCTGTTTGTAAGTTCCCATTTAGTGGACTCGGGTACCATGATTCTTTCCCCCTTCGGTATTTCTACACGAATCAGTCCCTCTCTCACGAATAATTCATCTGGTATTTCCGCGACTAATCTTTGTAAAATATCGTCGTCGCGTTGCGCCTTAACGAGTAAATCTACCCATGACGCTGTTTCTGTCTCGTCATCCGGCTGCTTTATCGCCGCGATGCGTTTAATTTTACCTTCTTTTTTAACGTAACCGTTCTTTACGTTGTTACGAGATAACGTGTCCGCGATTATATTTTGAACTCCTGGTACGTGGCAAATTTCCAACTCAAATTCATTCAAAAACGCCATCCACCTCGCGATCCTAGCGCTATCGTCCGCACACGCGGTTAAAAATTTCAACGCTCGGTGATCGGTGTGGATTTTTATCTGACGTCCTAAAAGAGTGGTGTGCCATTTGCGCAAAGCCCATACCAGCGCTAGACACTTGACTTCGGTTACGGTATAATTTAATTCCGCACCTTTAAGACTACGGCTCGCGTACGCCACCGTATATTCATTCTCGGGTTCGTTTTCCCCGTATTGGTATAAGCGCGCCCCTAATCCGTATTTAGACGCGTCAACGCTTAATCCGAATTTAAGTCCCGGTTTAATATTAAATAAACACGGTGCTTGGTTAAACGCTTGTTTTATTTCGTCGAACGAACCTTGTAGTTCCTCGGTCCATTCGAATTTTACTTCCTTTTTGAGAAGATTCTCTAGCGGTTTAGTCATCTTCGCTAAATCTTTGATAAATCTGCGATCCCAATTTACTAAACCGAGAAAAGCCTATATCGCTTTCTTGTTACGCGGTTTCACGAAATTGTTAATCGCGAGTTTAGTATCTTCATTCATCTCGGCTTTAATTTGATCAAACGTGTGACCGAGAAAACGGATCTCCGTTTTAAGAAATTCACACTTGTCTTTGTTTAATCTAAAACCGACTCTCCTAAGCTTTTCAAGAACATAGCTCACGTGAAAGAGATGTTCCTCTAAGCTATTCGACGCAATTAGTATGTCGTCGAGATAAATTATCGTAAAAGGGTCACATTCGTCCCCTATTGCCTTTTGCATTGCTCGCGTAAACGATGCACCCGCGGTTTTTAGTCCGAAAGGCAATCTACGGAAAACATACATCTGGTTGTCGAACTTGAACCCCATATATTCCGTACTGTCGTCTGTTAACGGGATTTGCCAAAATGCCATGGCCACGTCCAACGTCGAGTAGAATTTATTGTCCCCTATATTACGGAAGACTTCGTCGATCGTCGGAGGTTGGTCATGGTCGTTGGTCATTCTTTTATTAATCTCCCGCGCGTCTAGGCACAGTCTAATCTGTCCCGATTTTTTAACTACGACAACTAACGGGTTAATATACTGCGTACAAGCGCGTTGTACTATCCCGTCTCTCTCTAGTGAGAGTATATGGTCTTTGACCCTAGCACGGTGTATTTCCGGTACTGGATACGTTTTAGATTTAAACGGTTTATCCGTATTAACTGTTATTTTATGCGTGTAATGCGACACGCAACCTATTTCGTTTTTGAAAAGCTCGGCGTGCTTTAGTAATGTCTTATTCAACTGCTTCTCCGCATCTTGAATAGAAATCGCGTTGAGCGTTACCTTTTTGCTCGAACCGCATTCGGGGAAATCTATAATAAATTTCCTTCCGCAATTTAAAATAGCAGTACGCTCGGCTAAGAAATCCATACCGAGTATCATTTCGTACGATAGGTTTCTAACGATATAAAACTCGTGCGTAAATTCCTTCTCATTTATCACAAAGCTTGTTTGTATTCGGTTCGCTATTAATTGCGCACGATCCGAAAAAGCTCCTACCAACGAGAATTTTTTTATTGGAATTATTCGCATCGACGTGTTTTTATTCGCTAATTTATCATATACGTCTTTCGTTATTAACGAGATTTGCGATCCCGTATCAATTAACGCTTTAATCGCTAATCAATTAATTAACACGCTAACATACGGAGTGCCCTGCTTGATTATCGCGTTCTGGTCTTCGTAACTTCGTCGACATCGCGTAATATTTGTTTCGTCCTTATTATCGCGATTTTATTATCATCATCGGTTACCGGTCTGTCCTTTTCGTCGTCGTTATTTTTAATCGACGCTATATTTCTGCGCGGCGCGTTATCTTCTTTAACTAGTAAAGACTTGTCGAACGCTCGCTTTGCCCCGTCACTATCATACGGATTGAATTTTCTTTTGTTTAATACCGCTTCGTTATTCGGTAATTCGTTTATAATCACGGTGTCTTTATTTCGTCCCGCATTATAATTCCATTGTATATTTTCTATATTATCCCGGTATCGCTTCACCGGTACGAACCTGCTAGCTGTTGCGTCATCGCGTTCATCGTACGATACGTCGTGCGTCCTTGGGTGCGTTCCAATTGAACGCTTACACGCTTAAAGCGCTTATAAGCATTGCTTATGCTGTTCCCTTTGGAGTTGTAAGCGCTTATAAAAGCATTTATGACATCACTGTGACGTCATAACTCGTGCTCACAAACGCTTATTTCATCGAGATAGGGCAGTAAAAGCGTAAGCGCTTATAGCACGTGAGCGTTAAAACGGAACGCACCTGTGCGTAAATTAGAAAAATGGACGTCCCGAAGATGTTAGTTAATATTCAAGACGCTGATAATAACAAAATTTATAAAATACTAGTAACGGCAGAAGAAGCTGAACGTTTACAAACTGGTAAATTTATCATATTAATATTTATATTATTCATACATATAATAAAGTGAAATGAGGTTATGTAGACTTTTCCTTTTCTATTTTCCCGTTAATTAATAATATTCATGTAATTTTCATATTACTCCAATAACAATTATTACTTTGTCCTTTATAGATTATATCTTTGCGAGTCAAAAATTATCAGAGGCAGCAAATAAAAGTTGTAAGTTCATTATTAAAAAATTTCTGCCAAGTAATGGTTTTTATTATAGAGATATTTATATTTTAATAAATTGCTTTATAACTATAAATGAATTAATTAAAAAAAGATAGAGATGTATTTAATTTCTATAATTGTAAAAATAATTTTTATGTAGATGACAATGACTTATGCGATTCAAACAAATGTGGCCAAACCAATGAATGTGTCGAAAATGAAAATGAATTATCGCAAGGAGTCCAAGATGAAGAAGTTGGAGGTATTTTTAATTATGTATTATCAAATTTTAATTATATGTATACGTATATACATATATGTATATATATATATATGTACAGGGTGAGGCATTTATAGTGACGCGGGCATATTTTTCGGAAACGAAGTGAGATATCAAAAAATATTTCAGACAAAAGTTGCATGGTTTTGAGGGGGCCACATGATAAAAATATGGATTTGACCTTGAGTGACCTTTTCAAGGTGAGGTCAATATGGTTGATGTTTTCTTAAATGGAACCCCTCATTTTTTATTACATATTCTTGTAGCTTATCTCGAGAGCTTTTCAAAACACTATATTAAAGTACTTTTTCATTAAGTATTTTTTGAGTTATTTTATATCTTAATCTGACATATTTTGATATAAAAATTAAAATATCTCGTAAAATATTTAGTTTTCGATAATCTTACCGTAATACTTTTATGTACAGAATAATGAGACAAATCAATTAGTATCAAAAAAAATAATTGTTTTTAAGAAAAAGTATGTAATTATTTACAATGTGTTTTTTAAAACAATTATTTGTTGTTTTTTACACTAATTGATTTATCTCATTATTCTGTACATAAAAGTATTACGGTAAGATTATCGAAAACTAAATATTTTACGAGATATTTTAATTTTTATATCAAAATATGTCAGATTAAGATATAAAATAACTCAAAAAATACTTAATGAAAAAATACTTTATTATAGTGTTTTGAAAAGCTCTCGAGATAAGCTACAAGAATATGTAATAAAAAATGAGGGGTTCCATTTAAGAAAACATCGACCATATTGACCTCACCTTGAAAAGGTCAAATCCATACTTTTATCATGTGGCCCCCCTCAAAACCATGCAACTTTTGTCTGAAATATTTTTTGATATCTCACTTCGTTTCCGAAAAATATGCCCGCGTCACTATAAATGCCTCACCCTGTATATATAAATATATATATATATATATATGAGTGTGTGTTTATGTATATGTATGTATGTATGTATATATAATTAAGTTATATATATTGTTGCGTCCGCGCGTCGACTTCGATAATACTCGAACACGCGCGACACAACCGGCACCCGCGTATCGCGAGTAAATGATTGACACTCTTTAGAAAGAATAAAAGGAACTTTAATATAGCAACACAGAACACACAATTGAACAAGGAACACAGAACGGGTAATAACAGTAATCGTATATCGAATATGTCCGCCCGGAATGACATCCGTCGCGAGACTCAAGATGGCCGATCTCTCTCAAGATGTCCGCCATTGTTTAACAACAACGCTTAGCAACGTTCTCCCGGATACAAATACAGCAGATTCACGAATAACCGCCTTAGACGACCCGCAGGGACGCAACACTACTCCCCCTCTTCAAAATTGTCGTCCCGACAATCAATGAGGGCTCTTCCAAATTAAATGGGTTGATCGTTGTCCTCTTCTTCCAAGGCGTTGACTCCAGGGTGCCTAATGACTTCCTGCTCTACCCTGAGCTGCTGCTGCAGGTTACCGAGCACCGTTAAGATCCAGAACCCAATCGACTTTGATACATCTTGAAACCACAGTAGCCGTCCCCCGTAGTTCGCCTTATTCTCGGGAATACTCAAAACTGCTGCATCTCCGCATCTCAAAAGGGAGCGAATCTTCGGACAAGAGGGGGGTAACATCCGTGGACCCACCGTCCTTCTAAGAGGACACCTCAAGTCCCTGTCTCGGCATTCGCCCTTCGTCCCACGGGAAAACCACGGTCAAAAACCGGGGAGAGACAGAGTCTTCAACGATGGTCTTTGAAGAACAAAATTTTGAAAGAAGATTCCATAAACCATCTTCTTCAATTCCTTAAAAAAAACAGAAAGAAAATTAACCAATAACAAGTAACATAAATCATAAATTAGGTTTCAGATGTGACTTAAATCCGCCTTTCATGATACGAAGCCAATCGATCTAAATGAACTATTTTATTTCTATGCCTACTAGACTTCCGGATACAATAAACAACATCATTAAGCTTCTTAACTATCTTATAAGGACCCTCCCAATTGCTCTGTAACTTGGGAGACCTACCAACAATCCTACGAGGATTGAACAACCAGACTTTCTGCCCACACTCAAAATGAATTTGACGAGCCTTACAATCATAGTAAGCTTTTGCTCTCGAAGACTTCAAACTTAAGCGTTGCCTAACCCTATCATGAATTTCATTCAATTTTTCTTTTAATTCTGACACATAACTTTCCTCCGAAACATCCACTCCAACTACTGGAGGGCTACCACGAAGAAGATCTAAAGGTAGTTTCAAATCTCGACCAAAACATGATTCGGCTGGAGAAATCCCTGTAGTCTCGTGTCTAGCTGACCTATAAGCTAATAAACACATTCCTATCCAACGATCCCAATCTCGTTGATTTTCCGAAACAAACTTAGCCAAATAATTTATAATTGTTTGATGTTGACGTTCGACCAAACCATTGGACTGAGGATGAAATGGGGTTGTTCTGGTCTTTTTAATTCCCAACAAACTTGACAATTCATAGAAAACACGAGAATCAAAATTCCTTCCTTGATCGGTGTGTAATTCTGAAGGTACACCATATCTTGAAATTACTTGATTTACGAAGACTTCCGCAATAGTATTTGCCCTAAAATTCTTCAATGGAAAAGCTTCGACCCATTTGGTGAAACAATCAGAGACAACCAATAAGTATTTATTTCCTGTAGAAGATGTCGGAAATGGACCCAAAATATCCATCTGCACCCTCTCAAATGGAACTCCAGCGTTATAAATTCGTAGTTCAGATCTTCCTTTATCAAAAGGTCCCTTTTTAGCAACACAAACGTGACAAGACCTGCACCAATTTTCAACATCCTGCTTACAGGTGCCCCAATAAAATCGTTTCCGAATCCTTCCTAAGGTCTTGTTCACTCCAAAATGTCCACCGGAAGAAGAATCATGAGCTTCTTCCAAAATCTGTCGAATTCTCTTTCGAGGAACTACAATTTGAAGAACAGAAGTCTGCAAATTAGGTGATTTCCACTTCCTAAATAAAACACCATTTTTAAAAATGAGAGAATCCCACTGCGACCAATAAATTTTGGAAACCGAACCTTCAGAAACAACTTCCTGCCAAGAAGGACGCTGATCCTTTTCTTTACCAAGTAAGATCTTCGCTATCGTCGGATCTTCTAACTGATCCTTTCTCCAATTCTCTAAATTATCCGACTCAAAGACAATTCTTCTAACAAATTCTTCCTTCTTCATATCAATTCTGTTGCTGCAATTGATTTCTGCACAAGGGCGTCTTGATAATCCATCAGCGTTCCCATGAAGTTTCCCTTTCCGATGAAAAATCTCAAAATCATATTGCTGGATTCGCTCCAACCATCGTGCCATTTGACCTTCAAGATTCTTAAATGACATCAACCATCGTAAAGAAATGTGATCAGTTCTAATCACAAATTTACGTCCGTACAAATAGTGATGAAATGACTTTAACGAATCTATAATAGCAAGTAATTCCCGCCGAGTTACACAATAATTCCTTTCCGATTTACCTAAGACACGACTATAATAAGCAATAACTTTTTCTGAGCCGTCCTGAATTTGAGATAACACTGCACCAATACCATGGTTTGAGGCGTCAGTATCCAGAAGAAATTGACCTTCATTCCTGGGAAAAGATAGAATAGGAGAAGACATTAAACATTTCTTTAACCTCTGGAAAGCTGATTCGCATTGTTCCGTCCACACAAACTTTGCTAAATTCTCGGTCAAAGAAAATAATGGCTTAGCTATTAAAGAAAATCCTTTCACAAATTTTCTATAATAAGAACAAAAACCCAAGAAACTACGCACCTGCTTCTTGGTCCGAGGCACCGGCCAATTCCTAACAGCAGAAATTTTCTCAGGATCCGTTGTAACTCCTCCCTCAGAAACAACATGACCGAGATATTTAATTTCCCTTTTGAAAAAAGAACACTTCCTCGGATTCAACTTCAAATTGGCAGAGCGTAATCGCAAGAAGACTTGCTTCAAATGATCCAACATCTCCTCGAAACTTTTACCGAAGATAATTACATCATCTAAATACACTAGACAAATCTTGGATAATTTTTTCAAAACCTTTTCCATCAATCGCTCGAAAGTGGCAGGAGCATTGCAGAGTCCAAATGGCATACATGTAAACTGCCACAAGCCATTTCCAATTGAAAATGCCGTCTTTTCCTTATCTTCTGAACGAATCTTCACTTGCCAATATCCGCTCTTCAAATCTAACGAAGAAAACCAAGAGTTTCCGGATAACTGGTCAAGTATATCATCAATCCGAGGCATTGGATAGGAATCTTTTTTCGTCACGGCGTTTAATTTTCTGTAATCAACACAGAATCTAATCGTCCCATCCTTTTTTTTTACCAAAACTGCAGGAGACGCCCATGGACTTTGCGATTCCTCAATTACACCTTGACGCCTCATATCCTCAATAATTGTATCGACCTCTTCCCGCATTTGCAACGGAATTCGTCGGGGAGCCTGCTTAATTGGATTAGAATTATTCACATTAATTTCATGCGCCACCCCATCACAATTTCCAGCTACTATTTCCTCCGAAAATATATCCTGAAATTCTACCAAAAATCGAGCAAAAATATCCTTCTGTTTACTTGAAAAATCTTGAGATTCCTTCTGAAAGAGTTCTTTCAAAAATGGAGGAACCTCATCTACACAATTTTCAATGCGTGAGCAAAAAAACTTTTCCTTTTTCCCCCCATTAGAATCGCCAAAGATTGGCTCAAAAATATTTTCCAAATTAACAATGGACAGAAAATCATTCCCCAATAAACAATCCTCAGCTATATCAGCAACAAAAACCGGAAATTCTACAGAACATCTTCCCAAGCTAATTATCACGATTACCTTAAATTTTACGGGAACTTCTTCCCCTGTGGGATATTTCAAATGAAAAGAACTATCAAGAGGAATCCGCCGCTTAGGCATTCTAACAAAATTACTCCTGATAAGAGACACATCCGAACCCGTATCAATTTTAAAATTACACAACTGTTCATCGATAAATCCTTTAAAATTAAATAATTTCTTATTATTAGTGCCAGTATTATTATTAACATTTTTACAATTACAACAATAACTCTGTAATTCTATTGGGGCTTCACGTTTTCGCGTCGAACCTGCCCCAAACAGCTCGACAAAATTCAGTTTTCCCCTTTCTTTAAAAACGGACAATCCGCTCGAAAATGACCTGAGCCTCCACATTGCCAACATTCTTTTACAAACATTTTATTATTACTAGAGTTAGAACTCTTGTAAAAATTTTTATTTTGTTCCTGTTTTCTCTCTTTTGCTTTATCGCCAGAATTTCCAAAATTCCTTTTTCCGTCAAATTTGTTAAAGTTGTTCCTATCCCCGAAATCAAAATTGTTGAATCTCCTTCCTTTAGCAAAATTATTTTTGTTGTTATTGTTACTGCCAAAGTTGAAATTATTATTCCGTCTTTCAAAATTACTTTCCTGTATAACTTTCACCGCCATGGCTCTTTGTATGGCCATTTTCAAGGAAGTGATTCCTTCCAGCTGCAGAGTCCTTCTCACAAATCCATTAGACAAAGCGGTAACAAATTGCGCGCAAGCAATTTTATCACGAACTTCGTGCGTACATTCGGGATACGCTAACTGCGAAAGGCGTTCAATATCAGAGCCCAAGGTGGCCTCATCTTCCCCCAACTTTTGTTTTCTGTTCGTAAATTGGGAATAATAAGACTGAGATAACAATCCTTCCCCAAAGCGCAACTCTAATTTAGACTTTAATTCTGCGTAATCGAGATTTTCAATATTAACGACACACTCCAATACCGCACGCGCCTTTCCTCTAAGACATGAAATGAGAGCGACGCTTTTCGCAGCATCACTCCACCTATTTGCTCGCGCAATTAACTCAAACTGTGAGAAGAACTCTCTTAGCGGAACAGTCCCGTCAAAAATGTCCGGCTTCAATTTAAAGCCTAATTCTGTGTTAATATTAACACGCGCGTCTCTTTCGAAATTAGGCGCAATATTAGGCAAAACATTTCTGTTAATGGGGCGACTTAGCTGGTTGTTGTTATCCAGCAGATGAATCCTCTGTTCCATCCCCCGTAACGCCTCGTCGCGTTCGCGCAGTTGTGCTTCAAATACAGCTCGCTGCTCATCGTGTTGGCGCAATTGCGTCTCAAAATCGGCTCGCTGCTGCAGCCGCTCCTCGCGTAGCTCACGAATCTCTCGCATCGCTGACTGAAGTGTAATCGCTTCCAATGATGGTCCCGATGTCGTAGCCGCCGTTGAAGTCAATCGACTCCTCTTTCTCGTCGAAACTCCTGCCGTCGGCGAATTTTCCCGTTCCATTTTTTATAGGCGAAAAGAAACACACAATTCTCCAGAAAATCGTCTCCAGAAAATCGTCCACTCCGTCGTATCGTATCCCGGACGAGCCCCCAAAATGTTGCGTCCGCGCGTCGACTTCGATAATACTCGAACACGCGCGACACAACCGGCACCCGCGTATCGCGAGTAAATGATTGACACTCTTTAGAAAGAATAAAAGGAACTTTAATATAGCAACACAGAACACACAATTGAACAAGGAACACAGAACGGGTAATAACAGTAATCGTATATCGAATATGTCCGCCCGGAATGACATCCGTCGCGAGACTCAAGATGGCCGATCTCTCTCAAGATGTCCGCCGTTGTTTAACAACAACGCTTAGCAACGTTCTCCCGGATACAAATACAGCAGATTCACGAATAACCGCCTTAGACGACCCGCAGGGACGCAACAATATATTAAATTTTTTTAATAAATTTGTTTTAGTAATGTTCAAGTGGCCTCACGAAGCAATTCTTTTGCTAATAGATGAATATAATATTCGACAAAATGACTTCACCACTGGAAAAATGTCGCATAAAAAATTATGGTCATTAATTGCAGCGGAAATGGTAAAACATGGCCATAATGTTACTGGACCGCAATGTTTGTCAAAATTTTCTGGCTTGAAACGGACTTATAAAGCTATTAAAGATAATAATAAAAAATCAGGATCTGGAACAAAAACATGGCCGTATTTTTGTGTTAGTTATTATTATTAAGTTAATCGATATTTAATGTGATCAAGGAACTGTTTAGAAGAAATATTTTCGAATTATATTCTAATAAAAAACCTAATTATTTTAATAACTTTTTTCAGCATATGGATAATCTACTTCACTCAAAACCATATATGTCACCGGGAGCGTCCCGTTTGACCACGTTGATATTGACCACGGTCTCGATTGACCACGTTGAGATTGACCACGTTGCGATTGACCACGGTCCCGATTGACCACGGTCCCGATTGACCACGGTCGCGATTGACCACGGTCCCGATTGACCACGGTCCCGATTGACCACGGTCCCGATTGACCACGGGCCCGATTGACCACGGTCCCGATTGACCACGGTCCCGATTGACCACGAATCAATACATGTCATTACTAGGGCATGTACTTCGCAAGTTGTAAAGCGAGGTCCATTGTGTCCGACTGGCGGAGGGGGTGCGGGAGGGGGGCCGAAGGCCCCCCTTGCACCACCACCCCCCCCGCATGTGTGTGTGTGTTACATGGTTTTTCAATCGGGAACGTGGTCAATATCAATGTGGTCAATCGGGACCGTGGTCAATCGGGACCGTGGTCAATCGGGACCGTGGTCAACCGGGACCGTGGTCAATCGGGACCGTGGTCAATATCAACGTGGTCAATCGGGACCATGGTCAATCGGGACAGTGGTCAATCGGGACCGTGGTCAATCGGGACCGTGGTCAATCGGGACCGTGGTCAATCGGGACCGTGGTCAATCGGGACCGTGGTCAATCGGGACCGTGGTCAATCGGGACCGTGGTCAATCGGGACCGTGGTCAATCGGGACCGTGGTCAATATCAACGTGGTCAATCTCAACGTGGTCAATTGGGACCGTGGTCAATATTAACGTGGTCAAACGGGTGCCACTCTATGTCACCTCTAACGACTGTATCGTCGACTGGAAAGAAAACTGAAGCGCAATCGGACTGCAGCACATCTAGTGCAGAGAGTTTGGAAAATGACAAGCCCATTATGCATAGTAAGTTAATAGCTTTATATAATTTGGATTAATATCTTAATATTGTAATACATTACATATCTTAATATTAGTAATGCATTATATATGTGATAATAATTTTTTGTAGAAAAACCTCGGCAAATGTCTTCTGTTGAAAAATTTATAGATGATTTAAGAACTGACAGAAAGATAGCAGAAGAAGCTATGGAAAAACGTCATAAAGAAAATATAGAGATACGTCAGCAACTTCTTTGTTCATTTGAAAAAATGCTAGAAATCTTAAGTAAGAAATAACTTTATTTAATAAAAGATTTAAAGTTTATTTAGCTTACTTAAAGAAAAATTAAAGTTACAGAGTTACAAAGTTTAAAGATTTATAAAGTTGTTTTAAGTTCATTTAGTTTATTTTGAGAAAAATTTGAAGTTTTAATAGTTATAAAGTTTAAAGACTTATAAATTTCTAAGTTTATTTTAGTTTATTATTTTAATTAAATTTAGACACATGTGATAATATATTGTACTACTAGTGATAATATGTGATAATATTGTGCAACGAATAGATGTAAGAGTATAAGAAACAATTAGTAGACGATACGTTTGATAATCGATTCGTGAAAGTTTGTAAACTCAAAATAATAGAATATTACGTTTGTATATTAGATGCTATACTAAAAATACGCTATTCGCAAAAACATGTGATATAATATGTACTACTTGTGATAATATGTGCTAATATGTACAACAGATGTAAGAAAGTACAAAAAGTAATAATTGAATATTATAATATTATTACATATCGGATATTTTAATATGTACAACAGATGTAAGAAAGTACAAAAAGTAATAATTGAATATTATAATATTATTACATATCGGATATTTTAAGTTTTATCTTGTTTTCACCGTCTTTATGACCACCTTATTCCCAATTCCTCTTCCTCTATATCCTTTGATTGTTATTGCTATCGCTCTATAATTTTAAAATGTATTCAGTACGTCTTTAAAACGAGTTAATCTGTGATCTGTAAAAACGAAATACGTTTGATAATCGACTCGTGAAAGCTTGTAAACTCAAAATAATATATAATACATATTGTTGATAGAAAATCTGTCAGTCACTTTTTGTTTTTACGTTTCTTTTTGTTTTTTGTTAATGTTTTGTATTATTATTTTTATATATTTCGCATAGGTAAGTTATTACAAATTACATCACGTTTTGTGTAACCTGCATTATTTCCTCTGGTTGGATTTCTTAATATATTATCGTTGTTTTCTACCAAATCTGTTTCTACTGGGTAATCGTCATCGTGCAACAAACAGATGTTGTGCAAAACACAACATGCAATGATAAATTCGGGAATCAAATCTACACGTTCCATATCGAGTAATGACAATAAGCTTCTAAATCTTCCTTTTAGTAAGCCAAATGCACGTTCAATAACAATTCGAGCGGATGAATGGCAAAAATTGTAATTTTTTTGTTTACTTGTTAGATGTCCATTATCCCGATATGGTGTCATTAAATATTCATGAAGAGAGTAAGCTGAATCGCCTACTAAATGACTATTATTATGAAATTTTCCGGGATCTTCTAAATAATTATGAACTTCAGACAAACGAAATACACGTTGATCATGGACAGAACCAACGTGTCCAGCAAGACAATGGATAAATCGTCGTTCATGGTCACAAACGGCCTGTTAATAATAAATAAAGAATTATAATTAATTATATAACTACATTTAAAACAAACATTATAATTTAAATTACTTGTAATTGTATACTATGATGCCCTTTTCTATTAACGTAAGATTCAGGATAAACATGTGGTGCTTTTATATTAATATGCGTGCCATCAATTGCTCCTATTATTCCAGGAAAAATACTAGCTGCAGTAAATCCCGTCATAACTTCTTGTACTCTATTGCCTTCTGGCCAAATAATAAATAGGTAATAAATAGGTAATAAATAGGTAATAAATAGAGGAGATAATTTGGCAATTGCTTTCGACACTCTTCTTACAGCTCTTAATGCACTAGCTCTTCCAACATTGAATTTCTCTCAAATAGATCTATAAATAATTAAACTATTAAGCAAGTATAATTTAAAAATTAAAAGAAAAACACAGTATAGTTTATAAATTAAAAGAAAAATTTAATAAGTCTCATACCGATATGAATCTGGTGTAACCATTTTCCATATGGCAATAAGAAATTGTTTCTCTGGTGATAATGTTTTACGTCCACTGCCTGATTTTAGTAATGAAGGTTTTATAATATTTAAGATGTAATGAAATGTTGTCCGCTTCATTCTAATAATATAATTATCAATTAAAAAAAAATCAGCTTCAGGAAACAATAACATAAAATAAAGCATATAATCTATTTTTCACTCAAATATATTGTAAATATATATGAACTTTGTCTTATTATCCAAAATAAAGTTGACACTTGTGCAAATATTTATATAAAAAATATTATATTTACCTGAAATGTGATTTAAATTGTACATCAGTATACGATGGTAAAATCTTTTCTACATAATCCTGCAGCCGTAATATTGGATTTTTAATACCATATTTATTAAGAAATATAATAATATTTTCTAATTCTATATTACATGAAGAATCTTCAACGTCGAAAAATAATATTAGTAAACACAAAATAGCAATTTCTTTTTCCATCATCTTTTGGCATGCTTGCACTGCTTATTTTATTTATTATATCTTTATTTCTCTCAATAGTTTCAGTAATTCTAACCTCTAAAATCAAAGAATAGATCAATTTGCATTTCATGTTTCGTCCTTCCACGCTTTGAGATTACGCTCACGCACTCAAAGAGAATGATTTTTGTTTGCAATTCTAAGCGCTTAAGCAACAAATGGAACGAGTGAAAATAGCGCTTATAAGCGTGAGCGCTCATAGCGCGTGAGCGTTCAAATGGAACGCACCCCTTGTCTGCCACCTCGCGCTATCGCGATCGTTATCTGATACGTCTGCGTCGCGCGTCGTAGTCAGGCGGCTCGCGCTCGAGCTCGCGCCACCGCGATCGTAATCTGATACGTATCGGTATCTCGACTGCGTATTCGACGTTCTACCAACGGTTTCTCGCTGCGTATTACCTCTAACGGAAAAATTTTGTCTTTTCGCGTTATTATTAAAAGAATATGTCTTTCTTTCTCGTTTTTCCTCGTACTCGAGCAACGTAACGAATTCCTCGACTGTTGTAACCGTCGTTGGCCTAATTTCACGCGCTATATTTGGACCAAAATGTCTTTTAACACACCTGATTATCTCATGCTCGGACGTGGGTGGTTCTAAATATTTGGCTTGTTTCGCCAAATTCAACGCGTATTCGCTCATCGACGTATCACCGTCATATCTATAAAATCCCGCATATATTTCTTCGCGGAATCGCGCTTGCTGTTCTTCGCCCCAGAAATGCTCTTTGAACGCGTAAATCGCTTCATTATATTTTCTAGATCCCTGACATCGAACCAATTTGATGCCGGGCCTCTGAGACAACAACCGAAATAATATGTATAATTGCTCCACGTATCCTACTTCCTCGAACGCGGCAATTCTTTCAAATTTCTTAATGAATCTGATCGGGTTTTGCGGATCATCCCTTCCCGTATATTTTATTTCTTCGAATGGATTTTTAAGCCAACCACCTTTTGGCAATCTCGCGTTCGCGACGGTATTTCCTCCTACTTTAACTTCGGGTCGCGCTGAATCATCCCTGGCATAAGACAATTTTTCGCGAGTCGTTTCACGTTCGTCGTGTCTATTTTCGCGTGGAGATTCGTCTTCGCGCGCCTCTAGCTCTTTTACCCGTCGACATAAATCACGCATAGATTCAGAATCTTTATCGTCTACTCGCGAATAGCTTACGCTTCCTTCAGCCTTGTATTCGCTTTCACGTTGTCTTTGCAGTTCTTCAATACGCTTTTGGAACTTCTCATTTTGCGCTTTAAGAATTTCTAATTCCGCTTCGCGCCTCGCTAATTCTTCTTCCGCGCTCAATTTAACCTTCGAACGCGTATTTATATTTTCCCGGCGTTTAACCGGTGATCTAAGTAATTTCGGTTTTTTTATTGTCGGGTTTGCTCGCGTCCCCCGCTTCCGAAATGTTTTCACGTTTATCCGTCATTACGGAATTCGTGTTTAACCGCGAATATTTTATGTCTTATTATGAAAACGGCACTTCCTCGCGTCTTCGCTGCCGCGTTACTGCGTTAACAACAAACGATTTTATTCGAACTATGCCCTAGCTCGCGTTTGGAATCTGTAACTCGCAACACTTGATGTAACAACGTCCTGTCACGGTCGCCAATTAAAACAACAACACCAACACATAAACTACATCCAACACAAACCGTTATTAAATGCAATGTAAATGCTGCCTAGCCGTTATCACCGCGTTCAACGCCTACGGAAACAGGCTATCGGACTTCGTTTCGTACTTACAAGCTCGTAGACGTGAGTTTAAATAAGACAAATTCGCGTTATATCACTGTGACCGGACAATGATATATGAGATGTGGAATTTGCACAGTATGCAGGTTTTCCTACCTTAATATAACGGTCGCCAGTTTGTTTGACCATCCAACAAACAAGGAATATCCTCGATCGGTGCCTCGTCGGGTCTGCCGTCGGTCTGTATGCTCAGCGTCTGGGTTGCGCTGCTATTCACGCCACTGCGTATGGGCTTGACTTCCTGTCAAGTTTCCTTAATTTGCCCTTTGTCTTCTGTTTCAGGTCGTCTCTGGATTCACTGGATCAACGCCCAAGGATTACTGGACTACCCGCTGAATGTCTCTGGATCGACGCTTCGAAGATACGTCGGAACGACGCAATTTGTCCACTGCTAAGCAGTTGGACAGAATATCTGCTTGAATTCCTGTCAAGTCTTCTTAATTTCCTTTTAGTTTTATGTTTCAGGTCGCCGCTGGATTCTCCGGATCAACGCCCAAGGACTGCTGGACTACCCGCTAGATATCTCTGGATCGACACTTCTAAAATACGTTGGAACGATGCAATTCGTCCACTGCTAAACAGTTGAACGAAATTCCTCTTTCGCAGCTTATCCCTCTCTTTTCTGTTTCAGGTCACCGCTGGATTCTCCGGATCAACGCCCAAGGGCTGCTGGACTACCCACTGGATATCACTGGATCGACACTCGGAGACAGGTAAGGATTTTACGGATCTGAGGTGAGTAAATTACTTTCACTTTACTTTTACTACATAAAAGTATAAAATCTATTTATTATCACAAACTTTGTGTTTCAGACGCGGATCTTCACACTACGAAGATTTGTACTCTCGCGCTCTTATGTTAATCAAAGTAAAACTGCCTTTAATTAGCGTCGCGAATCTCTAACGTATCGAGACTTTATATCACGTCTATGTTCCTTTCTCTACAAAATACCCGTAAGACGTTTTTTTCTAACACGCTTGGTTCTCCGGGGAAAAGGCCTCGAACGTCGCTCTGCGCTCGCTTATATAGCGTCCCCACTCTGGATTTCTCCCACCGGGAGAATTCCCTTCCACGGTGATACCGCCTCCTGGGCAGTCTCGCGCATGCGCATGCTCTTTGCTACAGTTCGCGCTACACATCGGGTGTAGATTGCCAAAAATACGCTCGGATCGCGTTTTCCTTAAAATTAGCATACATATACAGAGTGTCTTAAAACTACATATATATATTTTCTTAAAGCTATAGTATATGTTGAAAAAAGTGTAGATGAACTGCACTTTTAGTGTAATACTCCGGTTACCACTCTTTTGCGCTCCATATCACAGTTCGTAGAACATAAAATCGCGCTTGTCAAATACATATTAAATAATGGTTCGCGCTTTACAAACAAAACTACTAATTAAAATCTTCTATATATAAAAAATAGTCTACGCGTCATTGACGCGAGTCACCTTATTTCGGTGAACTTGTTTTTGAGATACGTGTTACGTATTTCCGTACCGACCTCCTAATCACCCTCTTCTTTCTCACAGGCTCCCAGTCGCTGTCCGAGTCCGAGTCGCGGTATTCCGGACGCAGCCTTGAGATCTTCCCTTTAGAGGCCGTCAGAATTGGCGAGCTGGCCTCTTGGATTCCAGTTGAAGTGGAGGGTTTATCCTCCGGCTTCAAGGTTAGGTTAGGTTAGCGGGTCCCTCGCCTATCGGTTAAGACGTGGTCCCCTCCTCCCTCTCCGCGGACCCCCCGTCTATCGGTTTCGCCGCGGTCCCCCTCCCCCTCTCCACGGACTCCTCGCCTACCGGTTTCGCCGCGGTCCCCCTGCGTGACGTCATACCCGCCGCTCCCATTCCCCTCGCCCCTCAACCCCCCTCAGAGGACAATGGCAGAGAACCGGCCTAGATACACTACTCACGATACATGAATTTTCACCGAGCGTGCCGCCAGGAGATCAGGTATCGGAAATGCCAGCACAGATCATTTATCTATAGATCGTCGCGCGGAGCATTAATGATCTAATAATACGCATTGTTGATCAAGAAGGATAATTGCTCGATTTTCGAGGAGAGGAAATTACCGTAAGATTGCATATACGGCGGCGGCAAAAATAATAGCGTGTGACAAATGAAATGCTCGCGTTGAATGAAAGCACGGAGCACGCGAGAGACAATATCTTTACGAGGGACAATATTTTTGCGAGAAAGCGAGTGACTGCGGTATCAGGTGACAATAATCAGATATTTGGTTACGCTAAAAAGAAGCTCAGCGCGTGGAATCGCGAAATCATTATGATTCGTCGTACGAAATACTTGAACAATATGATTGACATCTTGAATATCGGAGGCGATCTTTGACGATCGTATCGCCAAGATTGGGACTCATATGTACTATCCATACGCCAACACAACGCTTGGATATAGCGACGAGATACGGATACCGATACAACATCATGATTTGTACACGTTACCATGTGAAAGCTTTCTACATGTCGAGGGAAAGTTGACGGTGCATATATATATGTGGAGGTTGCGTGGATGTGTTCGTAGATAGGATATCGATTGAATGAAGTAAATGATCGTACAGGTTAACAATAAATATATTCTGTTTTAGTCTACACTATGTACATGGATCTATTTTTGTGTGGCCCTGAGAAGGGCCGATTGCGTCGCGTTTTAGCGACTCCTACTAATGCCGGGATTTTTCTGCCATGAGATCTTTGATGCGGTCTTCTTCCACTTCAGTGGCACGTGGCTTCACTGATGTTGAAGCTGCACGCCGTGGGTGCGTAGAGGCTTTCAGATGTGGGGCCTCGGTCTGTGTTGCGGCGGTCCTGGTAGTGGTCTCCCACTCTGAGTCGGATGACTGTGTGGCTTGCTCCTGCGTCTGCGGCGTGCAGTGTTGTGTGCCGCGATGCACCAGGCTGCAGCGTTCCGTTTGTGTCGCCCGCTCACGATTGTCGCCTCCTGTGTGGCCGCTCCTGGGAGGCGTTAACGCCGGTGGTGTAAGTACCGCCGCACAGTGGGGCGATACGGTCAAAAACCGGACATTCTAAGAGGAAAAAGAAAGTCTTCAAATTCTGAAAATTAATTTATTCTTATTTAGACTACTAATCAAAATATCCATTAGTATTTTTAAAAACCTATTTTACTTGTTATTGTTATGGAAAACATATGATGAAATTTGGTACTAAATGGATGGAAGAATTTTTATAATTTCGTTACTTAGTTTTAAAACGTCGTGAGTTATATATAAAAAGGAATTCACATAAAATGCATTTTAGCAATTATTTAGCAAACCTCACTTATAATATTTACGTTAGTTAAAAGTTCTTAGTCCCTCAATATGTATATATATAAACATTTTCCTTAATCATTTTCAAAAAATTAAAGTTTTACTTTCAAAGTGCTTAAAAATTAATGGTCCAAAACGATCCAACATGTGCAATATATTAATCGATTGTGGAAAGTGTCTACTTTACAGAAATACCCCATTGTTCCCACCCCTGGACACCCCTTTTATAAAAAAATTGCGTTAAGTTATAATAAGCGGTAAAACATTATAACAGAGTTCGGAATAATTCTATATTATGTAAAACAAATTTGTCGCGCACATCTAGCGAATATCAAGAGACCTCGCTCTATCTTTGTAAGTATGTCCAATAGATGTCGCAGTCTTTTCCAATTCTCGACATCAAGATTCGACATGCAATAGTATATTACTTACAGCGACGAGTCGCCAGATACGCGTAACTAAGGAGCGCGACGTTTTGTCTCAGGAGCGTCCGTATATAAGAATGCCCAAATATAATAATAAGACAATACTTTTCTATAAATAAAAGTTTTTCTTCAATATTTTATATCAATGAAATATAAAATATTAAAGAAAAACTTTTAATTTTGAGAATTTTCGCGGTGCATTTAGAAAAGTATTGTCTTACTATTCTATTTGGACATTCTTATATACGGACGCTCCTGAGACAAAGCGTCGCGCTCCTTAGTTACGCATATCTGGCGACTCGTCGTTAACGTATGAGCGGTGAGTGGGGGGCAATAGGCATGAGCTACGGAATCGGGCCGAAATGTGCAACTAAATCCGAGCACTGATGTAGACCATTCTTCAACTGTATGATGTTATAGTAATGCAAAAGTGAATGAATTTGTAGATATAGTTAAATTGAGCTACTTTACGCAATATTTTATTGCCTATATAAGATTCAATAAAATTAACAAATGCCAATTCTACATAAATAAAACTGTACTGTATTATTGTGAGGTAATATAACATAAAGTGCCATAAAGGATGCCAAAGAAGATAAATGAAGTGCCATAGAAGATACCAAAGAAAATAAAGTATTTTTTATTTTAAGTATTTTCTTTTAAATATTTTTTATTTTTTTTTGTATTATCTTACAATAATAGAGTTTTATTTATATAGAATTGGCATTCGTTTTATTCTTAATATATAATGTTCAACAATAATATAGTTATATATAATATAATATAATTTAATAATATAATATCAATTTAACTATACCTATAAATTCATTCACTTCTGTATTACTGTAACATCATACTTCAATGTAGATCATTCTTCAACTGTATGATGTTATAGTAATAAGTGAATGAATTTATAAGTACAGTTAAATTGAGCTACTTTATACAATATTTTATTGCCAATAAAATTAACGATGCCAATTCTACATAAATAAAACTATACTGTATTATTGTAAGATAATATAATATAAGCACATATATATTATTTTTGAACATATATATTATTGTTGATAATACAGTTTTATTTATGTAGAATTGGCATTCGTTAATTTTATTTTTAGTATATAATGTTCAACAATAATATATATGTGCTTACATTATATTATCTCACAATAATATAGTACAATTTTATTTATGTAGAATTGGCATTCGTTAATTTTATTGAATCCTATTTAGTATTGTTATAGTTTGCTCCCATGCACATCATACGTCCAGACTTCACGCAAAATGCGCTTTTCTTTTCTTTTTTAAAATTATTTCTTTTAATATTCTTATTCCAAAAACTGAGCAGGTGTCTATAATGACTTTGAGTATAATTCGTTATCTCGTCTTGAAAAGCTGACCTCCAAGGCTCCGCTACAGGATCTGGTTCATAATCTTGCACCTCCTTCCTCAAGTGATCATATTTAAAACTTTGCTTACTCCGTGCATTGTAAAACCTTTGAGAACCCAAGTCATTGTGTTCGATTATAAGCGCTGGATGGTCCTTTCCCTCTATCTGTGTGTGAGGAAAAGAACAGAATTGTAATATTTAATTTAGTTTACATATCTGGTTTTATATGTGCTACTGAATGTTTTATATGTGCTACTATATTGTACTTACTGTCTGTTACTGCCAAATCTCTATAACCCAATATGTTACGCTGTTTAGCAAAGTTCTTCAGCTAAAAGTATACCGGCCTTCTTGAAAGGATTGATTGATTTTGCTTTATCCTGCAAATAAGCGCTATAATTTAGACAATATTCAGATATAATCAAGAAATAATATATATTTATAAAACAATAAATAAACATATATAAGCAGACATATATAAGCAGATATATATACAAAATTTCAATCTACTTACTCGATAGGACCAAATATATTTTCTGCAGCAGATTCAAATATAACATTAACCTTATAATGTTATTATATCTTGACGTCGCGAACATTAATCTTATAACGTTATTATATCTTGACGTCGCGATGCTACCGCGTACCGCTTGATACGTATCATATGCGTATGCACGCACATACACATTGTCTTTCAAGGCGTATTTGCACACTCAAGCGAATAATCGTACATGAGCGCTGCAAACGCGCCTTGAGGGACAAACTCGCTTTGAGTCTGAAACTTATGATTATTATGATAATGATAGAAAACGAAAAATGTCACATTTCTGGTATACGATTATCATTCCTCAGGATTGACTGCACCAATCTTATTCAAACTGATCGCAATCGAAAGCTTGCATCCACATTGTATAAGAAAAGTGCCGTTAGATTTTTGATTAACGGCTTGGTTCCTGAGGAATTTTAATCGAAAGTTTATTAGACGTAAAACTCCGGATAAGCTACTTGGTAGAGTCGCGGCCCCTGTACATAGACAAACCGTTGACAAGCTGAAACGAATTTTTATATATACTTGGCGTCGCGACGCTACCGCGTCGCTTGATACTACTCGATAAAACGACTGCACTAGCTACATTTGTTTCTGCGAAATTAACTCGACATCAATATAATATTTTACGAAATGTTACGAAAATTGGACCTATTATATGGCCTAGTTATTTTCAAGTTCAAAAAGCAAAAAAAGAGTACTTTTCCGAATTGATCGAAATATCTGATGATGGAGTAAAAGTATCATTGCAGAGTCTTTTAAATCACACTGCTCTCAGATTCATGAAATTATTAAATTTTGATTCAAATAATTCAAAAATTCAAAAAAATTTGATAATGATATCTAAATGAGGCTGCTATGGAGCGTCTGACCAATCTCGCTATAAAATAAATTTTAATGATCTATCGAAGGATGATTCTAGTGTATTTATAAGCATTCTGCCAATAAAAATTTATAATTCTGAAAATAATGAAATATTATGGCAAAACAATTATCCTTCCTCTACCCGTTTTTGCATCCAGTTTAAATTTGTTAAAGAAGAGAAAAATAAAGTCAAATCTTGTGTAAAAGACATTCAAAACCAGATATCTTTATTGCCATATATCTTTAGTATCAATAAAGACACCATCTATCTTGGGAGAGGGTATTTTTATCACGCATAAACTGTTGTTAACTATGGTTTATAACAAAATATGTAATATTCTAACAGATATGAGTTCATCTATGAAATGTTACATATGTAACGCTTCTCCCAAACAGATGAATGATGTCAATTCAGTCAGAATTAGAACAGTAAAAGTGGAGCATTATTTCTTCGGATTGTCATCTTTGCACTGTTGGATCAGATGCTTCGAATATTTACTGCATATTTCATATAGACTGGATATCAAATGTTGGGCAATTAGAAATAAAGATAATAAAGAAAAAATTAATCAAGGGAAGAAAAATATACAATCTGCTTTCAGGATACAAATGGGTCTTTTAATAGATATTGTGAAACAAGGAAAAGGCACCCCTAACGATGGCAACACAGCAAGAAAATTCTTTGGTAATCCACAACTATCAGCAGAAATTACAGGTTTAGATGAAAATTTAATAATTAGATTTTCAATTATTTTGCAGGTCCTTGCTAGTGGGCAAAAAATTAATACATCCAAATTTACAGACTTCGCTTTTCAAACCGCTGAATTATATGTTTCTTTATACCCGTGGTATTATATGCCAGCTTCTGTACACAAACTTCTTCTCCATGGAGGAGATATAATTAAACATGCGATAGTGCCAATTGGTCAGCTATACTATTTACATAAAAGTATTACGGTAAGATTATCGAAAACTAAATATTTCACGAGATATTTTATTTTTTATATCAAAATATGTCAGATTAAAATATAAAATAACTCAAAAAATACTTAATGAAAAAATACTTTATTATAGTGTTTTGAAAAGCACTCGAGATAAGCTACAAGAATATGCAATAAAAATGGGGGGTTCCATTTAAGAAATTGAAGGTGACCTTCACATAACCTTCAAGCAACTATTCAAGATCAAATTAATGACAACATCTTATGTCACCCTCGAAACCATACAACTTTTGTCTGAAACATTTTTGCTAAAAATGCTTCGTTGAAGAATTATCGAGGTGCATTTTTTAAAATGGGACACCTTGTATATATAAAGTGGATAAAGGGGCAAGAATGGTATTGGAAAACAATTGTGTCGCGTTTATGTTTGATAAACTTCGTAACTCGACGGTGTGGAGATTGACCGCAACAGAAATGTTGGAATAACTTCCACGATTAAAAACAACCGAGAGAGGTAAAATCTTGGAGAATGCTGCGTGGGATATGTCACATAATGATGTCAAAGCTTACTTCAACTTTTTGCGTGCCGCTAAACGTACTATTGGGATTTTGCGAAGATTATACGCGAGTTGTGATTAACGCTCGTCACGAATTAATTCTGATATGTTCGCGCAACGACAACAATTGCATATTTTGGCATGCTTCGACGGAAGCTGAGATCGAATTATTCAAGCTACAATGGCATATACCCCATGTAATATTGAGCGAGGTCATTAAACTGTCCTTGCTACGCACGTTGGAAAGTGGGCGATACTTGAAGAT
This sequence comes from Formica selysi, assembly GCA_009859135.1. NCBI lineage: Eukaryota > Metazoa > Arthropoda > Insecta > Hymenoptera > Formicidae > Formica > Formica selysi. The sequence continues at coordinate 208,620 of WHNR01000052.1, read as the reverse complement.
GAGTTTTCGCTCTTGGCATCTATATGAATTTTCTCTGTTGCATAACACAACCAAGCATTCGTGGATCATGAAATCTTTGTGCTGCAGACTGGCAGAAAAAAATGCTGCGTCAAAAGATATTACTACATTCGACGACTGCAAATTGATCAACGTTAAACTCTATCTAAACTCGGAATTTTATCTCTACGATGATTTGAATTTAGATTTCGATAAAAATAGATTCGCCCTCTTGTTCGATATGTACTCTCGTTTTCGCAAATCTTATTACAGATGTGATAATGATGATGTGCTATTAAACATTTCAAAGTTTTTACATTGCGGTCCTCTCGCGGTTATCGATTGCTCGCGACAAAACGAGTCTGTCAAAAATTCCACTGTGGACGTGAGATTAGAGTTTGAGTGCAAGGAGGATATACCTGCAAATACTACCGCCTATTGTCTCATCTTGCACGATCGCGTTGTTGAATATTGCCCATTGACAACGTATTTCGTAAAATTACCTGGATCAGCAAATATCCCCTCCAATGTCAAAAAATATAAAGATTGAGATTTTTGAGGATTAATAGCATTCGTACATCTTGCAATCTTACAGTAATAATATCAGCATCATCACGTTTGTGGATCTGCAAGGATTCATTATCGGGAGAAACTTTATCGTGAAGGAAGTAGCGATACTGAGAAATGGATTTGTTCTCTCTCACTATATTTTCGCAAGTCCCATACCATAGCGTGTGCTTACAAGATCTGAGAGATGCCAAGCTTCATGGCTAATTGGACATCACCATGGACTTCAACTGAAGGATCGAAACGTTCCATACAGCATGCCTAGGCGTTTGATTACGAGGGCTGTGATGGGTGCGACAGAAGAGGAAGATGGAGCATTTCTATCGTGTATGTTAAAGGACGCAGAAAACGAGAATGGCTGGCCGATATACTTGACGGTGATGCAAGAAACGACGTTAGTAGGACAGGAGGGTCGGTTCTGGCCCACTTTCCCTCATTGGGGTGAGAGAGAAGTCCATAAGAGAGAAAGAGACGAAGATGTGCCTGAAAAGAGATAAAAAGATATCCGAGGGGGAGAGTGGGGACCGAGGGGAAAGGACGGAGATATGTTTAGAAAGAGATAGAGAGATATCCGAGGGGGGAAAGCGGGCCGGGGAAGCTGGGGTGTAGGGGCGGGGGAGTTCGTCCTTGGACTCGTCGCCGTTAAGGGACGCGATAGCGATTCGTCCCAGTTAAGAGACGCGCGCCGCTTCTAGCGCGCGATTTATAAATAGACGCGGCATCCGGCGTCGAGTCTGGCTCGCCGAGAGCCAAGATTAGGGACTCGTTCGTTTTTTCAATGTCCGGCGATTAAGAGAGCGGCGGTGAGGTGCATCCGGCGGCGTCGACGATACCGAGTGAAGAGCGAAAATAAGGGTGTATCGTCGCGGGGAAGGTTTCTCTCGCGACGACGCGCATCCGGGAGCGAGTACCTGGCTCGGTTAACCCCGGGGTGCATCCCCACTATTTTCGCTATTATAAAAGAATGTCGCGACGATTTTTAAATATTAGTTTATTCTAAAATATTTGCGACGTAATGAAACATTTACCGAGTACTTTAACGGAACTAGCCAGAAGAGTAGTGAATACTCGTATTAGAAGTATCGAAGATACACAGGTATTAGAGATACCGAATTGTTTGAAGAAAGAACTGCGCAAATATTACATAGAGGACTGTTTATACTGTAGAGAAAAAATCGGCTCCGCGGAAGAATTCGTGCGAGAAGCGAGTAACGCGTGATTCGACGGACCCTTCGTGAACGTTGGAGCCGATGGCTATTTGCTTTATCGCAATTGGAAGTGGCGATACGGCGTTCCGAATTTTTCGTGGGAGTTGAATCACGTTGTGTATTGCTTCTACAAGTTTGGTTGCCAATTCGAGAACGGACATTATCTCGAGGAAGAGGAGTGATATTGCGCGGATTGCGCGCGCGGACCGAGTTTCACGAAGAGCGTATCGACGCAAGTGAAGAAAGAGATGTTGAGCGAGGTAGTGTTCGCTTGCGATCTCATCGACGAAATCTTCGACGTGTCGAATCATTGGTGCAGCGGCTGCGAGACGAGAGCTTTATTCTACATCGAGGGGTTCGACAGGCGAGATACGTGGTTTATCAGTAAAAAATCTTGGCGTCCATTGAAGAAGGAGTAACGGATCGAGGAACGATGGAAGAGCGCGATCTTCTCGATAGCGCGCGGAACGTCGCGACGGCGGACGTGTATCTCGCGTGAGCGCGACGCTGCGACGAGCGTCTCGAGTCTCTGCGAGAGAGGTGTCGAGGCGAGCGCCGGGGAAGATCCACCGGAACGATCAATTCTCTGATCGCTCGAATCGTTCGATTAACAGGCGCGAGAGACGATCTGCGTCGTCGTTTCGAGCGCGCGAGCGGCGGCGTTGAGAGACGCGAGGGGTTCTCGTGGTCCGAGATCGAGACGGCTTTCTCTAGGCGCGTTTTAACCGGCGCGGTTATCAATTTCGATTACATCGAACCTCTGCGATTTCTCGAGGACGCTAGGGATACCGCGCTCGATCGAGTACGCGACGTTATGGGCAGATATGACAGCGTCAAGGTCAATACCGCGTTCAACGGCGAGTTCGTCTCGGGCGACAAGATCGCCGTTAAGACCATCGCCACGAAGAATCATCCGCTTCTACCCGCGTCCGACCTGCGAGAGTGGTACGGGAGGCGTATGCAGTGTAGCCGGAAACAGGTCCCGCGGCTCACGGCTCAGCAATGGAAGGGATAACGCACACAAGCGCGAACCGCGTACATGTGCGCTCTGCGCTTCGGCTAGCTTCGGAGAGTAGAGAAGAACAGACATATGTTTTCCGTCTTCTTCTCACTTTCTAGTAGAAAGTTTCTACCGAGCTGATAACGAAGGCAATGTTGATCGCTTGGCTTATTACATACGACAGCGTTAAATGTTTTTTCGACTCGTGAACTTTTTATTATGCATATATGTGTATATATATATATATATATTAGGGATGTACCGGATAGTGAATTTTCCGGATAACCGGATACCGGATAATTCGACATTTATTGCTACCGGATAACCGGATATTATCCGGCAATTATGCGAAGAAACAGAAAAAGTGAATTTAACTGTGTTTTACAATAAAAAAAAAAATTATAATTAAAGTTATATGTACATTTTACTATTTCGCGCATAATTAACTATTTTATATCGATAATATTATATCATTTGAACATACATATTAATGTATATAGTGTCAATACTCAAACAATAAAAGTCTTTAATTAGATTGACCAAACGTTTGATGAAATACCTTGATGATCTATATTTCAACAGACATTGGTCAATCTAATTAAATATTTTTATCAGTGTACCTTTTATACGATTATATACGATTTTATACGTTATTAATTTATTATTCATTATATTTGAAATTTTAATTTTGGATATAATCACCATCCAGACTGTGGAAAATGGCCGAATAGGCTAATAGCCGGAACTTTTTTACAATTCGGCCGGATAGTTAATCAATCCGGCTATCCGGCCGGATTGTAAAAAAGTAGCCGGATTGGCCGGATAGTTGCCGAATATCCGGCACATCCCTACTTTAATAATTACTTTTGTGGCGGATAACCACCACAAAAGCACGGGCGCGCGGAACCAATTTGCGCCCCTTTACAACATGGCGGCAAGCGCGCGCGCCCAGACTCACGCGCGGAACACGTGCAAGCCCAACAAACTACGGGAGCGTACCGCGACACGGCGGCAGCCGGGAGTCGGCGCCAGGAAGTGAAATCCAACGAGTGATAGTATATAAGAGGGTGAACCGATCGATATCACCAGTCGCGGCTCACTGCTGCTAGAGAGGACTTCTCTCGTTTAGTAGCAAAGAGCTTAGCGACGGCGGACGGAATTCGGGTCCGTCCGTAAAAACCTTCCGCACATTGCCTAGACGCAGACAGAAGACACACGAGGAACGTCCACGTCCTCTTCCGCCGCCCACCTCACCAGGGCCTGTATTGCGGACCGGACATCCGGTGGAACCACCGACCAACTCGTCCACTCGCCGGCACATCAGCTGGTCATTCCGGGAGTGGAAACTGCAGCCGTTAGAGCTGTCGCCGGTGCGCTTCACCCGTCCGGGCAGGGACTTCCTAGCGACGTGGGACGTCAGGGTTAGGCGCTACACGTCGCCGACGTACGGCTGGAGCTACCCTCCTCGCCTGTCACCGCTACCACCATCACCGGCACCGTACGAGCGCAACCACGAGACGCAGACCAACCCTGTCTGCAGGGTACACAGGGGAACGCAATCACGCGCCTCCACCTCCGAGAAGGCCACCTAGGTAACCGACACCTCCACCTGTGATCGGGCCACACAGTCGGACCTCTCGGACTGGGAAGAAGTTACACGCACTTCCGCAACCCAGACGGACGAACCACCTGAGCCGGAGCGGAGTTACACTCCTCCCGGGACTCCTCCGGCGCTCCGCACCAAGTGGGGTCCACCACGATATACCTCAACGACACCGTCTCTCCAGTGGCGTGAACGACGGCAGTAGGCGCCTGCACCAGCGCCCAATCGGCCCTTTTCAGGGCCAGCCAAAAGCAAAACAAAACTTAACACCTGTATATACCACACGACCTGTAAATAATTCGAAAAATATATTTTTGTATATAGTAAGACGCTTGATCTTTGAAGACATCCTGCCTCGCGACATCTTCCCTTTGCGATACGTGGAGTGAAGCGAGCGCGCTTCCCCCCACTGCGAACACCCCACACTTTATTAATTATTTACACAAATATGTATTTGTGTAAGATTATATAAATATTACAATAATTTAAGAACAAAGAGTGAATGGACTTCCACATCACCCATGAGGTTCCACTAATGGCGCGTTAGATTTTTTTATTATGTGGATCTTCGCCTGGAGCCCTATTGTACCACATTTTATTCATGTCTTTTAGACATAATATTTTTTACATATCTACTTTATAGTGTCTTTTGCAGACATAATGTCTATTACAGACATGAAAATTTTTAGACGCGCGCTTTACAAATATGGTGTCTTTTGCAGACATAATGTCTATTACAGACGTGATATTTTTACAAGAAAATAAGTAAAGCAACTATTTTTATTATACTATATGAATAATAATGCCCATAAAATACAAGTCATTATCTTTTGAACATTATTATTGCATATCGTTGGATGTTGAGGGACCAGCAATATCACAAACATCTGCAGCATATAATGTAAGACTGCTTTTTTGTTTTTTAGGAGGAGTGTTATATAATTTGTTCGACGACATAAGAGATAAATGCTTTTCATCAATCTCCATGTTTAGAACAGTTTCTTTTCTTGTTTTCAATGCTGATTTCAAAACACAAATAGCATTTATAGAGGAAGACGAAAATTCATTTCGTTTTTTTGTTTTTAAATCTGTTAAAACAAAAAACATTCTTTCTGAATCGGCATTCGAATTTGGGAGTGATCTAACAGCATTCAAAAGACGTTTGAGATTGGGATATTTATCAATATTAGTGGAATACTGACTTTGTAAAATTTGTTTCCACATATCATCAAAGTTTAATTTTAATAGCTTTTCCTTTTCTGTTATTGTAAAATCTAGATGTAAAGTAAGCCATTCTTTCTTCAAACCGTTTTCGTCAAAACCGCCAAGAGTTTCAGCGATAAAAGAAACATCATTGAATGATGTTTCTCTATCAATATCTAATAATGCTAGGTTATATTCGAAAACTTTTAATTTTGATAAAAATTTATCATTAATTGGTAATCTTTTATAAATTTCCTCGGCGGCAGTTACATAAAATTGCAAACAATTCTTTCGAACATTTGCAACTATATCTGCATGTCCTTCCTTCATTAATTCATCGAGGTATTCTTCACATTCAGATCCTAAAGAAACTTCTTCTAACAATTTTTGATTCTCCTTTTCATCAAATTTAATATTATTACATAAATTATTCAAATGTTCTGACTTTAAAAAGTGTTTACAAACTGTGGTTAAAAGTTATACTGACTTTGGCTGCAATAAATGTATTCTAGTTTCCACAGCTTGGAAAAATGCATTAAATGAATTTAAAAATTTTAAAATACGCTGTAAAAATAAGAAATAGGCTTTTATATCTAGATCTTGCATCATAGATAATTTTCAATCCTATATTTCAAACCATTCAAAAATTATTTAAGTGGCCCGGAACTTTTGGTAGGCACTGTATATTAACTTTTTCATTCTATTTTTAATGTAAAATTGTCGACTTTTTTGGTGAATTTTTAAAAAAAATTTTTACGCGCCTCAAAATTGTTGAAAAAATAGGTGGTTATTTGTAATTCTAGTTCCAACGATAACCGAATACTTATTCACTTTTCTGTTTCAAATTACTGAGTGTCCAGATTTTATGGGAACCGTAAGACAATGCGCGCTTGGACACGTTGCGCGAACATTTTTATAAATACTATAATTTTAATTATTTTTATTGACAAAAATTACTAATTATGGATAAAATATGTATTATTATATGTATAAAATTTAAAATAAATCGCCTGCATAGTTTCCAAAACGAAAAAATTCATTAATAAAGCGTTTTTTAAGCCCTCAAAACGATAATCCCCCCTGAATGGCTTTCAATTGGACACAGTAACTTCTGGTCACAATATAATTAGACACATTACATTTAGACACAGTTATTATTGGACAATTCGATAAATCTAAATGAAAAAAAGTTCACTTACAAGATCTTCGCAACTTTTTGATTATCAATATATTCGGTTTCATAGATAATAATTTGCCACAAATTATTATTGTATTCATGATGAAAAAATTCTTTCATTTTATCATATGAATAATTTTGGAAATAAAACGTTACTACCAAATTTTTATTTTTTGTTTGTTTCTTGATCATACTAATGTTATTTTTAATTTTGCTTCCAATTTCTGCTTTAAAATTTTTTGCAATTCTGGAAATACGAAAAGGCATATACTTTTGGAGCATGGTATCCACTGCTCATCTCTTTTTTGGTATAATTCTGTAACGTTCCGCTTTCGCGAGGCGGAGACAGGACAGCTCGGTCGGGATCCGGGGCTCGTGAAAGAGTAGCGAGACACGAACGCGAATATATAGTTGTTAAAATATATTTTATTGTACTTTAAGTTGTAGATCGTACAGTGAGAGTGTGAGTGTATCAGATGGGTGTGTGTACGCGCGTGGATGTATAAAAGATATGTGTGTGAGCGCGTGAAGGTATCAAAAATATGTGCGAAAGCGCGTGAATGTATAAAAGATATGTGTGCGAGCGTGTGGTCGCATAAAAGTGTCGCTGTATACAGTGTGTGTGTATTTTGTGCGCGGACGGCGGTGCATGCAATGCAGCGCGGTCACTCGGAGTGCTTTCCGGTATCTCGAACGCGCGATCGATTATCTATAAGAAATCGCGCGGCGCGGAGTCGGCAGGAGCCGCTTGTTATCGGGTCGTCGGCCGTGCGGGCGGTAATTTCGGTAGCGCCGGTGGGCGGTCCTTCGGCGCGTATGTGCGTGATATTGATTTCGCACGTCGATCGGTGTCGCGGTAGGGGTGCGGGTCGTCCCTCGGCGCGGGACTTATCGCCCCGTAATAATGGCGAATCCGGTTCGCTTACGCTGGTCGTTTCTGTCGGTGTCGGCGGATAATTGCCTAGTATCGATTGTTTGGATCGCGGTGTTATTCGTGCGGAATCGGGAATGCAGCGGCTAACGAGGACACCCGTCCGTGGTGGAGAACTCCCCACCACGTGAGTAATGCCGGTGCACGCATGCGGTCGGAAAATCGTGTGGTGCCGGGAACTCCCGGCGGGGTCGAGCACGCCCGATCCCGGTTGCCTCTAACTTGTGATTTTGCAAGGATTGTTCTTAGAGATGCCGCAAACTCTCGGCGGAGGCTGAGTACTCCCAAACCCGTCTTTCCTCTCTTAGGAGCGTTTGTAGGATCTTGGATATTTCCAGGCGTCCTACTGACGCTGGCGGCAGTGATGCAAACTCTGCGGTTTCTGCCCGCTACCAGCGCATGTGGAGGGGGTAGCGCATACAAGGAACGAGTCCTGTACGTGTGCGCTCGGCGCTCGGGCAAAATCGGGTAGTAGAAGAGAACAGATATACAATGCGCTGTCTCTTTCTTTCTCGAGCGCGAGCTATAGCTATAGCTACGATATCGAGAATACACGTAGCGGCTTGCGTATTATACGCATACTCGTCTATTCAATCCTCGTATAAAAATGTATAAAAATTACAAATAAAATAAATCTAACAATTATTTTTAATCTTATAATTATTTTACACATCAAAAATGTTAATTAAATAAAAAGAGCGTAAATGATAGGAATCCCACTCTTGGCCAACATGTACGTCTTTTCTTTACGAAATCAATTGTTATTAATTTAAAAAGATGATTTGATGTTAAAAAATTAAATAAAAAATTAAATTATATGTCACGTGTTCTAAATAATTTATTCTATTATTTATCTTTTTTATAAATAGTCAACGTACATGTTGTTGCTCAACGGAAACCGCGGGAAGGTGGTGGTCTCTTCCGTCAGGAGGAAATGTAAAAAAATAGTTTTTTACATTTCCAAAGAATGCAGATAGAATATAGGATAGAAGAAAGGATAGACATAGAGTAAATATAAAAAAAAGAATAGATATAAAAAATATAGAGGAATATTAGAGGTCAAAAATGAAAAAAGGTATGTTTTATTTAATATAATATTGAAAATATCAAAATATTAAAAATATTTTCAACAATACAGCTAAATTATTACAGCTGTGCATAGCTGTAATAATACCATTAATAACTGGCAACTACAGTTATTAATTGAAATTAACAGAACAAATAAATAAACAAGTTAATATATATTATATATTACATAAATATAAATAATATAATAAAAACAACCACAAAATAGAATTTAATTTATATAACAAGACAATATAATATAAAGAATTCTGGATATGATAAAAATATATCTTTTTAACATATTTTTTAGAATTCCGATTAATAATCAAAATATATTTAGATTTCTTGATTTTTTCAAGAGATGTTCTACATTTTAAACTGTAACTGTAAATATATATGTATAAATTTTTCTACATTTTGTTACTATACAGTAAAACAAATTTTAAAATTAACTTTATATTTTATTATTTTATTGCTTTATTATTACTTCTTATTTTGATAAGGGAAATACCTCCGGATCTAATTTTACTTAATGAATTATTGACTTAGAGAAAAATTACTTGTTCCGATTTCATATAATGTCGCATACATAAAAATGTATATATACGGCTGAGTTTTTTAACCTGAAACTTTGAAATATCTCGAAAAATAAGCACTAAACGAAAAAAAATGTTGATAATCAAAATTTAATCCTTCCGCGAGGGAAATACATTAGTGTTAAAATTCGTCCCCCACCCCCCACCTCCTGGGGGGAGGAGTGGCAACTTTGAAATCTTAAATTGGAACCCTATTTTTTATTGCAGATTCGGATTCTATGGCTAAAAGAACGTAGGGTTTGTCTGAAACATTTTTTTCGATTCATGACAAATGGCGCTGTAATCGATGAAATTCAATTTTTTCGATTTCTCCTACTGAGAACCTATGCATACGATTCTGCAATATGTTTGCAATAAACAATACCACGTTTTCATTGTAAATGATCGAAATTAGTCTTAAAACGAACTTCTCATATTTTCCCTGACTGACAAATTATTTGTCAAGAAACTACTTTTAGCGTAACCCAGGAACAACGACGTGGACGTAGCAGTTTTCTGTTCTCTTCGGGGCGCTTGATTAAGGTGAGTCCCCTCGCCTCTCACGTATCGGGGTGCTTCATTAACGTGAGTCCCCTCGCCTCATCATCTTTCAATAAAGTAAGTGCTCAAAATGATGGCCTTTGACTTCAATGCACTTATTAATCCGAAATTCAAATGACTGTACACAACTGAGAAGTGTGTTTGCTTGAATTTCGGCACAAGCTTTACTGATTCGGTCTATCATATTTTCACGTGTTGTTGGTTCTTGTTTGTACACTTTGTCTTTGAAATAGCCCCACAAAAAGAAATCTGGCGAAGTAAGATCTGGTGATCTAGCAGACCAATTCACCGGACCAACTCTACCGATCCAGCGACCATTGAAATCACGATCAAGAACTTCCCGTGCTGCCATCGAATAGTGTGCCGGACAACCATCATGTTAAAACCACATGTTTTGTCGCACTTCTAAACTCAAGTCTTCAAGTAATATTGGCAGTTCATTTTCCAAAATGTCTTGGTACATTAAACCATTCAAGTTGCCTTCGATAATGTGGGGGCCGATCAGTTTGTTACCAATTATTCCACACCACACGTTGACAGTCCAAGGACGCTGATGTTCAACTTGGCGAAGCCAGTGCGGATTTTCAACACTCCAATAATGCATGTTGTGTCGATTAACTGTTCCGTGGTTTGTAAAAGACGACTCGTCGGAGAACAATACGTAACGAAAAAAATTGGGGTTTTGTTGTATTTGTTCACGTGCCCACTGACAAAAAGTTACCCGATTGTAGAAATCAACGCCATGAAGATCTTGGTGTAAAGAAACATGATACGGATGATATTTATTACGTTTTAAAATTTTCCAAATACTGCTCTGGGACAATCCGGAATTGCGAGATATTTCTCGTGTACTAACATGAGGATTATCAGCCACTGCAGCTAATACAGCAATTTCATTATTTTCTCCAGTGACTGTTGCTCGACGGGTTCTTTTACTCGGTTGAACACTTCCATCAGTAGTAAATTGTTTGATAGTACTGTAAAATGAAATATGTGACCGAATCCTATCCGGAAAACGCTCAGCGTAGAGATTGACAGCATCAACAAGATTTCTTCCAGCTTCTCCATACACCAGAACCATTTCAATTTTCTCTTGTACAGTTAAATACTCCATTCTGAAATACTATTAACAGCCTAACGGAAACAGGTCTTTTTGTTTTCAAAATAATCTTCGAGCTAAGTAAGATGAGTTGTTTCTTAAAGTAATTCTTTCTTACTTTTGTACTGTAGGAAAGAAAAGAGAGAGAAAACTAAACGATTCGTAAATATTCCCGAAATGTTTCGTTGACCTTGTCTAACCTGTAGAGTACGCCGGAGCTGAATAATAATTAGGATAGACTGGAGAAACAAGATCGCTTGACAAATAATTTGTCAGTCATTGAAAATATGAGAAGTTCGTTTTAAGACTAATTTCGATTATTTACAATGAAAACGTGGTATTGTTTATTGCAAACATATTGCAGAATCGTATGCATAGGTTCTCAGTAGGAGAAATCGAAAAAATTGAATTTCATCGATTACAGCGCCATCTGTCATGAATCGAAAAAAATGTTTCAGACAAACTCTACGTCCTTTTAGCCATAGAATCCGAATCTGCAATAAAAAATAGGGGTTCCAATTTAAGATTTCAAAGTTGCTCCTCTCCCCCCAGGAGGTGGGGGGTGGGGGACGAATTTTAATACTAATGTATTTCCCCCGCGGAAGGATTAAATTTTGATTATCAACATTTCTTTCGTTCAGTGCTTATTTTTCGAGATATTTCAAAGTTTCAGGTTAAAAAACTCAGCCTGTATATATATATATATATATATATATATATATATATATATATTTCATAGTTTTGTAATATTTCATAGTTTTGTAATGTATATATATATATATATATATATATATATACATTACAAAACTCTGAAATATCGTTTAATATTAATAATTGAATTTGATGTGCACGTTTTCATATATCCAAAATTATTATTTATTTAATATTTTATGAGAAATCTTACTGCGCGCAACATTCTAAAAAGTTTATAAAAAAAGTAGTATTCAGCCGCTAATTCGTTTGCTTACCGCTATGCGACGCGCTATGCGCCTATTTCGTATTTGAATTTTAGTCATGGGAAGTATATAAAGCTTGCAAAGAGTAACTGACAGAAGATTAAAAATTTAATTATTTCTATCAGTTTAATTTCTGATACAATCCCAACATAGGGAATTCAGATATTGGACTAATTTTTTCTTAAAAATCGGGCGGGTAAATGTTCGAAAAAGTTAAAATTATCCGTTTACTGTCTACTTGAGATGTAAAATAATATATATACATATATATATATATATATATATATATATATATATATATATATATATATATATACATATCCTATATTTCCAGAAACACACTAATAAAAAGCTCCTTTTATTTAATTTTACGGATTTTCTGCGGGATTCTATACATAAAAAAAAAGTTTGAATTATTCAATTATTAGTAAAAAAACGATTGAAAGCTATTGAAAATAGTATTTAATCAATTTTTGTCAATATAATATTTTTTTTGCGGGTTTCTTATGAAAAATAATATTTAGGAGGTTTCTAGCATGTTGTATGAATATTAATACAACATCACGCGCAAGATCTTTGGGATGTTAATGGACATCACAACGTGAGACGAAAGACGCACAATGTATCATGTCAGGTCGGAAGACAATCCTGCTGATCTTTTATCCAGAGGAGTGCATCCTGAAAAACTGAAAAATCAAAAAATTTGTGGGAAGGTCCACAATTTTTACATCAAAATTCAGCATTTATGCCATTCAGCAACGAAAACCTTCAAGAAGATATAATAGAAAAACGAACTATAAATTTATTTGTTCATGGTGAAAAGGAAAATAGTTATTTAGATATTATCGAGAGATTTTCGTCATTGTCGCGATTAAAGCGAGTGGTCGCGTATTGTTTACATTTCAGAAATAATGATAAGAAACATACTTTATCAAAATCGAAGATGATAACTGTAGAAGAATTAGATCATGCCATGAAGATACTCATCAGTGGCTGTCAGGGCCATAGTTTTGCACAAGAGTTGCATAGTCTTCGTGTGCAATCGCAATTGCATTCAAAAAGCAAAATAATTGCACTGCATCCGTTCTTGGATGAGGATGGTATCATTCGTGTGGGTGGAAGGCTTTGCAATGCATCCATAGAATATTCACAGAAATACCCCATCATTTTACCAAACAAACATCATCTCACTAAATTGATAATTAGGGACATACACTATAAAAATCTACATGCGGGACCACAAACTGTTTTGGCGATGATGCGTAACAATTATTGGCCAATTTCGGGCAGAGGGGCAATACGTCGCGTATTAAGATCTTGCATAGTATGTTTTCGTTCAAAACCGATAACTGCAAAGCAATTAATGGGCAATTTGCCGGCAGTACGAGTAACTCAATAGTCGCGGGCGTTTTTATATACAGGTGTGGATTATGCAGGTCCATTTACAATAAAGGTATCGCGTAATAAAACAAGCAAAGCGTATTTATCGATTTTTATTTGTTTTAGCACAAAGGCGGTGCTTCGAGTTAGTATGTGATCTGAGTACGGCATCATTTCTTAACGCACTGAAACGGTTTATTGCTCGAAGAGGTAAATGTATAACTATATATTCGGATAATGGCACTACCTTTGTAGGTGCTAATAATCAGCTCACAGAACTTAAAAATTGTTTGCTAGAAGAAACGACTCAAAAACAAATACATGAATATTTAGCAGAACAGTTTATTAGCTCGAAGTTTATTCCTCCGTATTCACCTCACATAGGCGGATTGTGGGAAGCAGCCGTGAAGTCGGCAAAAACTCACATGCGAAAAATTATCGGCACAACGCCGTTGAGCTTCGAGGAACTATATGTATGTGTGTGGGCGTGTGTGTGTGTGTGCGCGCGCGCGCGCGGGTGCGTGTGTGTGTACACACATGTACATAAAATAAATGGCGCGCGCGTAGCGCGCGCTTTGTGATATTCTAGTAACTTTTAAATAAGCAACGACCGCCGGCTAAAACCTTCGGAATGTTGATCAGGGTCATGATCTTGACAACATATGTCAACATCACTATCCTGCGGGGGTGGGACCTTAATATGCATAATTAATGGAAATTGTTTTTGTTACGAAGAAGATGGACTTGTTTCTTATTCATACATTTAATATGAATATGACACAAGTTCATTCTATTGAATAAACGCATACATTTTAACAGTATAGAATTCCTTCTAAAATGTATTCTAATAAATGGTATAACCAAAAGAAATCAAATATTTTTTGCATTTATTGATTTATTAAATATGTTTATATATCGCGGAATAGTGCAACACAAGAAAAAAAGTAATAAAGTGGTTAACAGTTATTAAGAATATCGCGGAATAGTGCAAGGAAGAGAAGTGATTTCTTCTAATCGATGTCATATTGAGCAAAGTTAGATTATATTAGCGAAACTGAGCGAATGTTTACATTTGAGTGAATCTGTGCATTGTCAATTAACATATTTGCCATAAATACATTGTTGAAAAATGAATATGAAAGATTTTGGCTGGCCATGTTTTCGAAAACGATAAGCTAATAATTATACCCGCGAACGCGCATTCGTATATAACGTTCATTTAATTTTACATTTAAATGTAATTATGCAAAATTAATATTTTTAAGTTAACTTACATATGGCTAAACAATGAGTTTATGTTAATGTAGCAAAATAAATTTTATGAGAATTCTACCAAAAATATCATAAAAACAACAGTATTAAATACACATTTCTAATTGGCATAAAGAATAATGAAATGATAAAATCCGAGATAAAATCATATCGAAGCATTTCTATAATCTACAAACATTTTGTGGATCTGGAATTACTCGTAATTTTTAGTTTTGGAAATGTGTGAATGTTTATTTAGATTTTATATATAAATGTAATTAATGCGTAATTAATATTTTTAGGTCATTTACAAATAGCAAAGCAATGAATTGCATGTTTATATTAAATAACAAAACAAATCTTATGGGAATTTTATCAAAAATATTACATAGACGGTTGAATTGAAAGCTTCAGAGTTAGAGCCTGAAATAGAAATATTAAGCATTAGTCAAAGAAGAGAAATAAGGTAATAATTTTGTTTATAAATTATATAATAAAAGTTACTTTTTTTCTTAGATTAAATTCTCTAGAGACAAGACTTATTGTTAATCTATTTAACTTTTTTTGACATAATGGTTGAACTTATTTTTTAAAACAATAAGGACCGTAGAGCTGCCTTTTGCAATATGATGTTATCGGAGAGCATTAGAATATCTGTCATCGACAAAAAGTAGTTCAAATTTGAATCAAAATGAGGAGGAAAAATTGGTTAGTGATACTAAATTGCAGATTTTATTAGAGAATCGTATAAAAGTTTATAATAATTTGGCAGCTGCGTTTGTTAAAACAGAAGCTTATGATGCAGCTTTATAAAATATGAAACATGTTTGGAGGTGTCAACTACAAAAGCAATTTTATCTTTTAAGGTCATAAATTCTGTAGTAAATATCTTCATTTCTGGATGTAATATTTGAATTCAGTGGAGAGAGAGGAAGAGATTGCATAAGCTTTTGCATATCCCCCTGTTGTGCCACTCGGTGGAGGCACGGGGTTTGTTCTGGGATCGTTGGCCACTAGGAGCTAGGGAGCTCAGGATCGGGCAGGGTCGTCTCGCCGTGTCAACAATTTTGTAGTCGTTGTAGAAATAAAGTCATTTATTCTTATACATCGGCTTTAAATCTTCTTGTCTTTCTCGCACTTCAACTCGGCTTATCGTGGTATAGAATTGCTTCGCGTGCCTGGAATCGCGAGCTGCCGTCGCGAGATCAGCTGGGACGTTCTTTATTATTAAATCGTTTACGTTAGTCTGTCTCGTGGTTGCTATTGTTAATTTATTCGCACTACGTAATTGTATGATTATAACTGATTCGTGTGATTTTGTGATTAGGACTGCCTAGCGCTCGTTCGAGGTGGGTAGTTTTATCACCTCCTGTTCGATTCGTTTTTTGGAGGGGATCGCTTAGCGACAGGACCATAGGTGGTCGTGTCGCTCGATTTTGGGTGGAAAACCCCGGATGCAAGCTACGTATATTCTTTGCTTGCATTTCCGGCGTATCATTCTTCGAGTCTCGCAAACGCGTGGTCTCCGCGCGTGGCTTGCTTTGTCAGCGATTGCGCTCGTAACTTTATACGTCTTCCTCGGCTTCGAGTTATAGTCGGAAGACGTTAAATAATATTTAATAATTAATAATTATGCTAATTTGGTTATAGCCGTTTTGGGCTATAACACCCCCTTTGTGTCTCAATATTGTTCCTACGATACGTACAATATATATACACACATATTTGCATTGTCCTTATGATACGCATATGATATATATACACATATATTTGAATTTTCTACATATAAAATATAAATCAAGAATATATAAAACTTATTTTAAAAAAGATTAAACATAGTAAATAAAAAGATTAGGATTTTTGCAATATCTTTCCTAAGTAGTGCTTTAACATTTTGTAGTTGGCACCTCCATGTTTCACATTTTCTAAAACTGCACCGTAGACTTCTGTTTTAATCAACGCAGCTGCCAAATTATTATAAACTTTTGTACGTTCCTATAATAAAATCTGCAATTTAGTATCACTAACCAATTCTTCCTCCTCATTTTGATTCAAATTTGAACTCCTTTTTGTCGATGACAGATATTCTAATATTTTCCGATAACATTATATTGCAAAAGGCAGCTCTATCCAAATAAACCATCAATTTCCACATTTCTCATTGTTTTAAAAAATAAGTTCAACCATTACATCAAAAAAAGTTAAATAGATTAACAATAAGTCTTGTCCCTAGAGAATTTAGTCTAAGAAAATAAATAACCTTTATTATATAATTTATAAACAAAATTATTACCTTATTTCTCGTCTTTAACTAATGCTTAACATTTCTATTTCAAGCTCTAACTCACTTTTATAATTCAGCTGTATATGTAATATTTTTGATAGAATTCCCGCAAGATTTGTTTTGTTATATTAACATAAACATGCAACTCATTGCTTAGCCATTTGTAAGTGACCTAAAAATATTTATTACGCATTAATTACATTTATATTGTTGCGTCCGCGCGTCGACTTCGATAATACTCGAACACGCGCGACACAACCGGCACCCGCGTATCGCGAGTAAATGATTGACACTCCTTAGAAAGAATAAAAGGAACTTTAATATAGCAACACAGAACACACAATTGAACAAGGAACACAGAACGGGTAATAACAGTAATCGTATATCAAGTATGTCCGCCCGGAATGACATCCGTCGCGAGACTCAAGATGGCCGATCTCTCCCAAGATGTCCGCCGTTGTTTAACAACAACGCTTAGCAACGTTCTCCCGGAGACGAATACAGCAGATTCATGAATAACCGCCTTAGACGACCCGCAGGGACGCAACACTACTCCCCCTCTTCAAAATTGTCGTCCCGACAATCAATGAGGGCTCTTCCAAATTAAATGGGTTGATCGTTGTCCTCTTCTTCCAAGGCGTTGACTCCAGGGTGCCTAATGACTTCCTGCTCTACCCTGAGCTGCTGCTGCAGGTTACCGAGCGCCATTATTTATCGGCCCCAATCACACACCCTCCAGGAATATACAGGATACTGTCATCGAACCCGTTTGACAAGAACATCCAACGTCGACTCCAGGGCACAGAAACGGTTTCCTGCTCTACCCTGAGCTGCTGCTGCAGGTTACCGAGCACCGTTAAGATCCAGAACCCAATCGACTTTGATACATCTTGAAACCACAGTAGCCGTCCCCCGTAGTTCGCCTTATTCTCGGGAATACTCAAAACTGCTGCATCTCCGCATCTCAAAAGGGAGCGAATCTTCGGACAAGAGGGGGGTAACATCCGTGGACCCACCGTCCTTCTAAGAGGACACCTCAAGTCCCTGTCTCGGCATTCGCCCTTCGTCCCACGGGAAAACCACGGTCAAAAACCGGGGAGAGACAGAGTCTTCAACGATGGTCTTTGAAGAACAAATTTTGAAAGAAGATTCCATAAACCATCTTCTTCAATTCCTTAAAAAAAACAGAAAGAAAATTAACCAATAACAAGTAACATAAATCATAAATTAGGTTTCAGATGTGACTTAAATCCGCCTTTCATGATACGAAGCCAATCGATCTAAATGAACTATTTTATTTCTATGCCTACTAGACTTCCGGATACAATAAACAACATCATTAAGCTTCTTAACTATCTTATAAGGACCCTCCCAATTGCTCTGTAACTTGGGAGACCTACCAACAATCCTACGAGGATTGAACAACCAGACTTTCTGCCCACACTCAAAATGAATTTGACGAGCCTTACAATCATAGTAAGCTTTTGCTCTCGAAGACTTCAAACTTAAGCGTTGCCTAACCCTATCATGAATTTCATTCAATTTTTCTTTTAATTCTGACACATAACTTTCCTCCGAAACAACATCCACTCCAACTACTGGAGGGCTACCACGAAGAAGATCTAAAGGTAGTTTCAAATCTCGACCAAAACATGATTCGGCTGGAGAAATCCCTGTAGTCTCGTGTCTAGCTGACCTATAAGCTAATAAACACATTCCTATCCAACGATCCCAATCTCGTTGATTTTCCGAAACAAACTTAGCCAAATAATTTATAATTGTTTGATGTTGACGTTCGACCAAACCATTGGACTGAGGATGAAATGGGGTTGTTCTGGTCTTTTTAATTCAAACAAACTTGACAATTCATAGAAAACACGAGAATCAAAATTCCTTCCTTGATCGGTGTGTAATTCTGAAGGTACACCATATCTTGAAATTACTTTGTAACAATGCACCCCCCATTGTGACATATGTTACCCGGCAGTAGACCGCCGGAAGTCTGCCGCCCGGCGAACATCGGCCGGGCAGGGGCAGAGGCGCCGAGCGCCCATTTTTAAACATTAAATACACCGTGCGATAAACAACCGTACGGCCGTTATACGGCCGCCGAGATTCGGAAAGCCGAATACCGCTGAGCGCTGCCGTGAACGCCCGAGCGACACCCGCCGAAACGCCGCGTCGTTTCGCCCAGGGGAGGTGACGTATTACCGAATTACCTGCCGAAAAACAATACGTCATTATCCCCACCCGGGGGCTAACGACGCGGGTACCGTTAATCGCTCGGGTATATAACGGCAGCCTTTTTAGATCCAGGCACCAGATTTACCAGAATCGTACCAGAAACCGAATCCGCTCGAGCTGTACGCTCGAGACTTCCCTGATCCGATCCTAAGAAATCGCAAATACGACGGAACGCGAGGTTGACGAGTACGCAGCCTCCGCCGAGCATTCTCGGCTTCCGAACCGCTTTACGATCCGTTAAAATCCAAGATCGCTTTTCTCGAGAGTTCTCGAGAAAACAATTTAACTTCCGACCGCTCCGACCATCCGAACCGTGGGCTGGCGAGTTCGCCACCCCGTTAAGTTTTCTCAACACCGGCGGTCAACTCCGTACTCCGCGTGCGAAACAAGGGACAGCGAGTTCGCTGCCCGTTCGAGATTTCTCGATATCGCACGCATCCCATAACATCTGGGAATACGCGATATTAATAGTACCGCATACGTATAAGAAATCCTACGAGGCGATTTAAACCGATTCACACGTTTTTGTGAACCACGCGCACCGTCACAACAAACCGACCACGCGCCCCGCGCCGCCTACCCGGCGTGTTTATATCCGCGTCGCGTATACTACAGCGAATCTCATTCTAAAGCTTGCGCAATTCATAACAGCCGCGCCCCGTCAATAACGCATTACTGTCCGCCGCGCACCCGCTCCGCGGGGCCGTTATGTATTATTCTTCCGCACCGATAGAAGCCTAATAAATTAACAGTTCTTTATAAATTTATTTATATCGTGTATCTCAAATACTTTCTACGAGCCCTGATCACGACCGAGCGAATCCGCGAGCTCATAAAAAGTACACCCGTTACAACTTGATTTACGAAGACTTCCGCAATAGTATTTGCCCTAAAATTCCTCAATGGAAAAGCTTCGACCCATTTGGTGAAACAATCAGAGACAACCAATAAGTATTTATTTCCTGTAGAAGATGTCGGAAATGGACCCAAAATATCCATTTGCACCCTCTCAAATGGAACTCCAGCGTTATAAATTCGTAGTTCAGATTTTCCTTTATCAAAAGGTCCCTTTTTAGCAACACAAACGTGACAAGACCTGCACCAATTTTCAACATCCTGCTTACAGGTGCCCCAATAAAATCGTTTCCGAATCCTTCCTAAGGTCTTGTTCACTCCAAAATGTCCACCGGAAGAAGAATCATGAGCTTCTTCCAAAATCTGTCGAATTCTCTTTCGAGGAACTACAATTTGAAGAACAGAAGTCTGCAAATTAGGTGATTTCCACTTCCTAAATAAAACACCATTTTTAAAAATGAGAGAATCCCACTGCGACCAATAAATTTTGAAAACCGAACCTTCAGAAACAACTTCCTGCCAAGAAGGACGCTGATCCTTTTCTTTACCAAGTAAGATCTTCGCTATCGTCGGATCTTCTAACTGATCCTTTCTCCAATCCTCTAAATTATCCGACTCAAAGACAATTCTTCCAACAAATTCTTCCTTCTTCATATCAATTCTGTTGCAATAGCTGCAATTGATTTCTGCACAAGGGCGTCTTGATAATCCATCAGCGTTCCCATGAAGTTTCCCTTTCCGATGAAAAATCTCAAAATCATATTGCTGGATTCGCTCCAACCATCGTGCCATTTGACCTTCAAGATTCTTAAATGACATCAACCATCGTAAAGAAATGTGATCAGTTCTAATCACAAATTTACGTCCGTACAAATAGTGATGAAATGACTTTAACGAATCTATAATAGCAAGTAATTCCCGCCGAGTTATACAATAATTCCTTTCCGATTTACCTAAGACACGACTATAATAAGCAATAACTTTTTCTGAGCCGTCCTGAATTTGAGATAACACTGCACCAATACCATGGTTTGAGGCGTCAGTATCCAGAAGAAATTGACCTTCATTCCTGGGAAAAGATAGAATAGGAGAAGACATTAAACATTTTTTTAACCTCTGGAAAGCTGATTCGTATTGTTCCGTCCACACAAACTTTGCTAAATTCTTGGTCAAAGAAAATAATGGCTTAGCTATTAAAGAAAATCCTTTCACAAATTTTCTATAATAAGAACAAAAACCCAAGAAACTACGCACTTGCTTCTTGGTCCGAGGCACCGGCCAATTCCTAACAGCAGAAATTTTCTCAGGATCCGTTGTAACTCCTCCCTCAGAAACAACATGACCGAGATATTTAATTTCCCTTTTGAAAAAAGAACACTTCCTCGGATTCAACTTCAAATTGGCAGAGCGTAATCGCAAGAAGACTTGCTTCAAATGATCCAACATCTCCTCGAAACTTTTACCGAAGATAATTACATCATCTAAATACACTAGACAAATCTTGGATAATTTTTTCAAAACCTTTTCCATCAATCGCTCGAAAGTGGCAGGAACATTGCAGAGTCCAAATAGCATACATGTAAACTGCCACAAGCCATTTCCAATTGAAAATGCCGTCTTTTCCTTATCTTCTGAACGAATCTTCACTTGCCAATATCCGCTCTTCAAATCTAACGAAGAAAACCAAGAGTTTCCGGATAACTGGTCAAGTATATCATCAATCCGAGGCATTGGATAGGAATCTTTTTTCGTCACGGCGTTTAATTTTCTGTAATCAACACAGAATCTAATCGTCCCATCCTTCTTTTTTACCAAAACCGCAGGAGACGCCCATGGACTTTGCGATTCCTCAATTACACCTTGACGCCTCATATCCTCAATAATTGTATCGACCTCTTCCCGCATTTGCAACGGAATTCGTCGGGGAGCCTGCTTAATTGGATTAGAATTATTCACATTAATTTCATGCGCCACCCCATCACAATTTCCAGCTACTATTTCCTCCGAAAATATATCCTGAAACTCTACCAAAAATCGAGCAAAAATATCCTTCTGTTTACTTGAAAAATCTTGAGATTCCTTCTGAAAGAGTTCTTTCAAAAATGGAGGAACCTCATCTACACAATTTTCAATGCGTGAGCAAAAAAACTTTTCCTTTTCCCCCCCATTAGAATCGCCAAAGATTGGCTCAAAAATATTTTCCAAATTAACAATGGACAGAAAATCATTCCCCAATAAACAATCCTCAGCTATATCAGCAACAAAAACCGGAAATTCTACAGAACATTTTCCCAAGTTAATTATCACGATTACCTTAAATTTTACGGGAACTTCTTCCCCTGTGGGATATTTCAAATGAAAAGAACTATCAAGAGGAATCCGCCGCTTAGGCATTCTAACAAAATTACTCCTGATAAGAGACACATCCGAACCCGTATCAATTTTAAAATTACGTAACTGTTCATCGATAAATCCTTTAAAATTAAATAATTTCTTATTATTAGTGCCAGTATTATTATTAACATTTTTACAATTACAACAATAACTCTGTAATTCTATTGGGGCTTCACGTTCTCGTGTCGAACCTGCCCCAAACAGCTCGACAAAATTCAGTTTTCCCCTTTCTTTAAAAACGGACACTCCGCTCGAAAATGACCTGAGCCTCCACATTGCCAACATTCTTTTACAAACATTTTATTATTACTAGAGTTAGAACTCTTGTAAAAATTTTTATTTTGTTCCTGTTTCCTCTCTTTTGCTTTATCGCCAGAATCTCCAAAATTCCTTTTTCCGTCAAATTTGTTAAAATTGTTCCTATCCCCGAAATCAAAATTGTTGAACCTCCTTCCTTTAGCGAAATTATTTTTGTTGTTATTGTTACTGCCAAAGTTGAAATTATTATTCCGTCTTTCAAAATTACTTTCCTGTATAACTTTCACCGCCATGGCTCTTTGTATGGCCATTTTCAAGGAAGTGATTCCTTCCAACTGCAGAGTCCTTCTCACAAATCCATTAGACAAAGCGGTAACAAATTGCGCGCAAGCAATTTTATCACGAACTTCGTGCGTACATTCGGGATACGCTAACTGCGAAAGCCGTTCAATATCAGAGCCCAAGGCGGCCTCATCTTCCCCCAACTTTTGTTTTCTGTTCGTAAATTGGGAATAATAAGACTGAGATAACAATCCTTCCCCAAAGCGCAACTCTAATTTAGACTTTAATTCTGCGTAATCGAGATTTTCAATATTAACACACTCCAATACCGCACGCGCCTTTCCTCTAAGACATGAAATGAGAGCGACGCTTTTCGCAGCGTCACTCCACCTATTTGCTCGCGCAATTAACTCAAACTGTGAGAAGAACTCTCTTAGCGGAACAGTCCCGTCAAAAATGTCCGGCTTCAATTTAAAGCCTAATTCTGTGTTAATATTAACACGCGCGTCTCTTTCGAAATTAGGCGCAATATTAGGCAAAAAATTTCTGTTAATGGGGCGACTTAGCTGGTTGTTGTTATCCAGCAGACGAATCCTCTGTTCCATTCCCCGTAACGCCTCGTCGCGTTCGCGCAGTTGTGCTTCAAATACAGCTCGCTGCTCATCGTGTTGGCGCAATTGCGTCTCAAAATCGGCTCGCTGCTGCAACCGCTCCTCGCGTAGCTCACGAATCTCTCGCATCGCCGACTGAAGTGTAATCGCTTCCAATGATGGTCCCGATGTCGTAGCCGCCGTTG
Source organism: Formica selysi (assembly GCA_009859135.1). Classification (NCBI taxonomy): domain Eukaryota; kingdom Metazoa; phylum Arthropoda; class Insecta; order Hymenoptera; family Formicidae; genus Formica; species Formica selysi. The sequence continues at coordinate 184,934 of WHNR01000052.1, read as the reverse complement.
AAGTCAATCGACTCCTCTTTCTCGTCGAAACTCCTGCCGTCGGCGAATTTTCCCGTTCCATTTTTTATAGACGAAAAGAAACACACAATTCTCCAGAAAATCGTCTCCAGAAAATCGTCCACTCCGTCGTATCGTATCCCGGACGAGCCCCCAAAATGTTGCGTCCGCGCGTCGACTTCGATAATACTCGAACACGCGCGACACAACCGGCATCCGTGTATCGCGAGTAAATGATTGACACTCCTTAGAAAGAATAAAAGGAACTTTAATATAGCAACACAGAACACACAATTGAACAAGGAACACAGAACGGGTAATAACAGTAATCGTATATCAAGTATGTCCGCCCGGAATGACATCCGTCGCGAGACTCAAGATGGCCGATCTCTCCCAAGATGTCCGCCGTTGTTTAACAACAACGCTTAGCAACGTTCTCCCGGAGACGAATACAGCAGATTTATGAATAACCGCCTTAGACGACCCGCAGGGACGCAACAATATATAAAATATAAATAAATATTCAAATTTCCAGGATCAAAAGTTGCGAGTAATTCCAAATATACAAAATGTTTGTGGACACTATAGAAATTCTTCGATATGATTTTATTCATTTCATCATTCAAAAATGTGTATTTGTTCGAAATCGAACTAACTGGTATAATATAATAGCAATTATTGTCAGATATAACAAGCGCGATTACAAAGCGCGGCCTAAGCGCGCTCGAAAATTGGCGCGTTAGCGGCCATCTCGCGCGGCACACGGCTCACGACAAATAAAGGCGATTTTTGGCGATCGTTTGGTACATGTACCAATGTGTACCAGAATGTTTTCGCGTGGTTAGTAATTTGTGGTACAGGCGTGGCTAGCCATTTTGGTATCTACCTGATTGATACCACGTTATATCGAGCAAGGCGATTTTTGGCGATCGTTTGGTATATGTATCAATGTGTACCAGAATGTTTTCGCGTGGTTAGTAATTTGTGGTACAGGCGTGGCTAGCCATTTTGGTATCTACCTGGTTGATACCACGTTATACCGAGCAGTGAAGCAGGGTATATGTTGTTAGTTACTGATAAGTTGCAAATATGCGCCAAATATAATACTATGCTTTTTACATATCAATTTGTGTTAATTTGAGTATTTAATATGTTTTGAAACTCATGTTTTTATATAACAGTAAATTTTCTTTGGCGCGTATAGAAAAAAACCAGTATGTTTTAGTGAAATAGTTGCTGGTACATGTACCAGAATAAGCTCCACCCCTACCAATGACAACCCTGGTTCATGTACCAAACAATCGCCAAAAATCGCCTTAAGAGCGCGCGTCAACAGTTGCGCTACGCGAATCGCGCCAGGCCCGCGGCATCGCTCGTGCCATTCGAAGCGGGCCACGCAGCGGTCACCCGAGAGAGCCAAAATTACAAACAAATGAGAATAACAACGTTCAATTTTAACTAATCATCGACAACAACAGCAGGCTTGAGCTTTCGCGAAAAACACGTCGAACCTTCTAGAACACTAAAAGAAACGGTTGTATAAAAGCTCTCTCGGGGAACCGCCGGGCGCACTCGATCATGAACTCCATCCGTGACAGTGTGTTTTTATATTGTTTAAACTCTTGTGAAAGAAAAGTCGCTCGCTTTTCTAGTTCGTACGCCCGATTACGAAACGCGAAGTTTTCGATTAGTACTAAAAGAGATTTCTCGTCGCTCGCGATTAATCTCTCGTTATTAAAACGCGCCGTTTATTCCGTCGCTCGCGGAATCGCGCCGTTTATACCGTCGCTTGTGGTACTCTGGATATATCCGTTGCTCGCGGAGATTATCGTTGCGCTCCCGGTCGCTCGCCGGAGCAAAACTCGGTTAAGATTAATATAAATCTTATCGATGAAAGACTTGCGAACTATTTATTGTTCTTAATAAATTGACTGCCTTTTTTTACAAACACTTTCGTGTCCATTTCACGCAATCCTCGCGCTCCCGCGTTCACTCTCGCACATAATTTTGGTCCTTCGAGCCGGTACTCTTGATATATCCATCGCTCGCGGAGATTATCGTTGCGCTTCCGGTCGCTCGCCGGAGCAAAAACTCGGTTAAGATTAATATAAATCTTATCGGTGAAAGATTTGCGAACTATTTATTGTTCTTAATAAATTGACTGCCTTTTTTCAAACACTTTCGTGTCCATTTCACGCAATCTTCGCGCTCCCGTGTTCACTCTCGCACAGTATTCAATATTGTTTTATGATATTTTTGATAGAATTCCCACGAGACTTATTTTGCTGCATTAACATAAATTCATTGCTTAACCATTTATAAGTTAAACTAAAAATATTAATTATGCATTATTACATTTATATATAATATATAAATAAACATTATACATGAATGCGCATTCACACGTATAATTACCAGTCTATCGTTATCAAAAACATGATCCAAAATCTTCAAATATTCCTTCAATGATTCCATAATTATTTTCCAACAACGTATTTATCACAAATATGTTAATTGATAATGCACTGATTCACTCAAATGTAAGCATTCGCTCAATTTCGCTAATAAAATCTAACTTTGCTCAATATGACATCTAATAAAAGAAATCACTTCTCTTCCTTGCACTATTCCACGATACTCTTAATAACCGTTAATCACTTTATCACTTTTCTTCTTGTGTTGCACTATTTCATAATATATAAGCATATTTAATAAATCAATAAACGCAAAAAAAAATGTTTAATCTGTTCTGGTTATATCATTTATTAGAATACATTTTAGAAGGAATTATATAGCGATTATGTGTATGCGTTTATTCAATAAAATGGACATGTTTCATATTCATATTAAATATATGACGCTTCGTAATTAAAAAAATTTCCTTTCTATTGCTTTCTATATTTTGATACTTATTCACTTACACAATTTATATTATTATTAATTAAGCAGTTTGTATACAGTTTAACATCTGTATTAAAATTATATCTATAAAATACCTATACAGTTTAACTTCTGCATTAAAATTATATCTATAAAAATAAAATTATATCTTATTAAAATTATATCTATAAAATACCTATACAGTCTAACTTCTGCATTAAAATTATATCTATAAAAATAAAATTATATCTAATTATATCGTGTTTTAAAATCTGTTGAATGATTGACCATAAGAGATTGAGCATTAAGACACGTTGTGATTGTGCCCGCTCAAATTCAATATGGTATATATAAGCTTTGTAAAAATATATACTGTTTATATAATTCCTTTAAAAAAAAAAAAAAAAATTCCTTTCTATTAAATAAATCTTTGAAAAAATCACATCCATGTATATAATGTATAATGTAGTAATTTATATTTTTCAGAGAATATATATATACATATATTTATATATTGTAGCACTGTTTGAAACGAATACAACGATATATGATATAATGTAAATATTTTACATATTATACGAGTTTTACAGATAGCTTTTGGAAGCAACCACTATGCTCACAATAAAATTCAGTTTAAACTATTTAATTTGATATATATTTGTTACGGTGTATCTTTTTTAGTTTAAAAGATAAAAAGGGGTGGCCACTTTTGGTGGGACATCCTGTATATACAGGGTGTCCGAAAATTCGCGCAACACCCTTTAAGGGAAGGTAGAGGGTGTTATTCTGAACAGAAAAGTCCTGTAACATTTTTTTCTATAACGCTTAATAAAGGAGTTATTATTGAGTAAAGTCTGGTCAATCAGCGCCGACTTTACTTAATAATAACTCCTTTATTAAGCGTTATAGAAAAAAATGTAACATTTTTTTCTATTTATTTTTCTATTATATATATATATATATATATATATATTGTGACGTGACGTTTTTGGGACGTCCGTCACAAGGGTCGAATGACCCGATCGGGGGCGGTTTTTCGGGGGCCTGCGTCCTCTCTATTTAGGGAGAGAGCGGCCCAATCGTCAGATCGACGAGATCTGACTTTTGGTTAGTAATAGTAATCGCAAATGTAAGCTCAAGATGAGCCCGCGAGTTGGTTGTCGGCACGAGATCGAGCGGCGGGATCCCATCCGGCAGAGAGGAAGGAAGAAGGAAGAGGAGCGGCCGAGAGCGGGAGTCCGAGACCCTCAAGGAGCGAGAGACGTCAGGTCGTAATTTTTTTTATTAACTACATTCTTGGTGGTTAACACACATCGCTGCCGATAATTTTGCATTATTACGACAGGAACAGAGGCGAAGGGCCGGAAGGACCCGGCCGAAGGGATGGCCACTCCACCCGCGCGAAGCGAGGGAGTCCCAAGGACGGAGCGGCGAGAGGGCTCTCGACCATGGACCTATTCTATAAGATAGGAAAGAGAGCCGATCGGACGCTGCCGGAATTCCGCATCTGCCAGTCAAGCAGCCATCGAATTTAGAAATTTCGGGGCGGTGAGCCCACCGATACGGCCGTGACGACCACAAGGATCGCAAGGATCGCAGGACGGCCCTGCGTAATGCGAAAGCGCCACAAGTGGCGCGATAGCGATTTATCGCGCCGGCGTGTCTCCTGCAGGACTCTCGCTCGGCACTGTTCGGCGAGCTATCCGAGAGGACGCAGGTTTTCCGAAGAGTGAGAGAAGTCTTAAACGATCGAGGAAACAGCGAGACCTTCCTGCCGGTGGGACGAGCGTCGCCGACCTATTTTGTTGCCGTTTATCCGTAGGTAATTAATTCGGATGAGTCGCGCCCTAAATAGTTGTCGAGCCACGCGTTTGGTGAATTAGCTTTGTGAATGTTTTTTTTTGATAGATTACGTCGCACGGCCGACGGGCACACGTCGCTCATCCGAATTAGATATAATAAGCTCTCTCTATTCATTTCGCCGCCGCCGACAGTCATTAATGTTAGTTTCGCGTCTGTAATTATTACATATTGTATAGTAGCGGGATTTTCACGCTCGCGCGATCGATATTCCGGATCACGCAAAGTATTGCGTCATACGACTCGTACACCACGGTCGTCACCGATAATTTCCGTCTTAATTTTGTGTATTATTAGCAGTTATTTTGTACCCGCTATACGTAATTAGAGCGAGGAGAAAGCACAATTATCCGGTATAGAACAGAGTATCTATCGGGTGTTTGTGACCCCGTCGTTAGTTTTCGCGAATCATCCGAGTAAATATACGTGGCATAGTTCAAGCAAAGGTCGTCGCTAATATTATTGAGGCACATTTCAGTGCCGCGAGCTGTGTTAAAAGACCGATTCGAGTCCGGAAAATTATATTGTATTGAAGCGGATTCACGGGCGTGCGTAAAGTAGTTACCGGCGCATTCGAGAGATTTCTTTAGTTGTCGCGGCCTGATTAAGTCTCGTACGGCCGAAATCCTCGCGGCCGAAAAGTCGAGTTAAAGCGCGTAAGACGCCCGGTAATTTAATACTGTTGCGCACGGTCGTGCCGATCTCCGCGGAAATAAAATATCGAATTCGCCTGTAAAATAACCACTGTCATCAAAGGCTATTCTTTTGTATGTGAACTGCTCTATACTCTGGTTTCTTTTATTTTTATAATATATTATTGTTATCTTTACTATTAATTTATCGAATGCTCATTTTCGCTCCCGTATTCTCGACTCTCGGAATTTCTCTCGTCTCCCCCGAGCCTCCCCCTCTACCATTTCGGGTATACTGAGTAGCCGCGGAATTTTGCCGTCGCGTTAATTATCGGTCTCGAAATTGTCTTTCGGTGTTGCGTTTATCGTGAATGGTGCGGCCTACCGTACCTGGCGCCCAACTCGGTTATTTGGTGATATATTGGCTTTTTCGAGATATCGGGATCGATATTCGAGGTACGCGCCGAAGGTGTGCCGTGGGCACCGAAGAACCGCCCGCCGAATAAATAATTATTATTAATTATTTAAATAATTAAAAAGAAAATACGGTTACAAATTGGCGCCCAACGTGGGGCCCACGAAAACGGGAAATAAGAGGTCGAGAACGACGGAGCTTTTGAAATAAAATTGAGCATTATTATATTTGTGTGTGAAAAAGAAATTTTTTTTTGTTTGTAAGGAGAACAGCTCCTGCGATTATTTGAAGCGACGATTATCGAATTGACGGCATGTCGAGCATTTTTTTTTGTTACCGAAGCCTGAATAATTTTTCACGATGTTAATGCAATAATTTATATTATTTCTTTGGAATACGTTAGTAACGAGTATATGAAATATTTATTTAAATTGTGTAAGGAAAAATATTATTTCTGGCTTTCGTATTTCATTTCTTTTGTTCTCGGGGCTGCGTGGCAGCTTTCTTTTGAAATTGATATTCACCTTATACGATTCGCGGTATTGATGTTTTGAGATCTGTACGCCTGAGTCTAAGAATAATACAGATAATAATCTTTTGAATAGAAATTGAATGTGTTTGCTCGACATCGCCGATCACCTTTATCTTGCTTATTTTATTATGTTTGATATTTATATGATGTGTCTCACTATTTATCGATAGTGAAATGTTATTTATTATGAATGTTAGAATATTTCCTTTTGTATATTTGTGTTAACCATATTTTTTTTTCAGTTTTGTTGCGAATCGCCAAAATTGGCTATTAAGTATAATAATTACCACCGGGTAAATTAGTATTAGGGGGAATCCGTGAAATTTCGGATATTGGACTTTCGTGTGACTATTAAATAATATCGAAACGGAAAATTTCCGTTATTTGGCTGCTTCTGAGATTCGTTCGCTCGAGAATCGTGTTAGGTGACCGCGTATAGTTGACGTACGTTTTTGTTTCTTTTTTTTTTGTTCGGCCAATTATTACATAGTTGTCGTGTGTGTCGAGTGCCTAAGCGGTTCGCGCCCTCGGGAATTAGCGTATACTTGGATCAAATTTCTGGCTGTCGCATAATTGGGCTTAGGGAGTTCGCTGCACAGTTTTCCGTGTTGAATAGCTAAACCGTAGCGATTTCCGGAATGGATTCGGTAGATACGCCCCCAAGCGAATGGGTCAATAAACTTTCCATGGAGCAGCTCCAGCGGGAGTTGAAAAAGCGGGGTCAAGACCCGGAGGGTACCGTCTCCGCATTACGGTCGCGCTTAATTGTATTCGAGAGTGACGCGTTGCGGGGGGCTGATCTTCCCCGTGCTCCTACGCCTAAGAAGGGCCCCTTCGAGTTACCGGGCCCGGGCGAAGAAGCGTCGGCGCGACCCGATAGTCCAGTCGAGATGGGCTTTAGGTTAGTTGACGATGGGGAGGCCGGTAATAGGGGGGCGCGCCTCCGACCGCCGCGGGTGGACCTACCGCCCCGCGGGGCCGAGACGCGAGGCCCCGCGCGCTCTACCTCGTCGGCCCTCGACGCGTATCAGCTGATGCGTCGGTGGGATTTACAATTTTCGGGTGCGCGCGGTAGCGACGCGGAAGCGTTCCTCACACGAATAGAGGAGGGACGCGCGTTGGTTCCCGTTAACGACAACGAAATATTTAAGTGCATCCCGTTCTTTTTAACCGGTATCGCACTGTATTGGTATCGTAACGAGCGCGGACAGTGGCGTAATTGGCGGGATTTTGAGTCGGCATGGCGAACGCGATTCGGTAATCCGGACTTCCAGTTCGCGTTGCGAGACGAAATCATGCGCCGCACGCAGGGGGATCACGAGCCTATTGCGGACTTTTTAACCTGCATGAGAGCTTTGTTTGCGCGATTGAGACCCCCGTGGAGTCTGGATGAACAATTAAATTACGCACATCGTAATATGCTGCCGCGTTTACAAATCGCTGTACACCGACGCGATATATACGATTTCCATTCTTTGGAGAACTTAGCCTCACGGGTGGAACGTAGTTATGAGGCGGTAAACCAATATCGAGCGCCACCACCGCCGGAACAGTCAATTTTCCCGGATCTCGCGTATCGTCCGCCGCGTAAAACCCACAAAAACCCGATCGCTACAGTAGCTGCGGGATTTGACGAGACGACGCCGAAAATGGGAATTGGCGCGAAAAATCGAGCGCGGGGAAGAACCAACGCGCCCGCCACCGCTTCAGTTGCCGCCGCGATTCCACCGAGCTCGTCAGCAACGGTCAAGTCCGCCAATTCCGCCACCCCCGGTTCTGGTTCGAACACGAAGTGCTGGAACTGCGGGAAGATCGGGCATTTCGCGAGAGAATGCGAAGAAAGAAAACGCGTTCATTGCTATCGGTGTGGAAAACCGAGCGTTACCGTGAGGACGTGTCCGGCGTGTGCGGGAAACGAGAAAGGGAGTCGATAAAACGGGCCCCAACGACTCCGGAAATCTTAAAGGGGGGCCCCGTTGCGCCCGAAGGCCGAGAAGCCTCCAGTCTCTCGTACACTGCGCTAAATTCCGTAAAATCTTTAGAGTTGCCGTCACTTTGTTATTTCGAGATCTTTATACACGGAGAACCGTTACGAGCTTTAGTCGATTCAGGATCGAATCGAACGATCCTTGGGGCCGACGGCATAAAGATAATACGGCGATTAGGGATGCCGACGCGTAAAAATTATGTTACGCGGATTCGCACGGCCAACGGACAACTGGCGGAAGTACGAGAGGAGGCGGAAGTCCCGTTCGCGTTGGGAAATCAGAGTCGCCTAATTTCGACTTGTTTGTTGCCGGATTTAGCGGTCTCGTGTATCGTAGGGATAGATTTTTTGTGCAAGTTCGGTATTGGGCTAGATTTCGCGACGACCGAATGGTACTTTGCGAAGGAACCCGCGGTGAGGTATAATTTTGAATCACGGAGCGAAACACCGACAGTGTGCAGTGGACTCTCTGATTTAACGCCCTCACAGACCGAACGATTGGAAAATTTTTTGAAGGGTAGGATACCGGAAACGGTAATTAACCCCGGTGTCACTTCTCTAACGGAACATGAAATAGATGTCGGTACGAACCGCCCTATAAAACAAAGGTGTTATTTAGTTTCACCTAAAGTACAGGAAGCGATTCATAATGAAGTCGATAAGATGTTAGGTGCCGGTATTATAGAACCTTCGTATAGTGAATGGTCGAATCCGATCGTGATGGTGAAAAAGCCGAATGGGAAATACAGATTTTGTTTAGACTTCCGGAAAGTAAATAGCGTTTCAAAGAAAGACGCGTATCCGTTGCCAAATATGAATGGTATATTAGACAAGCTAAGATCAGCTCGGTATATTTCCACGATTGACTTAAGCCAGGCGTACTTCCAAATACCCCTGGCGAGAGGAAGTCGGGAAATTACTGCCTTTAGCGTCCCGGGGAAAGGCTTGTATCACTTCACGCGGATGCCATACGGATTAACGGGAGCGCCCGCGACTTTCCAGCGCTTATTAGATAAAATAATCGGGCCGGAAATGGAGCCTCACGCGTTCGCATATCTTGATGATATCGTAATAGTAACGCCAACTTTCGAAGAACATTTAGAATGGTTAGAGCGCGTACTAACGAAAATCTTTGTTGCCGGCCTCACGATAAATCCGGAGAAATGTGAGTTTTGTCGCTCACAGGTTCGATATCTTGGATTCATCGTACAACGAGACGGGCTTACGGTGGATACGGACAAAGTTCAACCAATACTAGACTATCCGGCTCCGCGCAATATCAAGCAAGTACGTAGATTTTTGGGCATGTCGTCTTGGTATCGTCGGTTCATACCACAGTTCGCAACAATTAGCGAACCGATAACCCGGCTTTTGAAAAAGGGTCAGCGCTGGGAGTGGGGGGATGCGCAGTGTCGCGCTTTCGAGCAAATTCGTTCGCACTTGGTTACCGCACCTACGTTGTCGTGTCCGGACTTTAACATCCCGTTTGTTTTGCAAACAGACGCAAGTTCGGTAGGAATAGGAGCCGTGTTGACCCAAAAGGTAGAGGGAACCGAACACGTCGTAGCTTTCGCGAGTCGAGCCTTAGCAGATCCCGAGAAAAAGTACTCAGTTACCGAGCAAGAATGTTTGGCGGTAGTATGGGCAATAAAAAAATTTAGACCATATTTAGAGGGGTATAAATTTACGGTCATAACCGACCATAGTAGCTTACGCTGGCTACACAATCTCAAAAATCCAACAGGCAGACTCGCGAGATGGGCTCTAGAGCTCTTGGAGTACGACTATGAAATAATTCATAGAAAAGGTGCATTGCATCACGTACCGGATGCCTTATCGCGAATGTATGAGAGTGACACCGAGGTAAAGATAATGGTTGCCGTAGAGGCGGATATTATCGCGAATACGACCGACGCTTGGTATATCAAACGTTGCGGGGAGGTCACGAATGGACCTCGACGCTTTACCGATTGGCGAATAGTAGATAATCAATTATATTATTGCAGACCCAAAGCGATTGTATCGGATATTGTGGAGGACTTAGACCGATGGAAACTGGTACTACCGAGAGAATTGAGGGAAACAGCGCTTAGAGAGGCACACGACACACCGCAGTCGGGACATTTAGGAGTGGAGAAGACGTTCCACCGACTGGCGGTCGCGTATTACTGGCCGAATATGTTTCGGGATGCCGCGAAGTACGTTAGGCAGTGCGACGTCTGTCAGCGTACCAAGGTCGAGCAAGCAAACCCGGCGGGTCTCATGGGTCACCGCGTCGTGGAAGGCCCATGGACCATGGTGGCTGCCGATATAATGGGTCCGTTTCCGAAAAGCAAAACTGGTTTTGCGTACGTTTTAGTAGTGCAAGATCTATTCACGAAGTGGATGGAATGTTTTGCGTTAAGAGCCGCTAACGGCAAGAAAATTTGTGAGGCTTTGAGAGAAGTCATTTCGCGTTGGGGTACGCCAAAATTTTTGCTGACGGATAACGGCACGGAATTCGCAAATCAGACGTTGCGAGCGTTCTCGGAAGAACACGGGATAACCCACACGACGATTCCGCCATACCATCCGCAGGCTAATCCGGTAGAGCGCGTTAATCGGGTTTTAAAGACCATGATAGTTGCCTTTTTAGAGAGAGATCATAGAGAATGGGATGAGCATTTGCGAGATTTTCGATTCGCGTACAACACCGCTCATCATTCATCTATCGGCACGTCACCGGCGCTTTTAAATCTCGGACGGGAGCCGACGCCGATAAACTCGATACGCGAGCGATGCACGAACGTCGATGGGGTTGAACAACGCGATCCAGCGGAATGGTCCGAGAGAATGCGGAAAATTCAATCTTTGTACGATTGGGTGAAAGAAAATCTCGAGTGGGCCTATCAGAAGCAGTCCACCTATTATAATTTGAGACGCCGCGATATTGTATTTAAGGTTGGAGATTTGGTACTGAAACGGCAACATGTGCTGTCGTCTGCGGCACATAATATTGCGGCCAAGTTGACACCGAAATTTCACGGCCCCTTTAGAATTAATAAGATATTGTCGAATGTGGTGTACGAGCTCGCGAATTTGGAGGGAAATATCGTGGGTAAAGTGCACGTAAAAGACCTTAAATCCTATCACCTTCTACCTCCTAGATAGCTGTCGAAAACCAAGAGAGATGTCCAACCTGGAGTGGCGGCATTTCAGGGCCCGGTACGCTGATCTGTTCCGCCAGATCAGCAACGAAAACCCAGGATTCTGGACGGACCTAGGGGAGTTGTTAGAAGCCCAGGAACGACAGCGATATACGACGCGCGGGGCGCGCGTCGTGGAATTCCCGACCACCCGGGATCAAGGGAGCCAGACCGAGCTGCTCGGTCCTTTCATAAGCAGGATGTTGAGAAGGGCCAACATCGAGAAGAGAGACGGGGAGACCCAGACGCCGCCCGTGTCACAAAGGACAAGGGGCAGCCAAACGGGATGGCCCGAAGATTTAGTTGCCGGAACGGCACGCCTCGGGGGAGGGAGACCACCGACGGCACCCGAAGCAAGGGGAAGAGGCCGAGGCCCCAGGGCCTGGCCGAGGCCCCCAGTGCCAAGCGGCTTGGGGCAAACTCAGCCGCCACCCGCGCGACCACCCACGCGGACGGTGGGAACCTCCCCGCGGACGCCGTCACCGACAAGGGAACGATCCCCGCGTCGGAGAGCGAGATCCGCGAGATCGCCAGCCCGACCGGCTTCCACCAGCCGATCACCGCGACGACGTTCCGGTGGGGAAGCCAATCGCTGCTGGAATTGCAGATCCACCAGCCACCGCTATACAAAGTGCCCGGAACCACGGGGCAGGAAATATTGTTATGGGTGCGGCGCTGACGGGGTCACCATCCGGACATGCCCAAGATGCGGACCAGGATGGCTGGATTTGGGCCCATACCGTCCGGACAAGGGCCACTTGGGCCAAACCGGACCCAGATAGTTGCCGGAGACCCACCCCCTTCTCTCTCCGCCCCGCGAACAATCCAGGTGTAAGCGGGGAGTAAATACAGGGGATTGAGGAGTAAAAATTCGTGTTATGTCTAGAACCCTCCATTCCTTTTCTAACCCTCCCCCCCTCATCCCTCTCTTCACCGAGGTTTCTTTGCGAGGTGCGTGCGGTCGTTTCCCTTTTAGTCGTTTAAATTGATTTTAGTCAGTAGGCTGAGCGGTGACTGGTTGGAGAGGGAATCGGCTTGTTGTTTTTGGAGAGCTCTTGGTAACTAGGAAGGAGTTGGTGGCTGTCGACGCTCGTCTTCAGCCAAGACCTCCTCGGTCCTCTCCTGGGAAGGGGGAGTTGTGACGTGACGTTTTTGGGACGTCCGTCACAAGGGTCGAATGACCCGATCGGGGGCGGTTTTTCGGGGGCCTGCGTCCTCTCTATTTAGGGAGAGAGCGGCCCAATCGTCAGATCGACGAGATCTGACTTTTGGTTAGTAATAGTAATCGCAAATGTAAGCTCAAGATGAGCCCGCGAGTTGGTTGTCGGCACGAGATCGAGCGGCGGGATCCCATCCGGCAGAGAGGAAGGAAGAAGGAAGAGGAGCGGCCGAGAGCGGGAGTCCGAGACCCTCAAGGAGCGAGAGACGTCAGGTCGTAATTTTTTTTATTAACTACATTCTTGGTGGTTAACACACATCGCTGCCGATAATTTTGCATTATTACGACAGGAACAGAGGCGAAGGGCCGGAAGGACCCGGCCGAAGGGATGGCCACTCCACCCGCGCGAAGCGAGGGAGTCCCAAGGACGGAGCGGCGAGAGGGCTCTCGACCATGGACCTATTCTATAAGATAGGAAAGAGAGCCGATCGGACGCTGCCGGAATTCCGCATCTGCCAGTCAAGCAGCCATCGAATTTAGAAATTTCGGGGCGGTGAGCCCACCGATACGGCCGTGACGACCACAAGGATCGCAAGGATCGCAGGACGGCCCTGCGTAATGCGAAAGCGCCACAAGTGGCGCGATAGCGATTTATCGCGCCGGCGTGTCTCCTGCAGGACTCTCGCTCGGCACTGTTCGGCGAGCTATCCGAGAGGACGCAGGTTTTCCGAAGAGTGAGAGAAGTCTTAAACGATCGAGGAAACAGCGAGACCTTCCTGCCGGTGGGACGAGCGTCGCCGACCTATTTTGTTGCCGTTTATCCGTAGGTAATTAATTCGGATGAGTCGCGCCCTAAATAGTTGTCGAGCCACGCGTTTGGTGAATTAGCTTTGTGAATGTTTTTTTTTGATAGATTACGTCGCACGGCCGACGGGCACACGTCGCTCATCCGAATTAGATATAATAAGCTCTCTCTATTCATTTCGCCGCCGCCGACAGTCATTAATGTTAGTTTCGCGTCTGTAATTATTACATATTGTATAGTAGCGGGATTTTCACGCTCGCGCGATCGATATTCCGGATCACGCAAAGTATTGCGTCATACGACTCGTACACCACGGTCGTCACCGATAATTTCCGTCTTAATTTTGTGTATTATTAGCAGTTATTTTGTACCCGCTATACGTAATTAGAGCGAGGAGAAAGCACAATTATCCGGTATAGAACAGAGTATCTATCGGGTGTTTGTGACCCCGTCGTTAGTTTTCGCGAATCATCCGAGTAAATATACGTGGCATAGTTCAAGCAAAGGTCGTCGCTAATATTATTGAGGCACATTTCAGTGCCGCGAGCTGTGTTAAAAGACCGATTCGAGTCCGGAAAATTATATTGTATTGAAGCGGATTCACGGGCGTGCGTAAAGTAGTTACCGGCGCATTCGAGAGATTTCTTTAGTTGTCGCGGCCTGATTAAGTCTCGTACGGCCGAAATCCTCGCGGCCGAAAAGTCGAGTTAAAGCGCGTAAGACGCCCGGTAATTTAATACTGTTGCGCACGGTCGTGCCGATCTCCGCGGAAATAAAATATCGAATTCGCCTGTAAAATAACCACTGTCATCAAAGGCTATTCTTTTGTATGTGAACTGCTCTATACTCTGGTTTCTTTTATTTTTATAATATATTATTGTTATCTTTACTATTAATTTATCGAATGCTCATTTTCGCTCCCGTATTCTCGACTCTCGGAATTTCTCTCGTCTCCCCCGAGCCTCCCCCTCTACCATTTCGGGTATACTGAGTAGCCGCGGAATTTTGCCGTCGCGTTAATTATCGGTCTCGAAATTGTCTTTCGGTGTTGCGTTTATCGTGAATGGTGCGGCCTACCGTACCTGGCGCCCAACTCGGTTATTTGGTGATATATTGGCTTTTTCGAGATATCGGGATCGATATTCGAGGTACGCGCCGAAGGTGTGCCGTGGGCACCGAAGAACCGCCCGCCGAATAAATAATTATTATTAATTATTTAAATAATTAAAAAGAAAATACGGTTACAATATATATATATATATATATATATATATATATGTATATATACAGGGTGTCCTAGATCACCCGTACACCCCTTTTCTTTCAAAAACTAAGCATTTTAGAGAAAAACGTTTTGAACAAAAATTGTATGATTTTGAGGGGAACATAAGATGGTGTCATTGGTTTGACCTTGGATGGCATCGTTAAGGTCAAGTCAAGGACACCTTCAATTTCTTAAATGGAATCCCCTATTTTTTATTGCATATTCTTATAGCTTATCCCGAGAGCTTTCCAAAACACTATAATGAAGTATTTTTTTATTAAGTACTTTTTGAGTTATTTTATATTTTAATCTGACGTATTTTGATATAAAAAATAAAATATCTCGTAAAATATTTAGTTTTCGATAATCTTACCGTAATACTTTTATGTACAGAATAATGAGACAAATCAATTAGTGTAAAGAAAAAAACAAATAATTGTTTAAAAAAATACATTGTAAATAATTACATACTTTTTCTTAAAAACAATTATTTTTTTTTTACTAATTGATTTGTCTCATTATTCTGTACCTAAAAGTATTACGGTAAGATTATCGAAAACTAAATATTTTACGAAATATTTTATTTTTTATATCAAAATATGTCAGATTAAAATATAAAATAACTCAAAAAGTACTTAATAAAAAAATACTTTATTATAGTGTTTTGGAAAGCTCTCGGGATAAGCTATAAGAATATGTAATAAAAAATAGGGGATTCCATTTAAGAAATTAAAGATGTCCTTGACTTGACCTTAACGATGCCATCCAAGGTCAAACCAATGACACCATCTTATGTTCCCCTCAAAACCATACAATTTTTGTTCAAAATGTTTTTCTCTAAAATGCTTAGTTTTTGAAAGAAAAGGGGTGTACGGGTGGTCTAGGACACCCTGTATATACATTCAATGTTGTTATTTTTATTGAGAAAAAAAATAATGATATCAAAAAATTATGCCAACTGAATAAAAATTTGTTATAAAATTTATTTCTTTTATTATTATTTAAATAAAAACATTTTAACTAAAAAAACTGTTATACAAAGTAGTTGTTTTAAGTTCCTAGAAAAATAATAATATCAAAAGATTATGCCAACTGAATAAAAATTTGTGATAAAATTTTTTCATTTTATTATTTCCGTTATTAAGAAAAAATATATTTAGTAAATCGCAATATAATTAAAGTAGTAGGGCATATAGCTAAAATAGAATTATTTTATAATTAATTAAATGCATAATATACGCCATGTTTTTATACTTTGCTTTAGTGTAAGTTTGTTTTATGCGACTTAGAGTTTATGAGAAATTTTCCTTCAATAAATATATCCCAAAGCGTTAGATGTGTGTATATTATGCATTTAATTAATTATAAAATAATTCTATTTTAGCTATACGCCCTACTACTTTAATTATATTACGATTCATTAAATATATTTTTTCTTAATAACGGAAATAATAAAATGAAAAAATTTTATAACAAATTTTTATTCAGTTGGCATGATTTTTTGATATTATTATTTTTCTAGGAAATTAAAACAACTACTTTGTATAACAGTTTTTTTAGTTAAAATGTTTTTATTTAAATAATAATAAAAGAAATAAATTTTATAGCATAAATTTTTATTCATTTGGCACAATTTTTTGATATCATTATTTTTCTAGGAAATTTTTTTTATAAATACATATAACAGTTTTTCACAACTAGCGCGTGTACTTGGCGCCTTTTTTTACCTTTTTTTAAAAAGGTAAGCTTTACCAGATAGGCCCGGAACGAAAAGGATTAAGATTAAAGTGACATACAAATACTTGGCGTGCCCGATCTGAAATAAAAATTTGCAAAAGATTATTTTTTATTTTTTAAGGGTATTTTATTTTCTAGAGGAAAATTCTATTTATAAGCTATCTTTTTAAGTAAATATTTTTTTAACTTTTTGTTGCGTACATATTTCATAAGACTTAGACTGTGCACGGTGATGCAAATTGGCCGTCAATCAATATTTTTATCCGCCCGCTCGATAAGATAACCGAGGCATGCAGACAACCGTCGCCTCGGAAGATCAAGGAGCCTGACGTACATATGTGTGAGATAATATTTTATAAAAGTACGCGCTGAGTATAATATGACAAGAAAAAAAGTAATAAAGTGATTAATAGTTATGACAATATCGTGGAATTGTGCAAAACACAAGGAAAAAAAGTGATAAAGTGAAAAGAAATTATTAACGCGGAATAGTGCAAGGAAGAGAAGTGATCTCTTTTAATCGATGTCATATTGAGCAAAGTTAGGTTATATTAACGAAACTAAGCGAATGCTTTACACACAATGCTTGAGTGAATCTGTGCATTATCAATAATTAACATGTTTTTTCCAACAAATACATTATTGGAATATGATTATGGAAACATCGAAGAAATATTTGGAAATTTTGGTTGGACATGTTTTCGATAACGAAAAGCTGGTAACTATACGCGTGACCGCATGTTCATGTATATAATGTTTATTTATATTTTATATATGTAATTAATTTTTATGTAATGTTTTATAAACGTAATTAATGCATAATTAATATTTTTAGGTTAATTTACAAATGGCTACGCAATGAGTTTATGTTAATGTAGCAAAATAAATCTTGTCAAAATTCTATCAAAAATATCATAAAAACAACATTAAATATACATTTTTATTAATTGGCTTCATAAAGAATAATGAAATGATAAAATCATATCGAAGCACTTATATAGTGTCCACAAACATTTTGTGTATTAGGAATTACTCGCAACTTTTGGTTCTGGAAATGTTAATATTTATTTATATTTTATATATAAATGTAATTAATGCATAATTAATATTTTTAGGTCATTTACAAATGGCTAAGCAATGAGTTGCATGTTTACGTTAATATAACAAAACAAATCTTTTGGGAATGGTATCAAAAATATTATATACAATTGAATTGAAAGCATTAGAATTAGAGCCTGAAATAGAAAGCATTAGTCAAAGATGAAGAGAAATATGGTAATAATTTTGTTTATAAATTATATAATAAAGGTTATTTATTTTCTTGGATAATGGTTAAACTTATTTTTTGAAAGCAATGAGAAATGTGTACATGGAAATTCATAGTTTATTTGGATGGAGCTGCCTTTTCCAATATAATGTTATCGAAGAGTATTAGAATATCTATCATCGACAAATATAATTCAAGTTTGAATCAAAATGTGCAAGAAGAGTCGGTTAATGATGCTGAATTGCAGATTTTATTAGAGGATCGTACAAAAGTTTATATTAATTTGGTAGCTGCGTTGATTAAAACAGAAGCCTACAATGCAACTTTAGAAAATGTGAAACATGTTTCGAGGTGTCAATCACAAAATGTTAGAGCACTATTTAGGAAAGGTATTGCAAAAATCCTAATCTTCTTTTTATTTACTATATTTAATCTTCTTTTTAAGTAAGTTATATATATTCTTGATTTATATTTTACATATGGAAAATTCAAATATGTGTGTATATATATTGTGCGCATCGTAGGAACAGTATTGAGACACAAAGGGGAATATGCCAAAGCTTATGCAATCTCTCTCTCTCTCCACTAAAATGCAAAAATTAAATCCAGAAATGAAGATATTTACTACAGAATTAATAACCTTAAAGGATAAAATTACTGAAAATGCAGAAAAAGAACAGCACCTATATCATAAAATGTTAGGTGTAGTTGAAGATACTAAAAATCCGTCAAAGGATATAAAAGCAATTGATAAAAAATAAATGATAAAAGTAAGTAATTAAGTAAAGGCTATAGGTGCTTTTTTTCTGCGTCTTTAGTAATTTTATCTTTTAAGGTCATTAATTTTGTAGTAAATATCTTCATTTCTGGATTTAATTTTTGAATCAGTGGGAAGAGAGAGAGAGAGATTGCATAAGCTTTTGCACATTCCCCTTTGTGTTTCAATATTGTTCCTATGATACACACAATATATATATATACACACATATTTGTATTGTTCCTACGATATGCACAAAATATATACACACATATTTAAATTTTCCATATGTAAAATATAAATCAAGAATATATATATAACTTATTCTTTAAAAAAGATTAAATATTGTAGAAATAAAAAGATTGGGATTTTTGCAATACCTTTTCTAAATAGTGCTTTAACATTTTGTGGTTGACATCTTGAAATATGTTTCACATTTTTTAAAGCTGCATCGTAGGCTTCTGTTTTAATCAATGCAGCTACCAAGTTATTATGAACTTTTATACAAACTCTCTAATAAAATCTACAATTCAGCATTATTAATCGACTCTTCCTCATCATTTTGATTCAATTGATTTTAATATACGGAATCAGTTATTATCTTGTGGAAAGTCGAGGAGAAAGGGACGAGCCTCTTCTCCATCTTCAAGTGATATCGAAAATAAAGAATAATGGACCTCCTGAAAAGTATTGAAAGGACACATTGAAGATATTTATAATTAGTTGGTCACCAGACTCTAAGGGCCACCATACAAGCTTTTCCGTAACACATTATGTTAAGTACTGACCATAAATTTAAGCTCGTACACAACTTTAAACTTCAGTCAACGCACAAAGCTTATACATTGCGTCAAGCTTGTTACATTGCGATTTTCTTTGTGCATTGACTGAAGTTTAAGATTACGTACAAGTCTGAGTTTATAGACAGAACTTAACATAATGTAACGTGTTACAGAAAAGCTTGTGCGGTGGCCCTAATTCTTTAATTTCTGGATCCATTAATAATATTGCTATATTGTGAGATATTCAGAAAGGATGTAACTGCGTTATTATCAGATCATAAAAGTTTTGTCCAATCTTTACGGAAAAGCTTGTGCGGTGGCCCTATTAATAATATTGCTATATTGTGAGATTCAGAAAAGATATAAATGCGATATTATCAAATCATAAATATTTTGTCAATCAATCGATATGTATACAGGGTGGGGCATTTATAGTGACGCGGGCATATTTTTCGGAAACGAAGTGAGATATCAAAAAATGTTTCAGACAAAAGTTGTAGGGTTCCGAGGGGGCATATCACCGTGACCTTAGATATATATACAGATTTGAATTTTCCATATGTAAAATATAAATCAAGAATATATATAACTTACTTAAAAAAATAGATTAAATATAGTAAGTAAAAAAAAATTTGGTATTTTGCAATATCTTTCCTAAATAGTTCTTTCGCATTTTATGGTTGACGCCTCAAAAACATGTTTCACATTTTCTAAAGCTGCATCGCATGCTTCTGTTTTAATCAATGCAGCTGCCAAATTGTTATGAACTTTTATATCATCCTCTAATGAAATCTGCAATTTAGCATCACTAACCGACTCGTTCTCCTCATTTTGATTCAAATTTAAATTACTTTTTGTCAATAACAAATATTCTAATGCTCTCCGATAACATTATATCGCAAAAGGCAGCTCCATCCAAATAAACCATCAATTTCCACATTCATGTTTTTCATTGCTTTAAAAAAATAAGTTAAATCATTATGTCAAAAAAAGTTAAATAGACTAGGTCTTGTTCTTAAAGTATTTAGTTCAAGAAAATAAATAATTTTTATTATACATATAATTCATAAACAAAATTATTACCTTTATTTCTCTTCTTTGACACGCCAAGTATTTGTATGTCACTTTAATCTTAATCTTTTTTGTTCCGGGCCTATCTGATAAAGCTTATGATTAATTTTAAAACAAGTCGATCAGTTTGGCACGGGGCACTTTTAAATTCGAAATTGGTGATCGTTGTGATCAACGTTATTGCAGTAAGGGTTAAGAAGTTTTATGATTTATTACTTGTAATAAAATCCGCAATATAATAGTGCTATTTTATATATTATACAAAATATTTATTTTGGAGGGGGGACATAATAGAGTAATTTTTTAATAAAAATAAAATGCATTTTAATTTTCTCGAAAGAATCTATAATATTTCTATAAATGCAAGATTGATTTTATGACAAATACTATTTCAAATTACAAATCTTCAGAAACTGAACTGCTTCTACGTACTTGGCTAGTTAACTATTGATTTTATATTTATTTTTTATTTTTTATTTCTTAGGGTTTTTTTATTTTTTAGGGAAAAATTTTGGAAATTTCTATATTAGCGACGCCACCTCCGATTTGCCTCAAAATTTACATAGAGCTTTCTTTAGGTCTACAATTATCAGTTATGATATTTTAAAACCGGGCAAACAATATGTTGTCCTTGAAGAAAATTATCAAGTGTCGCTTGAAGCGCTATTCGCGTTTAGGAATATTTTGATTTTTCGACATTTTTGATAAGACATATTCTGTGCATTTAGACATTATATTAGAATGTAATTTTCTGATGCCATATATATTTAATCTGAACTTGGTAAACCTTGATATTAGCGCCGATCTCAACTCGCTTCGCGTTGTAAAATATATGCGTGGACGAAGTGGGTTCCGCCCCCTCCCCCTATGGGGGGGCTCCACTTCCGGAAGATATAACCTAACCCAAACCCAAATTTTAGTTTTAAATCAGAAATAAGTTTGGGTTAGGTTATACCTTCTGGAAGTGGAGCCCCCCGTAGGGGGAGGGGGCAGAACTCACTGCATCCACGCATATACTATATAATACAAAACGAGGTTCACCCCATAATTGTTGTGTGGACTTTTTCAGTTTTTTATTATAAAATACCGCTTGATGATTTTCCCGAAGGACGAAATTTTGTTTGCCCGACTTTAAAATATCATAACTGTTAATTGTAGACCTAAAGAAAGCTCTATGTAAATTTTGAGGCAAATCGGAGGTGGCGACGCTAATATAGAAATTTACCAAACACTTTTTTGTTATTTTTTAGAGGTAAATATATTTTTAAATTTTTTGTTGCCTACAAGGAATATTTTTTGTGTACTTGGCGTACTTTTTTTACCTTTGCGAGGTACACAAATT
The DNA here is from genome assembly GCA_009859135.1 of Formica selysi. Lineage (NCBI taxonomy): Eukaryota > Metazoa > Arthropoda > Insecta > Hymenoptera > Formicidae > Formica > Formica selysi. Next base: position 163,262 of record WHNR01000052.1, on the reverse strand, counting down.
TGCATTATATTTGTCGATGACAGATATTCTAATACTCTTCGATAACATTATATTGCAAAAGGCAGCTCCATATAAATATCTCTATATAAATAGCTCCAAATAAACCATCAATTTCCATGTTCAAGTTTCTCATCGCATTAAAAAAATAAAATTCAACTTAAAAAAATAAGTTCAACCATTATGTCAAAAAAAAATTAAATAGACTAAATTTTGTCCTCAAAGCATTTAGTCCAAAAAATAAATAATCTTTATTATATAATTTATAAACAAAATTATTACCATATTTCTCTTCTTTGTCTAATGCTTTCTATTTCAGGCTCTAATTCTGATGCTTTCAATTCAGTTGTATATATAATATTTTTGATATAATTCCTGCAAGACTAGTTTTGCTATATTAAGGCTCCTGAGTAGTCGCCGCGGCCATATTGGAATGATGACGTCAGAAGCGAGAAATGACACGCTGAGAATTCTTGCGTGCCATTTTTAAATAAAAGGATATTTTAAAGACTACAGATCGCTTTAGTATACTCGTAAAATTGTCCGAAAGCTAAGCTTTTCCTTTGACAATTAATAAGTAACCGTAAAATGAGTGTCAAAGTAAGCCTAGTCATACGGAAAAACATGTAGTTTGACAGCTGTCGAAAGAAGTGGAAAATGTTCTTTTTACACAATACTTTCCTTGCTAAGCTTAGTTTTCGGACAATTTTATAAGTTTCACAAATACATTACACATCACAGCACTAGCATAAAGCGAATAATTACGAAATGGCACGCAAGAATAATTTGGGCTGTCAAAACGTCACTTTTCACGCCTCATAGTTCATCGATTTGCAGCGTGAGGCGCTGCATAAGAATTTCTGACATGTGGGTAACATGCTGATAACTTGTCGGTAATATGTAACATGGCAATTTAGCTATTCTGTACATTTATTATTATGAAATGTATTATATGTATTATTATATGTTTAATCAGTTTTAATCGTACAACATACGATCGTACAATCATACGATCGTACGTTGTACGATTAAAACTGATTAAACATATAATAATACATATAATACATATAATTAAAACTAAGAAACGCACGTCTATGAACAAATGTATATAAAAACAGAAGAATAAACACTTCGTAAATTATAAATTTTTATTTATCAGTTATAATTAAAAATAAATACAGGGCCTGTAGACCCTCCTGGCCTTGCATGATCCATGTTCCATCCGGCATTGGCACCGGATCGGTGTCCTCGTCCTCTCCATCCTCCTCCTCTCCATCTTTCTCCTCTCCACCCTCCTCTCCACCCTCCTCTCCACCCTCCTCTCCACCTTCCTCTCCATTCTCCCTCTCTTCGTCCTCTTGATGAGTAGTAGCTACATAGATAACACAACAATTAAAGCAATAAATTATTCAATTAACGAAATGATTTTAAAACTTTATAATCTATTGCATTAAAAAATGTAACATACTTTTTGTTCCTCTCTTTTAATTTTCTTCCTCCTCTTTTTTTTCGTTCTTTATATTCTTTTTTTTCATTTTCTTTGTCCGTAGACGATTCGCTTGACTCCACAATCATTGCTTCCTCTTCTTTTCTTTCCTTCTGTTGTCGTTCCAATTTCCTAATTCATTCATGTTTATTAAATATTAATATATTAATATGTTATTTAAAGTAAACCAGTAACGAAAAAACAACTATATGTGTAATTTATAAAAGTCCTGTATATAAAAGAGAAGCGAAATCAGCCTTTGTGAAGGCTACCATTTTGAACCCATCGTGAGATGCAGCAACGGTAGCCCTATATAAAAAAGAGAAGCAAAATCGGTAGATGGTAGAGCGCATTGACGCCATATTGAGCCTATAGCGATTTCGCATTTCTTTTATATAGGACTATAATTTATAATAATCTAAAAATAAAATAATGCACTAACCTTTCTTTTTTCAGATTTTTTTCTTTTTCTTCCTTCTTCTTTCTCTCTCTTCTTCTCTCTTCCTCTTTCTTTCTCTCTATCTCATTCCTTCTCCTATCCTCCTCCTCCTTATCTTTATCTTTCTCAATCTCTCTTCTTCTCTTCTCATCCATATTTTGCTTCGTAGCGCTTCTAAAGTCTTTGCTAGACCTATTTGATGCATAATACATATATACACTAATAAATATTGCGACACTGCACAGTGCACTTTAGTTTACTTGTTTTATACAAATAGTATACGTAACATACTTACATCTTATGTGACAGTAAAACATCGACTGATTGCGCTATACAGGGCTGTATTCGGAAACATCACCCGTGTGCACACGAGCGCCGTTCTATCTTCGTTATTTGCTAAAAGTTGAACTAAGATAGAACGATGTTCGTGTGCACACGGGTGATGTTTCCGAACGCAGCCCAGTGCTGCCAAAAATGATAGACATAAACCATTGAAATAGATCTATGTAAATACACACATATGAACGTTTGCCGCGCCGCCTTTCTTCGCGCCGCCTTTCTTCGCGTTCTTTTATTTTGCGGCTTTTGTCGCATCTCTGCGTTACGTAGGAAATCGAGTGATCGAAATTGAGTGATCGAGCAAATTAGTATTTACGGTTCACAGTGTTATATGTGCTTCTTCGTAATTTGTTGTGCGAAAAATTGCTAATAATTATGGAAGCGCGTAAAACCGGTGAAAACGAAATGCATCCAAGATGTGACAATTATGGTCGAATGTATGGAAGGAGTCGCAATACAAAAAAGTATCAAACATCGTGTAAGCGGCTAAGCAGGCGAAAATCGCGGATTAATATAAGGTAATATTGTATCTTACAAACTTGCTGTCTACAAACGATTCATTAAGTTAACAGAGTAAAGATTCCATTGTCTTTGCTAACAGAAAGAAAAATTATCGTACATAATAATGAATTGCAAGAAATAAAGTCTACATACGGGATAGACGCGCCAATTAAAATAAATCGGGGATAATAATGCTTTTTCGCGAACAAATTTAAACGATCCCACACTTTATGTATTTCTTAAATCATGTAGCAAGTGTCTTAAACAATCGATCTTTTTTTTATCCTAATTTGATAAAGTTATTTTCTAAATAATTTTTCACTGACCAAGAATATTAATTAATGTATTATAACATGATTAATATTTGTTTATATTTACACACAACCATTATTTTGATCCACTTGCTATATTAAATGGCAATCCTCTATATTCAATGCGGTCACTTGCAGAAATGTCTCGCATTATTCCTTCCTTCTTTAATCAAATTACACTTACTTTAATTTATATAACAATCACTGCACCAGTCACTTTATTGAAAGTGAGGTGTCAAATTCACATAGGTCAAATTCTGGTTCTCCCTTGTACGCAAAAATTTCAAGAGCCGCTTTCTTACTTTGAGAAAAAAAGTAATTTTTAAGTGTAACTTTGTTGCTAATAATCGGATTGAGATAAATAAAAAAACGTTACGAAACTTAAAGTTTCTAGTTTTAAAATCTCCTAGTTAATTTCAATCTCTTTTTATTCCTTACAAAATTATGTTGTTAACAAGTTATGTACGAAAGCGACCCTTTAATTTTTTTGAATGTAGTACAAAGTTATAACAAATATATGTCTGGAGTGAGCCGCCTCCTGAAGAAAGTCTAAATGTAAATATAGGGGCCGTGGCTGATACTATACTAACTGGTGCAGGATATACACAGTTAGAAGAAAGCTGCGCTGCTATGAATATTAAGTGTGTGGCAAAAAAAACGTACGAAAAGGCACATGAAACTGCTGCTGAGGCATTCGCAAAAATTGCTCAAGAAAGCATGAATGCAGCTGCGAATGAAGAACGTGAGTTAGCATTACAACGCAATGAGATAATAAATGGAATACCACATATAGCAGTAATAGGTGACGGAAGCTGGAAGAAAAGATCATACAGAACAGGAAAGTATGATTCTTTATCAGGTGTAGGCACAATATGTGGTGCGCGAACGGGCAAAGTGCTGCACATGTCTGTAAGAAATAAATATTGTGCAGTTTGTGTAAAAGCAGAGAAGCTTGAAAAAGAACCTGCGACTCATAAATGTTATAAAAATTGGGGTAGAGATTGCAGTTCAACAAGCATGGAAGCAGGCGCGATTGTGGAAGGATTTAAAACAAGCATAGAAAAGCGCGGATTAATTTATTCCACATATATAGCGGACGGAGATAGCAGCGTATATAAAAAAATAATACAGGCAAATCCATATCCCAATGTCTTCATAGAAAAAATAGAGTGTCGGAATCATCTATTGCGCAATTTGGCATCAAAGATAAATGAAATAGCGAAAACAAAAGAACGTTTTGGTAAATTAAGAAATGTTATTGATAATCTTGTACTTCGAATTAGAACAGCTGTGACAAAAGCTGTGAAGTACCGTTTGGAGGAGCAAAGTACAATGCAACAAAAGATTACATCTCTAAAAATAGATCTAGATAATATAATAAGTCACGTTTTTGGCGAGCATAATGAATGCGCAAAGATAGGATATTTCTGCGATGGATCACAGAAAGAAAACGAAGAAAATTATATTCCACAATTGAAAAAATGTGGATTGTATGAAAAGCTGCAGAATGCATTAAAAAATATTAGTTGGAATGCCAAAAGTTTATTGCAGAATAAAGACAGTAACAGAGTGGAAACTTTTAACTCTGTTATATTAAAATGTATTGGTGAAAAAAGAATAAAGGTCGTAGCCGGGTAAGCATGGCCAATCTGCCCCCGCAGATATAGAGCTTAAATTTTTTTTGTAAGTTACTATTGATGGAACTTACAATTTCCTAAAATATTAGTCTCCCAACTGCACATGTTTAAGAGTAAAAAAATAATAATAATTTTTCATAATTAATTTTTTTCTCGTAAACGGTTTAATGAATCACTTTAAAAAAAAATATATGATGTGGGCACAATTACAACACACGAAACAAAAAATTGGGGTCCAAATTCGAGAAGAACAACATAGAAAAAAAAAATATTTCAACTTAAAATTCTTTTTTTCAATATCATAGGCGCTTGGTACAACTATCATTTTTTTTAAATAATATTTTTGAGCAATAAACAACAACAAATATTTTTTTTAAATCGATCAAACGGGTAGACGATAGTTAAATTAATTAAAGTAATTTTTTATATTTTTTTTCTCATAAAGGGTTTGATGGATCATTTTCGGAAAAAAGTATCTTGTAGATACAATCAAAGCACATTAAAAAAAAATTGAGATCAAAGTTGGATAATAATAATATTAATTTTAAAAAATATTTTAGATTTTTATAATTTTTTTTGACATCATAGACTGTTTCAACACATATCCGTTTTTTTTTCAAATATCTTTAGGTAGCAATCTATAACATATATTTTTTATAAATTGATCCAACGGGTAGATGATTGTTAAAAAATTACGCAATTTTTTATTCATTATATATATATGTATATATATATATATATATATATATATATATATCAGTGCTGGGATTTACTTGCACATTTCGGCCCGATTCCGTGGCTCACGCCTATTTCCCCCCACTCCTCGCTCGCGCGTTAGCAACGAGTCGCCAGATACGCGTAACTAAGGAGTGCGACGCTATGTCTCAAGAGCGTCCGCATGTAAGAATGCCTAAATGCCCTAGCCCTAAATATAATGATAAAACTTATTAAATCAATATATTAATTATATATTCCGTTTATATAATTTACATATTTTTGTGATACTTTATGCAAAGTTTTCTCTTAACCCGATTTACAATTATATCAATTTATAACGTCAAAATATATGTAATTTATTTTTGCGTACATTAAAATCATATTATCGATAATGTCAAAAAATATACTCGTAATATATAATTATAATATAGAACGACTGCAATATAATTATAATATAAATACAATTGCGAGACAATAGATTTCCACATCACCCATGAGGTACTATTGTTAATGCGTTTTTTTTTAAGTGGTTTCCCCAGTAGGCCTATTCCACTAAGGAAGAATAATCCGTTCGCGTACATATATATATGGAAAGGAAAAATTATATTAAAGATGAGAAAATAAAAGAAAAAAAGAAGAGAACAATCGCGTAAACATCAATTTGATTTTCTAAGCCGTTTATGTGAATTTACAAGGGATAAAATATCTACGGGAATATTAGATGAACTAGAGCGCATCAACGAAGATAATGATGTATCGCTCAAACAACAACGTTTATCTGTTTTCGTATATTTTAATTTTGAGAAAGAACATTCACATAAATACGTAGAGCCGAACATAGAAAAAATTCGAAGACCAAATTTTATAAGTTCGGGATACTTTGATGAATCTAAAATCTTAAAGAATTCAACACCTTTTTCTGGCCGCGGTTTAAGAGACAGATCATTTTGCAAATCGCAAAGTTCTGCCTGAAGTTCTACATTTTGTTCTTCAATCGGAACAAGAAGAGGATTCTCAAAAAGAATTAGATCTTTTCTAAGTAGTTCGAAATCATTAAACCGCGTATCAAACTGGGTTATTAAAGAAATAATTAAATGAAGTTGTTTTTTAAAATTACAATCTTTGCCGTATTCTTCAAAAAGAATTTGGCAAGATGGATAAAAGTGAAAACTATCTTTTTCTAAATGATTTTTGAATAATAGTAATTTTCTACGAAATGAGTCGATATGACTAACTAAGTCTGATATCGTTTGGTTGGCCTTTTGCAGCTTCAAATTTAAATTATTTAAATGGGAAGTTAAATCTGTAATAACAGCTAATTCAGAAAGAAAATCTAGGTCTTCGAAAAAGGATTTAAATTCGTCATAATTTACAGACATTTCTTGCAAGAAAAGGAAGATCTCTTTTCTTATTGCAAAGAATTTCTCTAGATATTTCCATGCGCTAAGCCATCGAACTTCGGAATGTAAAGGTATATCTGTATAAATTGCATTATGCTCTTCGAGAAAGGATTGGAACTTTCTGTGATTCAGAAATTTGTGTCCGCCTTTTATTGCATTAATAATTTTTGTAACTATCTGCATGGCGGTACACAATTTAATCGCTTTCCCACATAATGTTTCTTGGTGAATTATACAATGAATAAGGGGGAATTTTAAATTTCGCTGCTTTATTTAGCCGAAGAATCCAATTTTCGAACCTGTCATTGCTTTCGCGCCATCAGTTACGATAGCCGAACATTTAGAAAAATCGGTATTAAATTTTTCTAAGGTTTGTTCAACGGCTCTAAAAATATCTATCCCGGTTGTTGTGCCATGTAATGGTACGAAATTTAAAATCTCCTCGACACATGAAAAATCGTTTTGTACGATTCAAGCAAAAATACTCAACTGGCTCACATGTCGATTATCGGTGCTTTCATCGAGGCACAACGAAAAATACGAGCACGTTGCTAATAAATCTTTTAATTTTTCTTCTATGGAAGAAGCGATGTGAGTAACTCTTGCTGCTACTGTTTTTTTATTTAACGGTATACTAGCAGCTTCTGCAAGAGTTAAAGAATTTCCAAATTATTTTACAGCTTCTATGAGGCATTCCTTTACAAATTCACCTTCAGTAAACGGCTTAGAATGTTTAGCGATTAAATGTGAAATAGCATATGATGCAGTGACTGCTTTTTCGGAAGGTGCAGCATTATTATCGACTTCAAAATTTGTACTATCTCTATAACCTTCTTTATATACTAATTTTAAACTATTTATTAAATTAATCTTTTCATCACAGTTATATTTTGCATATTTATTGAAATATTTATTTCTATAATATCTTTCGATCAAACATTTTTTAACATGAGAAGGTTTAACAAGGAAGTGGCAATCGTTAGGTTAAGAAACAAAAGAAGATTGAAAACAATCTACGATCGCGCGGAATAACGGGTGGCGCAAATAAACGATTTATCATTTTCTTGTAAAACGTCTCATTTTTAAATACGGAGAGATTTCTTAGTGTTTCCTGTGCATACATAACTTTCTTCCACATTAATAGCTTTATCAAACGTGAAGGATGACTGATGAACAGAGGTATGTGCAACATTATGATAAGAAATAGGAGAGTCATTTTTTCCCATTTATTCGTAATAGAACAGTTTGTCTTTTATGTGGTTATAAACCTTCTCATGTTAAAAAATGTTTGTTCGAAAGATATTATAGAAATAAACATTTCAATGAATATGCAAAATATAACTGTGATGAAAAGATTAATTTAATAAATAGTTTAAAATTAGTATATGAAGAAGGTTATAGAGATGGTACAAATTTTGAAGTCGATAATAATGCTGCATCTTCCGAAAAAGTAGTCACTGCATCATATGCTATTTCACATTTAATCGCTAAACATCCTAAGCCGTTTACTGAAGGTGAATTTGTAAAGGAATGCCTCATAGAAGCTGTAAAATCATTTGGAAATTCTTTAACTCTTGCAGAAGCTGCTAGTATACCGTTAAATAAAAAAAACAGTAGCAGCAAGAGTTACACACATCGCTTCTTCCATAGAAGAAAAATTAAAAGATTTATTACAACGTGCTCGTATTTTTCGTTGTGCCTCGATGAAAGCACCGATAATCGACATGTGAGCCAGTTGAGTATTTCTGCTCGAATCGTACAAAACGATTTTTCATGTGTCAAGGAGCTTTTAAATTTCGTACCATTACATGGCACAACAACCGGGATAGATATTTTTAGAGCCGTTAACAAACCTTAGAAAAATTTAATACCGATTTTTCTAAATGTTCGGCTATCGTAACTGATTGCGCGAAAGCAATGACAGATTCGAAAATTGGATTCTTCGGCTAAATAAAGCAGCGAAATTTAAAATTCCCTCTTATTCATTGTATAATTCACCAAGAAGCATTATGTGGGAAAGCGATTAAATTGTGTACCGCCGATAGTTACAAAAATTATTACTGCAGATAGTTACAAAAATTATTAATGCAATAAAAGGCGGACACAAATTTCTGAATCACAGAAAGTTCCAATCCTTTCTCGAAGAACATAATGCAATTTATACAGATATACCTTTACATTCCGAAGTTCGATGGCTTAGCGCAGGGAAATGTCTAGAGAAATTCTTTGCAATAAGAAAAGAGATCTTCCTTTTCTTGCAAGAAATGTCTGTAAATTATGACGAATTTAAATCCTTTTTCGAAGACCTAGATTTTCTTTCTGAATTAGCTGTTATTACAGATTTAATTTCCCATTTAAATAATTTAAATTTGAAGCTGCAAAAGGCCAACCAAACGATATCAGACTTAGTTAGTCATATCGACTCATTTCGTAGAAAATTACTATTATTCAAAAATCATTTAGAAAAAGATAGTTTTCACTTTTATCCATCTTGCCAAATTCTTTTTGAAGAATACGGCAAAGATTGTAATTTTAAAAAACAACTTCATTTAATTAATTCTTTAATAACCCAGTTTGATACGCGGTTTAATGATTTCGAACTACTTAGAAAAGATCTAATTCTTTTTGAGAATCCTCTTCTTGTTCCGATTGAAGAACAAAATGTAGAACTTCAGGCAGAACTTTGCGATTTGCAAAATGATCTGTCTCTTAAACCGCGGCCAGAAAAAGGTGTTGAATTCTTTAAGATTTTAGATTCATCAAAGTATCCCGAACTTATAAAATTTGGTCTTCGAATTTTTTCTATGTTCGGCTCTACGTATTTATGTGAATGTTCTTTCTCAAAATTAAAATATACGAAAACAGATAAACGTTGTTGTTTGAGCGATACATCATTATCTTCGTTGATGCGCTCTAGTTCATCTAATATTCCCGTAGATATTTTATCCCTTGTAAATTCACATAAACGGCTTAGAAAATCAAATTGATGTTTACGCGATTCTTCTCTTCTTTTTTTCTTTTATTTTCTCATCTTTAATATAATTTTTCCTTTCCATATATATATGTACGCGAACGGATTATTCTTCCTTAGTGGAATAGGCCTACTGGGGAAACCACTTAAAAAAAAAACACATTAACAATAGTACCTCATGGGTGATGTGGAAATCTATTGTCTCGCAATTGTATTTATATTATAATTATATTGCAGTCGTTCTATATTATAATTATATATTACGAGTATATTTTTTGACATTATCGATAATATGATTTTAATGTACGCAAAAATAAATTACATATATTTTGACGTTATAAATTGATATAATTGTAAATCGGGTTAAGAGAAAACTTTGCATAAAGTATCACAAAAATATGTAAATTATATAAACGGAATATATAATTAATATATTGATTTAATAAGTTTTATCATTATATTTAGGGCTAGGGCATTTAGGCATTCTTACATGCAGACGCTCCTGAGACATAGCGTCGCGCTCCTTAGTTACGCGTATCTGGCAACTCGTTGCTAACGCGCGAGCGAGAAGTGGGGGGCAATAGGCGTGAGCCACGGAATCGGGCCGAAATGTGCAAGTAAATCCCAGCACTTGTAACAATGCACCCCCCATTGTGACACATTGTTACCCGGCAGTAGACCGCCGGAAGTCTGCCGCCCGGCGAACATCGGCCGGGCAGGGGCAGAGGCGCCGAGCGCCCATTTTTAAACATTAAATACACCGTTGCGATAAACAACCGTACGGCCGTTATACGGCCGCCGAGATTCGGAAAGCCGAATACCGCCGAGCGCTGCCGTGAACGCCCGAGCGACACCCGCCGAAACGCCGCGCCGTTTCGCCCAGGGGAGGTGACGTATTACCGAATTACCTGCCGAAAAACAATACGTCATTATCCCCACCCGGGGGCGAACGACGCGGGTACCGTTAATCGCTCGGGTATATAACGGCAGCCTTTTTAGATCCAGGCACCAGATTTACCAGAATCGTACCAGAAACCGAATCCGCTCGAGCTGTACGCTCGAGACTTTCCTGATCCGATCCTAAGAAATCGCAAACACGACGGAACGCGAGATTGACGAGTGCGCAGCCTCCGCCGAGCATTCTCGGCTTCCGAACCGCTTTACGATCCGTTGAAATCCAAGATCGCCTCTCTCGAGAGTTCTCGAGAAAACGATCTAACTTCCGACCGATCCGACCATTCGAACCGTGGGCTGGCGAGTTCGCCACCCCGTTGAGTTTTCTCAACACCGTTGGTCAACTCCGTACTCCGCGTGCGAAACAAGGGACAGCGAGTTCGCTGCCCGTTCGAGATTTCTCGATATCGCACGCATCCCATAACATCTGGGAATACGCGATATTAATAGTACCGCATACGTATAAGAAATCCTACGAGGCGATTTAAACCGATTCACACGTTTTTGTGAACCACGCGCACCGTCACAACAAACCGACCACGCGCCCCGCGCCGCCTACCCGGCGTGTTTATATCCGCGTCGCGTATACTACAGCGAATCTCATTATAAAAGATCGCGCAATTCATAACAGCCGCGCCCCGTCAATAACGCATTACTGTCCGCCGCGCACCCGCTCCGCGCGGCCGTTATGTATTATTATTCCGCACCGATAGAAGCCTAATAAATTAACAGTTCTTTATAAATTTATTTACATCGTGTGTCTCAAATACTTTCTACGAGCCCTGATCACGACCGAGCGAATCCGCGAGCTCATAAAAAGTACACCCGTTACACACTGATATATATATATATATATATATATATATATATATATATATATATTGTGTGTGTGTGTGTGTGTGTGTGTGTGCGTGCGTGCGTGCGTGCGTGCGTGTGTGCGCGCGCGCGTGTGCATGTGTGTGTATGAAGTATAATATTATACTAATAGTATTTAGTATCGCGGGAATGTTACAGAATTTTCTCAGTCTTCTTCTATCTCTCTTTACGTCCTTTGTTTATATTTTTTCTGATGGCGCTGTTATTCCATGCTCGTCCCAGCGCGAACGTCGCGCCGCTCCTCAATTCGGTGGCGAGACCACCAATTCCTGGATTTATTTTTGAAGTTGTGGAGCCCTGATTATTAGAAACTTGTCGCTCTAAAGATTGGTATAGTTTATTGCTTCTCTTTGCAGTTTGCTGTTTCAAACATATACGACGATATTATTGTCTATTCGCCAATGTAAGCAAATTGGATTTTCTATAGTTATTATTACGTGAAAAGAAAATATTTAAATATCTAGCTGCTGTTATTTCGTATTATTAGTTGGTGTGTATTCATTTCTTTTGCGAATTTGTAGATATTTCGTTAGATGAAACAATGTCAAGACCTTCGGATGCAAAGAATCCAAGGTGTGCTGCTTGCACGCGATTAGTCCATAAAATACCGGGTAACAAAAAAAGTATATCATCCTCCGACGACATAACTCTATTCTCGGCAGTTACACAGAATCTTCTCGTTACGGGCGATTTAATCTGCGGTAAATGTCGCATAACAGCTTATAAGCATAGGAAAATTGATAATGATCAGATCGAAAACTTAACGCAAAATTCTTGGGATCTATCTCTTAGTGATGAAAATCCAGTATCACAATCTAGTCAGACAGATCCATCAGTCTCTATTCAATTTAAAATGATTGATTCAAATGAATCGGAAGTAGAATATATAGCGGTTCCGGTTCAAAGAACTGTTTCGACCCATAAATACTGTTGTATTTGTTATAAAAACAGCAATTTAACTGTCGTTCCACAAGAAACTAGAGTGCAAGTTTATATAAAGCGAAAGATTTATGTTCCAGAAGGAAATCGTTGTTGCCAAAGTCATTTAATAAAAAATCGGCTATATCATGACGATATAAATCCTATAAAAGTCTTCTCTAATTCCGCTTTCGTTAGTGGAGATGAATTTAAGAATATAATTAATTGTTTTACGGATGAATGTAATATGACGTTATTTGATAGAGTAGGTGAAAATCGCCTATCAGAAGATCAGATACATATATTTACGGGTTTAACCTGGGAAAATATAAACAAATTGAGTCATATGATAACATCAATGAGAGAAAATTCAGGTCGTACTGTAATGCAAGCCCTTATTGTATTTTTATTTAAACTCCGAACCGGAAGTTCAAACAAACTGATTGCTGTTACGTTACAACTCGAAAAATATCAACTTGTGTCTGACTACTCTTCATCTATTATCGAGTCATTCAAGAAAGACATTTTTCCAACACAATTTGGACTGTCTTTAGTATGTCGCGAGGATCTTATTAACAATCATACGACAGAAATCGCAAAAATCCTATATGATGCTCACGATAAGTTGATACTCATTTGCGATGGAACTTACGCACGTCACCAAAAAAGCACAAACAACGAATATCAAAGAAAATCTTTTTCCGGTCAGAAAAAAGTGCCATTGTGTAAGCCTTTTACAATCTGTACCACTGATGGATATGTTGTTGATATGCTGGGTCCATATCTTGCAAATGTGAATGATGCTCAAATAATGAAGACTATAATAGACCAACCAAATGGCTTGTGCAATTTAATGAGGCCAGGTGATATTTTTATACTCGACCGTGGTTTTCGCGATGTAAAGTCTCATTTAGAAGCAAAAGGATTCAAAGTACTGATGCCTACTCTTAAAGGCAAACGGAAGCAACTAACAACAGCCGAATCTAACAAATCACGATTTGTAACGAAAATCCGTTGGGTTGTTGAGGCCGTCCACGGGATGATCAAATCAAAAAACCATCTTCTAGACCTCAAACTCGATAATAAATTAATTTCCAAAGTTGGAGCATATTATCAAATTGCGTCATTTCTACTCAATCTTTTTGGGAAACGATTGAATTCTGATGCTAAAACATCAGCTGATATAATTCGAAGAATGTTAGCCCAAAAAAATGTCGAAATACATTGGCGACGGAGGTGGAAGAAAAAGGATGGCTCCGAAAACGACTTATTTACCGAAGTATTTCGAGTGAGGACTTATTGAGATTCCCAGAATTAACAGAGAATGATTTAAAAATCTTATTCACTGATTCTTATCAGTACTCTCATGCGATATCGTACTTGGCAGAGATGTTAAAGGAGGATGGATAATTGAATATGCAATTTGTCAAGGAACAGTCAAATATATTGAAAATATTGGTCCAATCTCGTCATAAATCAAGAGAAAAATACCGCTGCTGTATTGAATACTCCCCAGATTCGATTGCATATGGAGGGATTAAGAGGTATTGCTGTGAATGTTCGAACGGGAGGAGAACTGTTGGTTGTTGTTCTCATATTGCAGCCATTGTTTATCATCTGTCTTATGGGCGATATCTATCGAAAATACCAAGACCAGCAGAAAGCTTAAGTCGATTATTTCAAGCAGACGGCATGGCAATTGTTATCGACGAAGACAGTGATAACGATTAAATTCTTAATATTTCTACGGTGAAAATTTGTTTTCCCCTTCCTTTCTCTCTCTGTGTGCGTCGTGTGTGTGCTTGTGTGTAAGTGTCTGTGGGTGGGTGAATGCAAGTGTGAATGGTGAGATGTAAACCTGATTGACAACCTCCTCGTGGTACATCTTGGGAAAACGGTGATGGTTTTGCGAATGTCAGCAGTAAATTGCACGTATACTAAGAAACATTAGCAACGAAAAGAAGTAATTAAGAATAGTTTTATTTATTTAGCTATATTTTATATTAACGTCACCACGTTAAAAAAAAAATATATATATATATATCTTGCTTTAATTTTTTGACATCTACCCGTTGGATCAGTTTATAAAAAACATATGTTATAGATTGCTAACTAAAGATATTTGGGAAAAAAACTGATATGTGTTGAAACAGTCTATGATGTCAAAAAAAATTATGAAAATCTAAAATATTTTTTTTACGATGTTATTATTATCTAACTTTGATCTCAATTTTTTTTTTTAATGTGCTTTGATTGTATCAACAAGATACTTTTTTCCGAAAATGATCCATCATACCCTTCATGAGAAAAAAAATATAAAAAATTACTTTAATTAATTTAACTATCGTCTACCCGTTTGATCGATTTAAAAAAAAATATATGTTGTTGTTTATTGCTCAAAAATATTATTTAAAAAAAATGGTAGTTGTACCAAGCGCCTATGATATTGAAAAAAAAATTTTTAAGTTGAAATATTTTTTTTTTCAATGTTGTTCTTCTCGAATTTGGACCCCAATTTTTTGTTTCGTGTGTTGTAATTGTGCCCACATCATATATATTTTTTAAAGTGATTCATTAAACCGTTTACGAGAAAAAAATTAATTATAAAAAATTATTATTATTTTTTTAATCTTAAACACGTGCAGTTGGTAGACTAATATTTTAGGAAGTTGTAAGTTCCATCAATAGTAACTTACAAAAAAAATTTAAGCTCTATATCTGCGGGGGCAGATTGGCCATGCTTACCCGGCTACGACCTTTCGGTCTAAGGGGATCATACGAAACGCGTTGTAATGCTGCAGTAGTCACATTTAACATTGGCAAGCCTATAAGTCACCTAAGCTACGCTCTGAGAACAAAAGCGGGGGAAATAGCAACGCAATTGGAAAATAAGAAAAAGATAAGTGCACGTGACACGCAAAAACGATCGATGCAAGGGAATATAAAACGTGCAGTGGCAGACAGAGATTATGGTCCGCAGGCTGATAAACCTGATGCAACATCAGCCGAAATAGAATTAAGAAAAGCACAACACATGCACATGCTGCGAGATTGGCAAATGAAGAGAGTAGATATAGAAGAAGAAACTAACAAACAAGCAGCATCTGGTATTTGGCGATATTATCGCACGAAAATGATCACTGCCTCTCATTTTGGACATATATGTAAAATGAGAAAGAGTACTTCTTGCGCATCAAGAGTAAAATCCATAATATATCCACAACAACTAAATGTGGAATCGGTGCAACACGGGGCAGAATACGAGGATGTTGCACGCGAAAGCATTGAAAGTGCACTGAATATTAATATAAAGCGTTGCGGATTATTTATAGATTCAGAAATACCATTTTTAGGCGCTTCGCCAGATGGATTAATAGGAGATGATGGAATTGTGGAGATAAAATGTCCTTTCGCAGCACGATTCTTAACACCAGAAGATGCGATTGCAACAAATGTTTCGAATTTGCAATCGTTATATAAGAATGGAAAAGACGAAGAAATGAAACGCAATCATATATATTATTATCAAATACAAGGGCAATTACATATTACGCAGCGACAGTATTGCATTTTCGCACTGTGGACATCATTAGGATTAAAAATGGAAAAGATTATACGTGATGATGTCTTCTGGACGGAAAATATGGTTTCTAAACTAATACAATTTTATGAAGATTGTGTACTACCAGAATTACTTGATCCAAGACTGGAGAGAAATATGCCAATCCGCGAACCCGAATATATAATTGAAGCCAAAAGGCAAAAAGTGATAGAAAAAGAAAAAACGAAAAAGTAAATTTACATGGAAATATTGGAAGACAAGCATTAAAATAACATTAAAATGAAGAACAAATTTGAATTAGAAAATAAATAATATTAAAATGCATTCTGCGCTAGACGCAGTAATTACTATCACAATGCATTCTGCGCTAGACGCAGTGATTATTATCACAATGCATTCTGCGCTGGACGCAGTGATCACTATTAAAATGCATTCTGCGTTGAACGCAGTTTATAATATACAAATGAAATAATAAGCTCTGCTCATTCACCTGCATTCTGCGCTTAACGCAGTAAATCTTACCACATAAAAAAACGCTGCTATTTAAGTAATTCTTGCGTGCTATTTTTAAATAAAAAGATATTTTGATGAAATAACATTACACATCGCTTTAGCACACTTGTAAAATTGTCCAAAAACTATGCTAAAAGCATATATGCTTCGTATAACACTCATTTTACGACTGTTTATTAACTGTCAAGAGAAAAGCATAGTTTTCGGACAATTTTGCAAGTGTGCTAAAGCGATCTGTAGTGTCGTTTGATCAAAATATCTTTTTATTTAAAAATAACACGCAAGAATTCTCAACGTGTCATTCTCGCTTCTGACATCACGATTCCCATATGGCCGCGGCGAATACCCAAGAGCCTCAATGTTTGACAATATTTATTATTTCATTTGACAATATTTATTATTTCATTTCATCGATTGAACTGTTTGACCAATTCGCAACACAAATTTGACAATATTTATTATTTTATTTCATCAATTGAACTTTTTGACCAATTCATAACACAATTCACTTATATGGTAAATCGTTGGACAGGGTTCTTATTCCTACCGCAGCATCTTTATTCCCATGTCGCCACCGTCAACTCAGAGTTTCACGGCGACTACTCAGGAGCCTTAACATAAACATGCAACTCATTGCTTAGCCATTTGTCAGTTAACCTAAAAATATTAATTGTGCATTAATTACATTTATATATAAAATATAAATAAACATTATATACATGAATGCGCGTTCGCACGTATAATTACCTGCTTATCGTTATCGAAAACATGGTCAGCCAAAATTTCTAAATATTCCTTCAGTCATTTTCCATAATCATTTTCCAATAAATGTACTTATCACAAATATATTAATTGATAATGCACAGATTCACTCAAGCATTGTGTGTTATGCATTCGGTCAGTTTCGCTAATATAACCTAACTTTGCTCAATATAACATGAATTACAAGAAATCACTTCTCTTTCTTGCACTATTCCGTGTTGTTTGGCGATTGTGGAACCAACTTTCTCGGGGCAGATGCATCTCTTAGGTGGCTATTCACATCAGGATCTAAGGAATTTTCGGAACCCTCGCAGTTGCTGATCAACGACAGCACTACCTGGTTCTTCGATCCTCCGGCGGCTCCTCAGTTCGGCGGTAAATCGGATGCAGTAAAATCCGTCAAGTATCACCTGAAACGGATTATCGGCGAGACTGTCTTGGCCTATGAGGAACTTACAACTCTTTTGGTACAAATCAGTTCTCAATTCAAGACCCTTGTGCTTTCTCTCAGACGATTCGGAAGACTTGGCGGCCTCCACACTCGGGCACTTCCTCATCGGCAAAGCTCCAACCACGGTCCCGGAGGACCTTACATACTTCATACCAGAGGAACTTACAACTCTTCTGGTACAAATCGAGGCAGTTCTCAATTCAAGACCCTTGTGCTCTCTCTCAGACGACTCAGAAGACTTGGCGGCCTCTACACTCGGGCACTTCCTCATCGGCGAAGCTCCAACCACGGTCCCGGAGGACCTTACATACCTCACACCAAAGGAACTTACAACTCTTCTGGTACAAATCGAGGCAGTTCTCAATTCAAGACCCTTGTGCTCTCTCTCAGACGACTCGGAAGACTTGGCTACCTTTACACCCGGGCACTTCCTCATCGGCAAAGCTCCAACTACGGTCCCGGAATCATCTCTCTCATCGGTGCCCATCGCAAGGCTATCTCTTTGGCAGCTCATCCAGCAACAATTACAACACTTCTGGTCACGATGGTCATCAGAATTCCTTCAACGGCAACTCTTAAAATCGAAATAGCATCATCCCTCAACGCAAATCAAGCCCTTCATCCCGGCACTGACGGCTATGGTAGAGTCGTCACTCCTAAGACTGCCACTACAGAACTCAAACGGCCTATCACCAAGCTGGCGGTCCTTCCTGTGGCACCGGATCAATCATCTTTATCGGAGCAACTACCTACCCGGACTCGGCCTCATCACGGCCTCAGCATCATCGCGGCATCATTCTACAACGCTGTCGTCGAAGACGGGCGGAATGTTTGGAAAATCTCGTACT
The DNA here is from genome assembly GCA_009859135.1 of Formica selysi. Taxonomy (NCBI): domain Eukaryota; kingdom Metazoa; phylum Arthropoda; class Insecta; order Hymenoptera; family Formicidae; genus Formica; species Formica selysi. Next base: position 144,580 of record WHNR01000052.1, on the reverse strand, counting down.
TTCAAAATAACTTCCTAAACGGCTTCACACTCACTCTCTCATTCTCTCTCATTCGCTCTCTCACGCATCTTTCTTCGTTACTCTCTGTGGCCTTGACCCAATCTCGATGCTTGTCTTATCTATATATCAGCTAATCATAACCGCGCTCTCATGCTCCTTTCCGCGCTCCTACATCGATGTCGGTCCTTTCCGACATTCTCGATTATTCCGTGAGTACCCATCGCGAGGACAAGTGTCGTAGTGCGCACCGGCCTACATCGCATATTAATCAGCGGACCATCTCGTTAAATTCGGTGATATCTCCTCTTTTTTCCAAAGAGACTCCGTGTGATTTTGTGTGATAATTACCGCGTAACTAGCGTGTAAGATTTTGAGTTAAGGATATTAATAAAGAAGACAATTTTTTGAGTGCAAAGTAAAGTGCGATTCTTTTCGCAATTTTCCCCTCTGCACCGCACCGACACCAGAACGTTTTCGCGTTCTGACATATGTAAAAAATGAAACTAACCTATATAACTTATATTCTAGCAAAATAATAACTGCAAATAAAAATTTTAACTTTTCATTTAAATTATACATAATAAATAAAACGCTTGTTTTCAATAAATATAAAGCTTGAACATATGTAAGAAACTAAAATAAACAAAATACATATAACTATAGATAAATAAAGAAAAATGTGGCGGCCTACGGCAACCACAAAATTACGGCAGCGCGATATTCGCGAAATATTAGCGTTTCTCGCAAGCTCTCGCTGGTCCGCGCGTAGTGCGGGCAGCACCGCAAGGCGGCGCAAGGTGCCCGGGCCAACCTGCAAGTGAAAAACCGTCCGGCCGGAATATAGGTCAGACCCCCTGCGGAGAAAGCACGAAGAAAGTTATTGGCGCCAGACGCCTCACTTTCCAGCGCAAGTCGCTAAGAACTTTTAAACGTTGGACATACGCCACGGCGCCAGTCGCCGCAACTCAGCCAAGACGCCACGGATCAAAAGCGCCAGCACGCTGCCCACGGTGGCCGAAATCGCCCTCCGGCGCAAGACTCGCCCAACGCCGCTCCATTTCACATCGGCCAAACGGAGAAGAGTCGGCGCTCGGTCGCCTCCAGCCTTAGGCGCCCGGTCGCCTCCAGCATCCGGCGCTCGGTCGCCTCCAGCATCCGGCGCTCGGTCGCCACCAGCATCAGACGCTCAGTCGCCCCCAGCATCCGGCGCCCAGTCGCCGAGGACAACCGGCGTACAGTTGCCGGACCCACCAAGCGCTCAGCCGCTGCATCCGCTGGTCACGGTAGACCTGACCCTCGGCGCCAGTCCACCATCTGCCAGGGACGAACCACCGGCTCCAGGAGCCCCGCTACCGAGGAAAAGGAAGACCGAGACCCGGCTACAGGCGCTATTCGGCGCTAATCCGCCAAAATCCACCACCGGGCATTCCGGCTCGGGAATCAAGAGGGACCGACCGATCACGCCAGATATTGGACGACCACGAAGTACCACGCCTCCGATTCAGTGGTACCCTCCACCGCTTATTTTGCCCCTTCGAAGGACGCCCTTGAAGGAGAGCATCGCCACGCAGACGAGCCCTCATAAAATCGGCATCGACGCGGCGACACAGACAAAGAGACGAGGAGGAAGAGCACGCAAGGTGCTACTAAATAATAACAACCAAATCTGCAATCAAAATTACGATAAAGAGAACCGGCATAATTGTAAATGGAGAAACAAATAAATCATATGTTTTTGATAAATCACACATTCATTTCTCTACCTACAACTTTGGGTTAAGAACTGCGAACTAGCATATAAACTACGCGTATAACCGCGCACCACACGCAGCAACCCATAAAAAATAAGAAATCAATTATATGTAGTAAAATAAAATAGTTTTATGTAATTTGGCTCGACTTATTCCACGTTCTTTTGAATGTCGCTCTGTTATTTTTTTACAATATGTTGAAGTGCGAAGTTTTATATATTTTGATGCTATTACTTTAATAATTTGAATTTTATGTAAATCTTCGCCTCCCGTGCTGTCAACAATTGGATGTTCAGATGTAAATATTTCTTTAATTTTTGGCAATAATGTTTGTATTACGCTAATCACTATGTTTTGTTTACAATGTGTTTTCTGTATATGGCCTGAAGTTATTTCTATTTTAAATGCTCAATGTCTGTGCTGCCAAACGTACATTCATTTTTCTATTCTTAAAGTGAACGTGATTACAACTTAATCTATTAGATAATTTCAAATCTGCTGTTTCTTGAATTGTATGTAATTGCTTTGTGTAATTAAATGAGATAGTGCCAGTTTTTGATGAAATATTTGATTCTGCAAAGGCATTACGTTGTTGCGCCTCTCCGGGTACAACGGGAATTTGGGGATGATCCAAGGGTTCGGCTCGTCTTAGGAGTTTGGACTCCGAGTGTCGAGAAACACGAGACAAAGATTCCGTGCAAAATGATTTATTTGTACAGTTTACGTATCGTAGAGTTCGGTTTGGTGATGCTTCGGCGATGTAACAATATCGGTGCTTGCAGAATCTCACAGTTTCTTCAAGTATACGCGTCACCACTTAGTTTCGGAATACGGCCCCGAGGTACTCGTCATCTCTCTTTTTATTGTCCGAAAGTAGGTGATTTTTTGGTACTAGGTTGCGATGTCTTAATTGCATATTGCAACGAATTGCATACATTGCATTTAATCGCGGTTTTGGGAGCGCGCGCAATAGCTTACGAAGTGCTGAGTTTGCGCTGTGCTCTTTTTTACTTTTGTAGGTCGTAATTACGTTATTCGATTTCGAGTTACGACATCCCTCCCCCTTTGGAGGAGAAAACGGAAGGGTAGTGACGTTTTCTATTTGAGACTGTATGTAAGACTCTGTTTACAATTCTTTCGTATTCTATGCGTGGTGTACGTTTACAATTTTTGTGGGCTCGCCATAATATTATTACTATGATACTTATTATAAGTATTGCAAAACTGCCTGACATTGGGTATATAACTTGCTTATGTAAGAATGGATAATTGTTAGTTTTATCTAATTCTTTTGTTATCTCCTGCAGTCTAGTGCTTAAATCCATTAATTCGTTCGGATTTTGTATTATTTTCTTTAATTTTATTACATTAGGTTTTATTGATGTGTTACTTAGATCGAATTTTAAATTTGATATATCATATTCCGGCAAATATGTTGGGAGATAGGTAGTATCTATTACTCCTGAAGTTTTTATTATCATATCGGCCGTTACTAATTTGCAATTATTCATTAACGTAATTCGCCCTGTTCTAGAAATTTTTATTCTATTTTCTTCTTGGTTTTATAATTGTTTTGTGTTTTCGCAGCTTATTGTTATAGATTGTTCGGTGAGCGTAGAGTACAACCACGAGTGCTGGTTAGTCAGCGCAATCCATATAATGATTACTTATTTCGATACATTTATCTAAATTATTCTGTGTTGTTGTTAAATAATTTTGTGTGTGTGTCATATAATTGTGTGTGTGTGTGTGTGTTAAAAAAAAAAAATAATAATAATAATAATATTTGCTGCAGGCTCCTTCTGAAACAGAAAAATACATATCTTGTTAGTATAATACGCTTTCCCTAATTTAATTTTTATAAATTTAATATAAATTTTAAACAGAAGATACTTACATTATCCTCCTGGAGCCACAAGCTCTTCCTCCCAATCCTCCTCCCATTCCTCCTCTTCCTCCCAATTTTCTTCCTCGTCCCACACCTCTTCTTCCGGCTCCCAATTCTCCTCTTCTTCATACGGCTCGAGTCCAAAAAGCGGTCTCAAATAAAATATGTCCTCATACTGATTTGGGTGCACGCATGCCCATTCGCGGGTGTCGCCCCACAAGCTCGCATGCGCCCACCGTATTTCTCCGCGCATCCACCGCATGTATCGGCGGTGGATCACATCTATTTGCACGAACTGAAATATAACATTTAATAAATATATACATACATATATGCATAATCTTGCATACGAAAACATTGGACACTACTTATCAAATGATTGCGAAACATCTCGAACTATTTCTTCACTTCACTTTTTAAACTACTTCGCTCGTTGTCAGACACTTTGTGACGGACATAATGCCCATGTACTGAAATGTAACATCTATATTTTAATTAAATGGCTGACGCCACAATCTAACAGCACGTACTGAAATGTAATACTCGCATACTGAGATAAGAAAGAGGAAAAGGGAAGAATAAAAGAGAATAAAAATATATTTTAACAATAATAATATTTATTCAATAATTGTGTATATAATACAATGTGTGTGTGTCTGTGTGTGTGTATGTGCGTGTGTGTGTGTGTGTATGTGTGTGTGTGTGTGTGTTTAAAAATAATAATAATATAATACTAGTATAGCAATGAGAGTTCTAACGCAGGTCCTCTGAGGGGGGGGGGGGGGCGAGGGGAAACCGGCGCGGGGGTATGACGTCACGCGGGGGAATCGCGTCCTAACCGATGGGCGAGGGGTCCGCGGAGAGGGGGGAGGGGGACCGCGTCCTAACCGATAGGCGAGGGACCCGCTAACCTAACCGGTAGGCGAGGGGTCCGCGGAGAGGGGGAGAGGGACCGCGTCCTAACCGATTGGCGAGGGACCCGCGGGGAAGAGGGAACGCGAAGGTACGATGCCGCGAGTAGGTGTGAGAGAGATAGCGCGAGGCGTTCGCAATGTGTAAGAGAAGGATAGCGCTAATGATAATCGATGAGCGTGGGAGAAGGATAGCGCGAGGCGTCCATATGAGCGTAAGACAAGGATAGCGTTTGCATGCACGTTGGAGAGAGATGGCGCGAGGCATGCACGTTGGAGAGAGATGGCGCGAGGCATGCACTTGGGAGAGGGATAGCGCGAAGCATGCACTTGGGAGAAAGAGAGAGAGAGATAGCGCGAAGGATGCACGCGGATGATACGGCGTTCGCAAGGCGGTGTGAGAGAGATAGCGCGAGGCATGCACACGTGTAGGAAAAGGATTGCGTCCGCATTGGCGTGGGAAAAGGATGACGTTCGCATGCATGTGGGAGAAAGAGAGAGACAGCGCGAGGCATGCATGGACGTGGGAGAAGGAGGCGCAGAAATAATCAACATTTTTTTAAATATAATAATAATAATATTTATTTAAAAATTGTGTATATAATATAATTGTGTGTGTGTGTGTGTGTGTGTGTGTAAAAAAAATAATAAAAATATTAATGATAGAAATATAATATAATTTAATGGTGACGCTCCATCTGAAACAAACAAACAAAGAAATCAAATTATGTTAGTATATTAATTTAAATATTATGAAATTTTAAAAATGATACTTACAATATTCACCATACTTCAATCTCATCATATGGCTCAAGGCCGAATAATTTTCGAAGATTGAAAATATACTCGAAAGCCCACTCGTGCGACTCCTCGTACTCGCGAGCCTCTTGCGTGTCACCCCAAATGTTTTCATGCTCCCACCGCATATTGCGCCGCAACCACCGCGTGTATCGCCGGTCCAGGATATTCAGAAACCGAATTTCCTCAATAAGCTGAAATATATTATTAATTAATACCACAAATAGACAAAATATATAACAGAAACATTGAACATTCTACTTACCCGATAATGCGGCAGCATAACATATATGTATGTGCAGGTACAATTTTCAGACATGTTTAAATAGTTTAACACTTCTCTTTACAAAACTTAAAAACTTCTCGTCACACGGTGTTCTTTATTCGCTGCTCGAAACGTTGTGACAGCCACGACAGGGCAGACATTGTCTCGAACATTTTAGAGTAGGGGATGAATCACTTACGAAGAACGCTTACTCTCAACTCTTGATAAGAAAACAAAGGTAGCACGTTCCCGCGGACAATTGTCTACAAGTCTTTTAAATATGTGTTACGTCCAGACTCAAATAAAGGAAGAGTCAGCGGGAGGGCGTAACCTACTTACCTCTAGACAAACGCTAGACGATGCGTCTCCTAGAGTCGAACGAACAGATCAGGGCCCGAGATAGGTCAACGAGGAAGGGTCACTCTTACTCTATCGCAAGGGCCGTTCGCTCGGTGGTCCCTTTTCTGGTAAAGGAACTGAATCCCTATTACCCGGGACGGGACCTTGTGCGATTTCGTGCAACAGGAAGGAGGTCGGGTTAATAAACTGCTCGAATTTTTAAAATCTAACTTTACATTTATTCAAAGAAATAAAATGAATAATTTTAAAAGGTACAATTTAATAATGAATCATCAGATTCATTTTTATATTCTGTTATTGTGACATAATTTACTTAGGACCTAATATGTTTGCGTGTAAATGTGTGTGTGGATGAAATCTGTGTTCTCGCGGGTGTTACAAAAATACGGAGGACATCAACCGGAATTAAAAGGGAGACTAAAATTTAAACTCCGGTTGGTAATTTACAATAATATGTTTAGAAAAATTACATGAAATAAAAGTGTGAGTAGAATGATGAGGATAGAAAAATTATTAATTCGCGGACGCACGAGCCAATAGTTTCCGGATCTTTTTATTTTCCCGGTTGCGGATGTGTTTCGCCCAGCACTTAGAGCGCTTTGCCGGGGGTGTTTCCACTAGGAAACACACGCAAGAGTTAACAGAGATATTGATATTTAGTTAAAAGAAACAGTTTGATAATGGTAAAGAAAAATGGAGAAGTTCTTAAGAATCTCAATATAACTCTATATAATTATATATATATATATATATATATATATATATATATATATATATATATATTTTGAGAAAGAAGTGAAATAGAACGATTCGGAGGGAATTGTTCTAGAAGTAGAGGGAGAAGATTTTCCTTCAGGGCCTGGCAGCTAAGTATGAATGCCAATCATGATATTACACCAGGATCCTGGCTAATCACGCCTAGGGACCCGTGAAAGGGGAAGGATTGCCTAAGTCTAACAATAAGCATGAATGCCAGTCTTGACAGTGTTCAAGATCCTGGCTAATCAAGCTTACGGACTCGCAAGGGAGAGAGGATTGCGCGAGTCTAACAATAAGGATGAATGCCAATCTTGACAGTGTTCAAGATCCTGGCTAATCAAGCTTACGGACTCGCAAGGGAGAGAGGATTCCACGAGTCTAACAATAAGGATGAATGCCAATCTTGACAGTGTTCAAGATCCTGGCTAATCAAGCTTACGGACTCGCAAGGGAGAGAGGATTGCACGAGTCTAACAATAAGGATGAATACCAATCTTGACAGTGTTCAAGATCCTGGCTAATCAAGCTTACGGACTCGCAAGGGAGAGAGGATTGCACGAGTCTAACAATAAGGATGAATGCCAATCTTGACAGTGTTCAAGATCCTGGCTAATCACGCTTATGGACTCGCAAAGGAGAAGGTTCAAAGAAGAGGAAATATAAAATATTTAATAACCAGAATTTAATTTAATAATAATACTAATAAATGTTTGTGCTTGGATATTACTTGAAAATTTGAATTTAATAACAAACTGTTTCTTTTAAGAGGAAGAAAAAAAAATAAAGTAAGAGAAAGAATGAAATTCTTTGGTAGACTTACTATTTGTTGTGTGCGAAGGTGATGACTTTAAAAATTTCGCTGGATAAGCGAGGTAAGATCTATCTCTGGACTCAGCCGTGCGGAAGGAGTGGCTCGGAGATCGCTCGGTTCCGGCGGTGTTCGTTCGATCCCTCAAGGGCACACCACTTGTCACTTGCCCGCACGAATTTTGTAAATTTCAATAGCGTGAAACTCCTTGCACTACAACAATCGCAGTGAGAACTTGCGAGAATCGATGAACTTTTAAAGACTTAAATTATTAGCGCGGACTGATGGCAGACTCGATGCGACCGTTCGAGTCGAGAGCCGAAGATGAATTGAAACTGAATTGAAACTGAATCTGAATACTGAAAACTGAATGAAGAAATACTGAATGATGAATGAGAACTGAATGATGAATGAGAACTGAATGATGACTGAGCCGCGAGGAAAGATTCGAAGTATATTAAGCCCTTTGCTCCTCCTCTCTATTGGTTTCGTTAATATTTTTCGCGAATTGAATTTTTTATTCACGCCCTCCGATGTTGCTGGGAGGCGTTGCCCTTTAGCATAGGAGGTGTTAGAACCTTAGGTATTGGTGAAGGCTTTTGTTTATAGAATTAGCTTTCGCCCAATGGAGAGTTGTTGCAATTTGAGTGAGAGTTATGCCTTTTATTATCTACTTAAGTTTAATCTTAGGTAGATATCGTGTAACGGAGATCTGTCAGGCGAGCACATATGATATCATTTTTAATGTCCGTTTCGGTTTTCATTTAGATTCTTGGTACCGAAATTGTTTATTACGAGAGCTGTCAACCATAATTTAGATTAGTAAGAGAATTTGCCACCCAAGCTTTTAGTGGTTGATTAATTTGCTTATTTCTTAGATCAGATATGCTCTAGTTTCCTGTTTGTATCATATATCCTCCCAATTTTGTTTCCGAAAAGTTTATCTCGCCTTTCAGTTTCCATTTGTTTATTTCAAGGCGTAATGCGCTCTTAAGATACCGCTAATCTCTATTTACGATGAAAGAAAAGAATCGTGGAGTCCGCCGGACGTAACATATGAATAATATATTATTATAATAGATAAACCACTATCGAACGGCTATTGAACGGCTATCAAACGGCTATCGAACGGCTTTGAACAGCTATCGAACGGTTATTGAACGGCTTTGAACGGCTATCGGACGGCTATCGAACGGCTCTGAACAGCTTTCGAACGGCTATTGAACGGCTTTGAACAGCTATCGAACGGCTATCGAACGGCTCTGAACAGCTTTCGAACGGCTATGAACGACTATTGAACGACTATTGAACAGCTTTCGAACGGCTTTGAACGACAAAACAATTATTTATACACCATTCAAATATTTAAACTCTATGTCCGTGTACTGAAATGTAACATCTGTAGTCTGATAAGGTGGCTGACGCCGCTATCTAACGTCACGTACTGAAATTTAATACTCGTATACTGGGATAAGAAAGAGGAAAAGGGAAGAATAAAAGAGAATAAAAATATATTTTAACAATAATTTATTCTAAAAAATGTTTGAGTGAATCTTTATGATGATTCGTCCACCAATTGAATATTTTAAATACATTTTGTAAAGCGCAATTTTTCAAATGTTTTTCACAGCGCATAGTATTAGTAACATCTAGCTTATTTAACGAAGTGATATCTTCATAGTCCGCATCCAAGGTCTCAATAATAACGTCGTTTCTCGCATCATCGTCAAGTATATCGGCCAGCCATTCTCGTTTTTCGTGTCCTTTAACGTACACGATAGGAGATGCTCCATCTTCCTCTTCCGCCGCACCCATCACAGCTCTCGTAATCAAACGCCTGGCGAAGCTGTATGGAACGTTTCCATCCTCCCATTGAAGCCCATGGTGATGTCCGATTAGCCATGAAGCTTGGCATCTCTCAGATTTTGTAAGCGCACGCCATGGTACGGGACTTGCAAAAAAGTAGTGAGAAAGAACAAATCCATTTCTCAGTATCGCTATTTCCTTCACGACAAAGTTTCTCCCGATAATGAATCCTTGCGGATCCACAAACGTTGGCGCGATCATGCTGATAATATTACTGTACGATTGCAAGAACGATGTACGACTGCTGTCGATCGTCAAAATCTCAATCTTTATATATATTTTTTGACATTGGAGGGGATATTTGCTGATCTAGGTAATTTTACGAACTACTTTGGTCAATGGACAATATTCGACAACGCGATCGTGCAAGATGAGACAATAGGCGGTGGTATTTGCTGGTATATCCTCCTTGCACTCAAACTCTAATCTCACGTCCACGGTGGAATATTTGACAGACTCGTTTTGTCGCGAGCAATCGATAACCGCGAGAGGACCACAATGTAAAAATTTTGAAATGTTTAATAGCACATCATCATTATCACATCCGTAATAAGATTTGCGAAAACGAGAGTACATATCGAACAAGAGGGCGAATCTATTTTTATCGAAATCTAAATTCAAATCATCGTAGGGATAAAATTCCGAGTTTAGATAGAGTTTAACGTTGGTCAATTTGCAGTCGTCGAATGTAGTAATATCTTTTGACACAGCATTTTTTCTGCCAGTCTGCAGCGCAAAGATCACGTATCGCGGCTTCTCCAGGTGAGAGGCGGCTTTCACAGTCCACGAATGCTTAGTCGTATTATGCAATAGAAGAAATTCGTATAGATCCCAAGAGCGAAAACTCATATTCAAGTATCGCCCGCTTTCCAACGCGCGTAGCAAGGATAGTTTATTGACCTCGCTCAATATTACATGAGGCATACGCCATTGTATTTTGAATAATTCGATATCAGCTTCAGCCGAAGCATGTCCAAATATGCAATATGCAATTGTTGTCGTTGCGCGAACGTATCAGAATTAATTCGTGACGAGCGTTGATCACAACTCGCTTATAATCTTCGCAAAAACCCAATAGTAGGTTTAGCGGCACGCAAAAATTGAAGTAAGCTTCAGCAGCATTATGCGACATATTCCACGCAGCATTCTCCAAGATTTTACCTTTCTCGGTTGTTAGAGAGACATAGTTTTTAATCGTGGAAGTTATTCCAACGTTTCTGTTGCGGTCAATCTCCACACCGTCGAGTTTATATCGAAGTTCATCAAACATAAACGCCACACAATTGTTTCCCAGTACCACTCTTGCCCCTTCATCTTCTTTACGCACCTTCAACTTTCCCTCGACGTATAGAAAACTTTCACATGGTAACGTGTATAAATCTTGATGTTGTATCGGTATCCGTATCTCGTCGCTATATCCAAGCGTTGTGTTGGCGTATGGATTGTACGTATGAGTCTCAATCTTGACGATACGATCGTCAAAGATCGGCTCGCCTCCGATATTCAAGATGTCAATCATATCGTTCAAGTATTTCGTACGACGAATCCCAATGATTTTAAAAACTCGCGATTCAACGCGCTGAGCTTATTTTTAGCGTAACCAGATATCTCATTATTGTCACCCGATACCGCAGTCACTCGCCTTCTCGCAAAAATATTTTCCCTCGTAAAGATATTGTCTCTCCCGTGCTCCGTGCTTTCGTTCAACACAAGCATTTCATTTGTCAAACGCTTTATTTTTGCCGCCGCCGTATATGCAACCTTACGGTAATTTCCTCTCCTCGAAAATCGAGCAAATGTCCTTCGTGATCAACAATGCGTATCGTTAAATCAGTAATGCTCCGTGCGACGATCGGTAGATAAATGATCTGTGCTGGCGTTTCCGATATCTTATATCCTGGCGGCACGCTCTGTGAAATTTCATGTATCGTGGTACGCGCTTGTCATTGCTGTACGCGCCAGTGTTTACGCTGCATTCTATACGAATAATATTTACGCTAATAATATTTATCGGTACATCCGATTCGTGCCATATCCGAGGCTGTAATATACGATTCGACGAGAATTCCAACAACGATCCAACGTTGCCCGGTTTACTAAAATTTATTCTATAGACACATTTGATTTCACTTTTTAGCGTATTATGATTAGCGCGAAGCATTATTGGATATTCATCGTGTTCTTCGCCATCAACAATATCGTTGGAATCAACTACGCGTCGATGTCGCATAATTGCACGTCGGAGATATTCGTTTATTGCGTGTAATTCGTACGATCCTTCGGGAATCGTAATTTCCTTATCGTCGTTATCAAAATAAAATTTATTATTCCAAGAATTCACGTTCGATATCGTATGATAAGTTTCAAAATCCGTTAAACCAAGCTCGTAATCGCCATCGTTTAAATCTATAGCTGGAAAGTAGCTTACAGCAAGAACGCTACTCTTGCCGGTCAACGTAAGCGTGAGTGACATGCTGGAAAATTGTCGAACAAATACTGAGTCGCGACGGTGAATTGTCAGGCTTTAAATTCATATCGATCATCGACCGTTTGAAGAAATCGAAGACACAATTGTCCACAAATACTTTGATTATAATTTTGATAGGTTGTGTGATTGTATTCTATATTTGCAACATTCTGTCCAAACTATCGCACTAATTCCTTGGACGGTCGAAGATTTCCAAAACTATCGAAATATACCAGGCGATCTCCCCTCTTTGCATACGCAACCCAATGAGTACCGAAACCATCGATGTCATCCAAATTGACGATACCGCTCTCATTTCGCCGTATACCGTTTATCGGTAAATTATTGCGCATGAAAACGCCTCTAAAAAATTGTATACGCATACGTCTTGCAAGTTGTTCCAATTGTACATTAGTTGTTACACCGGCAGGCATTTTTATTTTGACTTTTTTTTCTTGACCGCTGTTGAGAACCCTCGTCCGCGCTTGTATGGAGCGAGATAAAGACCGTGACCTTCCATGGCGCGATTATGACGCTGCATTTCTTCGAGCTGACGTTGCGCCGCCTTGCTATCGTTCACCGCCTTCGCGATTCCCGCTGCTCCGCCAGCCAACGAACCGAGAACTCCCAATAATGGTAAAATGGATAAGATACCACCGCGCTTCGCTATAGGAAGTATTCGTTTTTTCGCAGTCTTTTTCTTCATCGATGATTTTTTTGTTTTCATCCCCATACCGAATTTTGTCTTTGCTTTCATAGCCGCCCAAACAGCTGTAGCGGCTGCTTTCTCGCCAAGAGTCGAATCTCTCGCGGTAATACGTGTTCGCGCTTTCGTGGCGAGTATATTATCCGCAACGTGTCGTTGACCGAGATCGTTGCTTCGGGAATAAGCTATGTCGTGCTCGCGACACGCGGCATCCAATGGATTGATACCCAGTGTTGTTAGACGGGCCAGGTTTTTTCGCGCATGCGTGACATTGCGTGACGTAACGATGACGTTTCCAGTCATGTATATATGTAATGTGACGGACGCGGGCCACGGAGCATCTCAGTTTTGGCGGGATCGCAAAGGGCAGGTTAAGTATACTTTATGTAAGTAAATAAATTATTATAATTTGTGCAATAATTATAACATTTGTGCAATATGGATCCAAATGTTGCTGAAGGAGCCATTAAAAAACAAAGAGTCCGGGTATTTCAAAATTCTTGGTTAGATGAAAATATTTTTAAAGGATGGTTGACTCCCCATTCCGAACCGAATAAAGCTTTTTGTAGCATTTGTAACAAAAGTATTGCGTGTTGTAAAACAAATTTAGTAGCTCACTCACAATCGGTCAAACATATGACAAAAGTAAACAGCTTAAATCAAACTGATCAAAGCCTTTCCGATGTTAGTACTATTCCACATAATAACAAAGTAAAACGCGCGGAAATAAAATTAGCATCATTTTTCGCGGAACATAATATTGCTTTTGACACTGTTGATCATTTAGTCTCTTTATTAAAAGATATTTCTATTGAGCCTGAAATTGTACGAGATGTTTCATTGGGCCGACTTAAGTGCACCCAAATTGTTAAAAACATTATAGCAAAACGAGAGACAGAAAAAATTATTGAAATTTTAAAAACTCATAAATTTTCTATTTTAGTAGATGAAAGTACCGATATTACAAATACCAAATTTATGTGCGTACTTGTTCAATATGTTTCACCTAATAATAAAAAAGTAAAAATACAATTATTAGAATTATTATCTTTAGATGCCGCAAATTGTACCGCGAAAAATATTTTTAAAACTTTTAAAACATTTTTAGAAAAAAACCAAATTCCGATAAAGAATATCGTTGGAATGGCAAGCGATAACGCGTCAGTAATGATCGGATGTAACAATTCTTTTTATTCACATTTGAAAGTTGAAGTACCGAGTTTGATCATGTTAAATTGTATTTGCCATTCCTCTGCGATTATAGCAAGTAAAGCCTGTGAGAAATTGCCGTCACTTTGTGAAAATTTAATTAGAGGGGTTGCTACTTACATTTCGGACAGTGCAAAGAGATCTGCAATTTTAGAAGAATTTCAAAATTTTTGTCACGTAGAAAGAAAAAAGATTTTAAAATTATCAAGTACTAGATGGTTATGTTTGCACAAATGTGTTGTTAGATTGCTTGAAAATTGGAATGTATTGAAAAGTTATTTTACTGTAGCCGTATTTGAAGAAAAATCAAAATCTGCCGAAAATATTTTAATATTATTAAACAATAATTCTATTAAAGCTTATTTATTATTTTTAAAATATTGTTTGCATTTCTTTAATAATTTTAATGCTCTATTCCAGTCTCGCAAGATTTTAATTCATAGATTATTTATTAATAGTAATCAATTAATTCATCAACTAGCTCAGAATTTTGTAACTTCGGAGGCTTTGACGGACATCGCTACTTTAAATGTAGATGATGAGAAAAATATTAAAGATCTGATTAATGTATATGTGGGACCAGAGTGTGAGAGTTTTTTAATACTACAGTCTTTAGAATGCGCGAAAGAAATTAAATTAAAATGTTTGGAATTTTATAAAACAGCGCTTAAAGAAATGATGAAACGTTTGCCATATAAAGATATTTTTTTCGAACAATTGAGTTTTTTAGAAGCCAAAATTGCTCTTCATAATGAAAGTAGAAATAAAATCAAAGATTTATCTTATATTGCTTTGCAAATTGGAAATATTGATATTACACAATTAGCATATGAATGGAGAATATTGCCAACAATTTTTACTAATTCCGAAAAAGAAGAGTTAGCTTCCTTAGAAATAGATGATATGTGGAGAAAAATATTAGATTTTAAAAATTTTAATGAAGAGAAGATGTTCTCACAGTTACAATTATTAGTTGAAGCAGTACTTTCTTTGCCGCATTCTAATGCTGAAGCAGAACGGATATTTTCCATAGTTACTGACGTAAAATGTAAAAAGCGGAATCGATTAGCTAATGATACCATTTCAGCTATTTGTAGAATTCGATCAAGTTTCCAGTCCGAAAATATTAATTGTACAAATTTTGTAGTTGATTCAAGACATTTGGAATTACATAATGCACAAAATTTATATTCTGACGAATAATATGTGATGAATGTGATATGAATAATATGAGTGCAATAATATGTGATAAATAATATGAGTGCAATAATTAATTTTATTTTTTCATTTATGTTTATTTATTTAATTTATTTATTTATGTTAATTTATTTATTTTAATTTCAAACATTTGCACACACATTGATTTTTATTGATTTCCTTTCTTAATGCATGCTCTAGTCAAATAGCATTGTTTTGTTTTACAAAGTTTATTTTAATTTATTTTAGTTTAGCAGCTTGAGGTGATAAATGAATCACTTTAATAAAATGTTTAATGTGCAATTATTTTCTTTCAGAACTGATGATTTCATTTTTATTTAATTACACACACCGAATACATATACACGTATACACACAAACACACATACATACACATACACAAATTTAAAAAATTGTTAAATAGCATTAAATGTAATATTATATTATATTATTTATTATTTATACAATTAAATATAGATTGTTTATTTTTTGCTGTTTCTTGTTAGAAATAAATTCAATAATTTAGATAAATTAAGAAATATATATTTTTGTTATTATAAAAAGATGTACTTTTATGTTGTGAATACTGGTAAGGTTTTTGGCAGTTTTCCTTTACCCATGCAACAAATGTTGGTATTCTTTAATTTCTGCCAAATTAAAAATTTTAATTTATATAAAACTGTGTTAATTATGATAAAACTTTTTTACCTTATCACCTTATATTATCTTATATTATAATATCATATGCTTATTTTATTAATATAATATTAATCAATATTTTAAATTGTAAATTATATAAATTAAGTTAAACTCGTAATTTGCATATATTATAATATATATATATATATATATATATATATATATATATATATATATATAATATAATCTTATTATTTCTTTGTTTCATGTTTTTAATTAATTCAAAAATTTTTAAATAACTTTTAAAAAAGATTAAACGGTGGGGCAATACAGGACCTCATTTCATGAGATTGACTACTTCACTGACACCACATTCAACGCGCATGCGCGAAAAAACCTGGCCCATCTAACAACACTGTTGATACCTCGATCGCCTCTAGCCAATCGTGTTTCTAAATGAGTTCCCGGTCCGCAAAACTGATAGCCTGGAATATGTAATTCGATAGGAAGTGCGTTTATCGCACGATTTAACAAACCGCAACCTCTTATAATTTTTGCTGGCATTTGCCACAATCTTTTGTTAACGGTGTTGGACCGTCGAAATGTGTTTGTTGGCACGGCAAATTATAATGTCGCGTGCATCGACGATACTGTTGAACCTCTGAGTCAGCTTCTATATGTTCGGGAAGCTTGTCCCACAATTGTTCCACGTAGCTACCAAAGTCTCGCAGTAAAACAATCTTGGGGATAATCTGTAACTGCTCGGTGGTAAGCTCGAGAATATCGCTGTCAACCGATAGAAGAAGAAACATTTTTGAGACTGAGCGGTTTCGATTCGGTGCGCCTCTATAAATAGGGTCCCGATGACTCATTTTTCAAAATCTGATTTGAGATTCGCGAGAGCAAACATGCGGTTCGCGCGACAAGCGACAAGCGCGAGAATCAACGTGATAAATTTTGACGATAAAACACGAGTAATGTCCGAGAAAGAAATACGCAAACATGGAAACATGCTGCCAACTACTATACGCGGTATCATTTGCGGTCCTTCGAATTGCGGTAAGACTAACGTGTTGATAAGTTTGATAGAAAGTCCACACGGTGTACATTTCGAGAATGTGTACGTATACTCGAAATCACTTCAACAACCGAAATATCGATACTTGGAAAATTTGCTATTATCGATCGATGAAATTGGTTATTTTACATTCTCTAATAATAGTGACGTTATTCCACCGAGCGAGGCGCTTCCGAATTCCATTTTTATCTTTGACGACGTGGCATGCGATAAGCAAGATACGATAAGAGAGTACTTTGCAATGGGTCGACACTCGAGCGTCGACTGTTTCTATCTTTGTCAAACGTATGCCAAGATACCCAAGCATCTTATACGGGACAATGCAAATTTACTGATTTTATTTAAACAAGATGATACAAACTTGAAACATGTATACAACGATCATGTAAATACTGACATGTCTTACGGCGATTTTCGCGCATTCTGTCAGAAATGTTGGCAACACGAGTATGGACTTGTAGTGATTGATAAAGACAGTTTACAGACTAATGGACGATATCGAAAAGGATTTAACGATTTTGCAATACCGTAAAGTGGTTAGTCGCTATCGATACATCGATCGAGCAACGTCTAAAAATTTTCGTCCGAGCGCAACATGACGACGACGATTGACAGTGACGATCGTGAGAAGATTGCGAGAGAGATTGTAAAAACGAGCGAATCAATCCGCAAAAAATATCGTTCTTTAAAAACCGGTCAAATGAAGGAAGACGTCGCATTGGAGAGGCACTTTAAACCAATTATCGAACCTCTAAAACAACTTGTCGAAAATACAATTAATGTGGAATCTAATGAAGCGAAAATCGAACCATCGAATATGCTCGAAGACAAGCATCTGAAAAAAGAGTCTGGAACAAAGCGAACAAGGTCAAATATATCATTGAACGATTCGCTAATAACTTCTACTCCAAATCAATCAAAACGTAAGCGAATGAAACAATTATCGAATCTGGTTGCTTCTACTCCGATAAAAGATGTACAATCGAGTCAAATATTGTACGAAAGATCGTCTCCGTATGTGGAAGAAATTTTCGAAACCACGCCTGAAACGCTTGTGACGTCGGTTCCATATCAATTACAAACATCCGAGGGTCAAAATACATTGCGCACACATCTGGGTCCACTAGGGCAAAAATATGTGGGAGCTATTTTGAGTCAAGATAAAAATATCAGTATGGATTATGTTTACGGTGTTAAATTTTGCAACGAAGCAATGATGCTTGGTGATAAAATTTTTGATGTGGATAAAGATGACAATATAATTATCGGTGGAATAAGATACGTGGGAACACCAGGTCTCTACGAGTTGATTTTCAAGAGAATACCCGACGGTGACGTATACAATGACGATGATAAAATTAAATACAAAAATATATTACTGGCGACAAATGCGCATAGACGTGGCAATGATATGCGTAATCCATTGTTAAGTAACAAGGGATACAAGTATAAAAATATAATAGCGCCATTAATCTCTATTAAAAATATAATAGCGCCTAGAAAAAAGCTGGAAGAGGTATAAACATACCGCGCGCTATGGCGTTAAACGATAATAAGATCGATTATGTACATTGGAATGATCCCAACGAGTTGGTAGATCGCTTGCGATTGCTGGAAGCTTCGCGTCAAGCCGGCAACAATGCCCACGACAATGAAATATTATCAATTATCGAGGAACTTTACGAAGCTGGCCTTATTATAAATTAATCTATGCGTCGGCGAAACGAGTCAGTCTGTCATTATTGTTTGTATCGAAATGTCGATAAATAAATTTGGATTATCGTTGGGAACATCAAACAACTCATACTATCAATGGAATGGATTACTAAGAAATTACGTGCGCGATAACGCTCTGTGTCAGACAGCCTCCGGCTTTGACGCAAGGTCGCGCAAGATACGACGGGTAGCGCAACCGGAAGATGATACTGATGCCGCAAACAAACAGTACGTGAAAATACGTGTCAAGCCTTTAGAAGATAGACTGGAAGAACTTGAGAAAAAAATAATCACGCTCGAGACGAATGTGCAAACGCTGGAAATAATGATGGATGAGATGCAGAAAATGCTTCGGTATGCAACTCACGCGCAGACTACATCTAATTCAGCGCAAGAGAAGAAAGATATATAAAGAATATACGTGGAGGAATTATCTCATTATTGCAAATTATGCCTCGATCAAATATGTCGCAAAAGACCTCTGAAAAACAGCTGCTCGTGGAAGAATTGCATGCTCCAGCGAGAAAAAATTTCCCATGTAGGCGTGTCATAGTACATGGATACGACGATCTGTGGCAGGCGGACGTGGTCGAGATGCGTCCATATGCACGATTCAACAAAGGCTACAACTACATACTCACAGTTATCGATGTGTTGAGCAAGTATGCGTGGGCTGTAGCGCTCAAGAGTAAGAGTGGAAACGAGATGTCGGATACGATCGCAAAGATAATTCGAGACGATGGAAGATGCCCGAAAAATTTTCAAACCGACAGAGGAAAAGAATTTTACAACGCAAATGTACAGAAACTTGTGAAGAAACACAGCATTAATCATTATTCGACGTACTCTGTCATGAAAGCCTCTGTCATGGAACGATTCAACCGAACGTTAAAGAACAATATGTGGAAAATGTTTACTTAATGTTTGCTTAATGGAAATTACAAGTGGATCGACGCGTTGTCCCGGCTCGTTGGAGAGTACAATGCGCGAAAACATCGCACTATCGGTATGAGATGTTACCCCCCGCGATCGCCAATAAACTTTTAAATACGGTATACAGCAACGTAAAGATTGCGGCACCGGCAAGATTCAAAGTAGGCGATCCGGTACGCGTGAGTAAAGTCAAGACCATCTTTAAGAAAGGTTACACGCCAAGTTGGTCGACCGAAGTGTTTAAGAGCAGAAAACTAATCCCGTGACCTATGTACTCAACGATTCGCGCGGAAATCCCATCGCCGGCGGATTTTACGAATACGAGTTACAACGCGTTGCTAATCCCGACCTACATCTCGTGGAAAAGATGATACGCAAAAAGGGCGACGAGGTTTATGTGAAATGGCTGGGATTTGATGCAACGCACAATTCTTGGATACATAAAAATAATATATTATAAATATGTTAACAATAATACATAATAATATTTTACAAATATAAACAAAATTGTAAGCTTTATAAAATATACATATAATTTACAATAACTATACATATAATTTACAATAAATATACATATAATTTTAATTTACGATAAATATACGTAATTTTTTATTTACAATAATTATACATGATTTTTATTTATAACGGTATTTTATAATGTCCCCACGGTAGCGTGACGGTGGTTTCGGGTACGATATACCGCTTGTCATCGTACGGACTTAGAGCAATTTTTGTCTCGCGAATAGTGTATACTTCGTGTAATTTAGATCTTATACAAGACTGCTGACGCGTCATTTCAATCTCTTCTTTCAAACACCGCGTGTAATCGTCGAACGTTATCGTTCTCGCGACGACGTTACTCTTGACGCCTTTTACCTTTTTGGTTTCCTTCTTACCATTTACTCGCAACGCATACATTTTTGCCCTAAGCCTGACGAATTCGGTCATTATCGCGCCATTATTTTCGTCCTTCATTAAACCCGGTATCTTTTTATTCGCGAGCGGTATACCGTACACATTGTCCACCGCATAATCGCTGGTATCGAATCTGTCGACGTTGCGCTTTATATTCTCATATACATCTTCACACTCGATGTGATATATGAGACTGTCGGTGTCGGTGTACATGACTTTACATTTCTCTCGATACATAGGTACCATATAATCGTGGTGAAACTCGTACAAACATGTCTTGGATATGTCGAGTATACACATACCCACGTAGATTGGTTTATTAAATTTGTTCGAAATCGAACGTTAATAATTACAAATAGCAATTAGCCACGATAAAGACTAATCGATTAATCGCGCTCGAAATTTGGCGCGTCAGCCGCCATGTCGCGCGTCGCACGGCTCGCGACAATTAAGAGCGCGCTTAAACAGCTGCGCTCCGCAAATCGCGCCAGGCCCGCGGCATCGCTCGTGCCATTCGAAGCGGGCCACGCAGCGGTCACCCGAGAGAGCCAAAATTACAAACAAATGAGAAAAACAAAGTTCAATTTTAAATAATCATCGATAATAACAACCGACGCGAAATTTGAGACAAACACTAGAAAGTTCGAGAACATTAAAAAGAACGTTTGTATAAAAGCTCTCTCGGGGCACCGCCGGGCGCACTCGATCCGATATTTTTGACGAGACAGTGTGTGAATTTTGTACGTAGACGTTCGCTAGCAAAAGTTAAAGTAGCTCGCTTTTCTTTTGTTAACCATCGCTTGTGGTTCGCGAAATCTCGCGTCTTCGAGAATATTTGTAGCTCGCGAATATTCGTTACGAAATTCTATCCGTTGCTCGCGGGTTATTCCGTCGCTCGCGGAATCGCTCCGTTTATACCGTCGCTTGCGGTATTCGATATATCCGTCGCTCGCGGAGATTAACGTTGCGCTCCCGGTCGCTCGCCGGAGCCAGACACGGTTAAGATTAGCATAAATCTGATCGACAAAGAACTTGTTAACTATTTATTGTTTTAAATAAATTGACTGCTTTTCACATAACGCTTTCGTGTCCATTTCACGTGATCCTCGCGCTCCCGCGTTCACTCGCGCACATTTTTTGGTCCTTCGAGCCGGATTCCTCGCAACCGGCATCCGCGTCGCGTGTGGTGAACCACTTGGTGAGCCTCTCCTGTGCTTTCCGGAGAAGAAGCGAGCCTAGAAGAGATCCCTCGCTGTAGTGACCTGAAAGAGACATGGAAGAATTAATTCTAGCTCAGCACGAGCTTTGCAGTCGTATCGCCCGCACGTACGACAATTTAAAGAAGGCAGGACAAGCAAAAATTAATAAGGGGCTTGTGGCAACCACGCTCAAGCTTCTGGACGCTAAATGGACGAAGTTCGAGGAACAACACGAACTGCTGTTCACCGAGTATGGAGCTGAAGTCAGGAACCATGAGTACGGGACAAAGGACTTTCTCGGTCAAGTAGAGGAGGTCTATGTGATCCAGCGCGCTGCTGTCTTTGAGCTGGAAGAAGCTCTCGCTCAGCCAGCTTCCCCGAAGACTGGATCGAGGCTCTCTGGAGACGAGCTTCGAGCGGCATCCCGTACGACTCTCCCGCGAATCCAGCTTCCCAGCTTCTCCGGGAGATACGAGGACTGGCCGGCGTTCCGTGACTTGTTCCAGTCCATCATCGGCAAGGACTCTTCAATCGCTCAGGTAGAGAAGATGCACTACCTAAAGACCTGTCTAAAAGGTGAGGCAGAGTTATTAATTCGTAATATCTCCACAACGGGAGACAATTATGAAAGTGCGTGGGAAATGCTACAATCGTATTACGAGAACAAACGTTTGTTAGTGCGCGCTTACCTCTCGAATTTCCTCTCGCTCCAAAGGATGAAGAGCGAATCGCCAGGCGATCTTCGAGACATATTCCATTGCCTGAAGTCGACCGTCAGCTCGCTGGAAAATATCGGCCGGCCGATCGATTGTAGCGAGGACCTCTTCGTCTATCTAGCGGTCGAACTTCTCGACCCGCGTTCGCGTCGCGAGTGGGAGAGCTTCATAAGCGACACCAAGGAGCCTCCATCGTTCGACACCCTCGAGCTCTTCCTTGACAGGCGTCTGCACACCTTGGAATCGATGCACCCGATTAGAGCCGACGGTGCCGCGAGCAAGCAGGAGAACAGCTCGCCCAGGTCCACTCGCAGCCACCTCGCTCGCAAGCAGGAGAACGCATCGGAAGTTCAACGCAGTCGCTGTGCTCTGTGCCATCAAGATCATTTCGTGATGATCTGCGAGGAGTACCGAAGGAAGACGGGCCCAGAGCGGAAGCAACTTATCGAGGCCAGGCAGCTAAGCCTGAACTGTCTGGGCCGGCACCAGGTAGACGAATGCGCTTCCAAGAAGACGTGTTCAGTGTGTGACGCGCGTCACCACTCATCGCTGCACGAGGCCTATCGCGAAAACGCGGTCGCCACTTCATCGCACGTCGCTCAGGGACCAGGCGAGCGGGCAGCTTCCGTGCTCCTCGCGACGGCTCGCGTTCTCGTAGCTGATAGATACGGGATAGACCACAACGCTCGTGCACTCGTCGATCAGGGCTCGGAGTCGACGATGATCTCCGAGCGCCTCGCGCAGAAACTTAGACTGCCGCGCTCACCGATCTCCGTTAGTGTCTTCGGGGTTGGTGGGCAAAAGTCCAGCACGGCTAAGAGTCGCGTCACGCTCTCACTGTCGCCTCGAACTGGAGGAGCAGCGACGTCCGTCAACGCGCTCGTGCTTCCGCGGCTCACAGTCTACGCTGGCGGCGTAGATCCCGGAGCACGAACTTGGCCGCATGTGGAGGGACTGGAGCTGGCCGATCCTGAATATCGCGCCTCAGACCCGGTCGACATCCTCCTCGGAGCCGACGTCCAAGCTGCCATTATCCGCCAAGGCCTTCGCAAGGGAGGACGCCGCGAACCGGTAGCACAACGCACGACACTCGGGTGGATCCTATCGGGAGCTATCGACGTGGCTCCCTTCGCTGAACGAGCACATATTCACCAGTGCCGAATCGTGGAGGATCGCGCGGAGATAGTGCCCCGCTTCAGGAAGCGAAGAGCTCGAGCTGCTGAGCGAAATACTTACGAGCGTAACTTCTTTCAGAAAACCGCAGAGTATCCACCAAGGTCAGAGCGAATCCGCCCTCTTCTCCTTTGCACGACGGCTGATCCTCTTGCCCGGAGAGTCAGGCATCACTCGACTCACCGTCGAAGCTGGTCGTCGCCGGATCTTGCGTGGAAGCGTGCAGTTGATGTTTGGAGCCATCCGCCAGGGGTACTGGATCCTGAGCGGTCGCGCGGTCGCCAGGAGTTACAGCCTGCGCCGTTCGACGTGTCCGCTATGGCGGGCGGCATCCCCACAGTCTCTCTAGGAGGACTGGGCGCAGCCTCAGGTGACACCAGCTCGGCCGTTATCCCATATAGGTGCCGGATACTCTGGACCGACAGGGCTGCGAGATCTCAAGAAGCAAGGATCACGAGCGACGCTAGCCGGCCTGATCGCAGGCACCTGTCGCCGCAACCGCGTCGTAGTCGGCCAACGCCGTACTTCACGCGTCCACTTCCCCGCCACAGCTCAGCGCTTCACGCTTCCTCGGAGGAGTCCTTCACCGAGGCAGCCACTACGCGATCATCCCAGGAGCAGCATCCACAGAAGTTCTCGCGGGACGTCCGACTCTCCTGCAAAGCGAGACCTCGTTGCCGCATAAGAGGCCCCTCGCCCGGGACGAACACGGGCATCCCGGAGTCGTTCGAATCGTCGCTGTGCGCACCGACACTGGATGCGACCCGCGGAAAAAATTGATCTCCTCCCCGGTCAGCGCGGCACCGGAGGACGACGGTTAAACACTTCGCTAAACAATACACACTTAAACAAGACACTACTCACTCTACACCACGACAAACACTACACAACATACCGGACACCGCACACAAAGAATCGCGACATTACTCACGGCATTACACACGCGCGATACTATGCCGATTACCGTAACCGAAAATTAAGAATGGAACGCGCATTCCATCGCGCCGTACCGCACCCCGTCGGCCGCTCGCCTTAGCGTCACGCTCGCGTCGCGTGACCACGAGCTGACATCAGCAGCTTATAACCGATCCGCGGTAAGACGGGCAGCAACGCGGTTAATTTTGTATGTTGCATCATACAAGGCGGGCGGAATGTTCGAAATCGAACGTTAATAATTACAAATAGCAATTAGCCACGATAAAGACTAATCGATTAATCGCGCTCGAAATTTGGCGCGTCAGCCGCCATGTCGCGCGTCGCACGGCTCGCGACAAATAAGAGCGCGCTTAAACAGCTGCGCTCCGCAAATCGCGCCAGGCCTGCGGCATCGCTCGTGCCATTCGAAGCGGGCCACGCAGCGGTCACCCGAGAGAGCCAAAATTACAAACAAATGAGAAAAACAAAGTTCAATTTTAAATAATCATCGATAATAACAACCGACGCGAAATTTGAGACAAACACGTAGAAAGTTCGAGAACATTAAAAAGAACGTTTGTATAAAAGCTCTCTCGGGGCACCGCCGGGCGCACTCGATCCGATATTTTTGACGAGATAGTGTGTGAATTTTGTACGTAGACGTTCGCTAGCAAAAGTTAAAGTAGCTCGCTTTTCTTTTGTTAACCATCGCTTGTGGTTCGCGAAATCTCGCATCTTCGAGAATATTTGTAGCTCGCGAATATTCGTTACGAAATTCTATCCGTTGCTCGCGGGTTATTCCGTCGCTCGCGGAATCGCTCCGTTTATACCGTCGCTTGCGGTATTCGATATATCCGTCGCTCGCGGAGATTATCGTTGCGCTCCCGGTCGCTCGCCGGAGCCAGACACGGTTAAGATTAGCATAAATCTGATCGACAAAGAACTTGTTAACTATTTATTGTTTTAAATAAATTGACTGCTTTTCACATAACGCTTTCGTGTCCATTTCACGTGATCCTCGCGCTCCCGCGTTCACTCGCGCACAAAATTCAACTTCGAGATTGCGCAATTCAACGGCGATCAGATTCTCCGAAAACACGCTTCTACTATGAAAATTTGGTTTTGCGATCATCGCCTATGCGCCATATCTTCCATCCCAATGTGTCACGAGTTTAATATTAACGTGATTGCGCACATTTTCCATCGTTTTGCCAAATACCGCATTATTCATTAATTTATATAAATTTTTTTCAAAATCGTGTTCGGAATTGTGTATTGAGTTCGATATAACTGCGAAGCCATGGAGATTGCGAAAACTGTAATATTCGATGTATTTTTGTAACTCGAAGTCCGTGTCGCGTGCATTGCTGCAGGTTGCGGTAATGTATTACGTAACGCTTCTTATCATATAAAGTTGCGAGCAGCTTATCCTGCCGCTTACCAGGTGAGTAGGTGAGATAGGCCGCTGCTAACTCACTTTGACAATGAGAGCGAGAGAGATGGATAGAGAGATAGAAAAGGATGGAGATATGAGTTAGAACAGTTTGTAGACGACCGAGAGGGGAAGCGGGGCGAGGGGGGTCGGGGGAGCGCGTGACGCCACGGGAGGGAGCGGGTATGAATCGCTAAGATTGCCCGTGAGATGGCGCTCGGCTCGATCGGGGGTCGCGCTTACCGACTCGCCCTACGTACCCCCCTCCTCCCCCCTGTCCACGCTTCCCCCTCGGCCGTCTACAAACTGTTCTAACTCATATCTCCATCCTTTTCTATCTCTCTATCCATCTCTCTCGCTCTCATAAAAGTGAGTTAGCACCGGCCTATCTAGACGCCCAACAAAATCAACGAGATCGCCCGGGAGATGACGCTCGACTCGATTGAGGTCGCGATTTCTCCCGGCGCGATTTGACCTTGACGCGAAGCGTATCGCGATTCTTAAGGGACGCGCGTCGCTTCTAGCGCGCGATACGCGAGCGGACGCTGATATATGGCGCCGAGGGAGATGGATAGAGGAAAGGTTAGCGACGATACGAGCGCGCTTATCGCTCGAGCGAGATAGCGAATCGTTGAAAGGTTGTGGAATAAAGAGAGATTGTGTTTTTGCGTGAGAGGAGGAGCGTTTTTATTGTTTTTCTTTTACAATATTTTTAATATATTAATAATGTGATAATACGAGTATGCGAATAAGCGTATCACGATTCTCCGAAGAGCAGAGCCTGCAGCTCGCAATCGACGATATCGTTGCGGTCGAAGTTCTCGTTTTCGCGTATCATCGTGGGAATAAGCGCTGAATCGTGAGCGCCTGCCGCGATATCGAGAAAACGAGTCAGCTTATTATCCACATGCGTGGTTAAACTGTTTAAAGATGTAACGATGCGGTTAACACAAAGTTCTAGATTTAATATAGTTAGAACGGTGCTCTTCGATACGGCCAGACGAACTTTGGGTGTTTCGAGACGGAGTATTCGGAGATTGTTGAGTTTACCGAATCGCAGCGTTAACTGTTCGATATATATCGGTGCTGGAGGACGCGCCTCATCGCGCTCGTCGGAGCGAAAATATGATAGAAGCGTAGATCGTAGATCGAGCAATTCCTTCCACATATCCAGCGTTAGCGAGATCTCCTTGCCATGGCAATCTCCAAGGATGATTTCCACAAAAGAGGGTCGACTAACATTAACGCTGACTTCGAGATGTTTGTACGCAGTTTTGGTCAATGGATAGCGTCTTCCTAAGATTCTGAGCGGCCGCACAATCGAAACATCCGCGTCACATCTAGACGTTCGGTCGCGATCTCGTCTGAAAATGGATGCGGGTGATAAGAGAAACGACGCTAGCGGATTATTAATTCGAATAAACATTTAATAGTCTTACCCATTGTCCTGTTTAGCTCTTTTAGCGTATCCCGCGCTATCCTCGCGGTCTCGCTCGGTTAGCCTCGATCGATTGTCAAATGAGTGCTGCTGTTGCGATGGCCCACCCATTGTCGCGTACATTATCACTCGTTTTTTTCGTTCGTAGGCTTCGGCGTTCTCCGTCGACAATGAAGCGCTTAACTGATGGATGGTCTTTATATACTCGCGTAGAGATTTCTTCTTCCTCTTTCGCGCGCGTCCTCTCTTATATTCTATTTTTAAAAAATGACGGCAGAGTCGCTCTAGTCGTCCTCCTCGTCGATTCTCTCTCTCTCGGTCGCGTCGCTAAGACGATAAACGCGACTTAGGAGATCGCGCAATTGCCTTAGCAGCCCATCTGTAGGACACTCGATACCGAGCGCGTGTAGATCGAAAGGACCCGCCGAAGTTACGATATTCGTAAATTCGTTAAAGGCGTAAAATTGACGTTTGGCGAAAAAATATAGATTGCCGTCGATATATCGAAAGGCTGACGTTATCGCGGGCGGTATTCCGGGAAATATATCTTTTAATGGAGCATGTCTAATAACTATCATGCGGCACTCGTCAATCTCCGCTACCTTGTCATCGTCGTAGATCGCATAGGTTCGTCCCGTGTGCGTGTTTATCGCAGCGTTAATCTTAACATTTCGAGGAAGTCCGATATCGTGGAGATATCTTGGCCAACCCGATTTTAGCTTAAGGCTAGGATATTCCGCGAGGTAGATCGAATCGTCCGCGAATAGCGCGAGATCGCCCGAGGGTCTTCGATACGCGGCGGATAGGCGCGTGAAATTCGCTGGGAGAAACGCCGCGTAATCCGTGAGCGTCGTGGGCCTACCGTAGCGTTTCTCGATTACGTCGATTGACCACACATTACGGCGATTAGCTATATATAATCGGTGATTCATTATCAGCGCGGCGTCCACGCGCCGTAAAGCGCAGAGATCCGCGCGCGCGGGGTCAATTGGCGAGACACTAGTTGTAGCGGGCGCCGCGGTAGTCGCGGGAGTCGCCGTTGGATAGTTTCCGTCGTCGTGAGACCCGTACAGATTCTGTATAGCCAGAATATCCTCTATGCTCAACTTAACCGGAAATTGATTCTCGATATCGGGTATATATGGAAACATTATCGAGTCGTTGCGCATGCTGTGTTGTAGACCCAAAGCGTGGCCAATCTCGTGCGTCAGCGTTTGCAACAAATGATGCGTGTTGGGAGGATTTTTATTTAGATACACGTGCCACGGTTCTGAATCGTCAACGTGTACCTCTGACGCGAAATCGGTCATTCCAGAGGGAAAGAACGCGTGAGCTAGGGCTCCCCCGGGACCGTCGAAGGTCGCCGGACAAATGCCTATATTCCTGCGATTCGCGTAAGTGTGCGCGCCCGTTCGATACGATATCAATATATCGGGTCGCAGCGGATCGCGCGCGAAGGTTAGCGACGAATTCACCGCCCATAACGCGAACGCCGCTTCGGCCGTTCGCGAGAGTTCCTCGCTAGCTACCTGAAAATTCCACGTGAGGCGCGTTTTCGGCCATTTTCGCGCGATCGGGCTATACGCGCGATCGGGAATATCCGCGAGACCGCATCGCGATTTGCGCATAAGGCTAAGCGTAACTGCGTCTAACTCGCCGTTTCCTGATAATTGATAATATTCTTGAAACAGCGACAAAGCGCGACGCAGAGATGTCGCGTTATCGGATGATAACGATTCTCCGTTGTCCTTTAGAAAACCATACGCGCGCAGGAAGCGAAGCGCCTCGGCCTTTTCCGAATTAACGGGCGCAGCGGTCGTCGCGGCGACGAGCGTCGTCGCTAAGACGAGAAGAACCGTCTTCGCGTTAGTCATCGCGCGGAGCGGGGAAAGACGCGGGAAACTATCGAGAGACGCCGGGCGCGATTGATTCGCGCGTTCGGCGAGATGCCTATTTTTATCGTTGACGAATTCGGCACGGGTGGGGGAAGAGGAAATGCGATTCGTTCGAAAAAGAGTCGCAGTTCGCCCTGATTAGAGGGATGCGACCTTTCGATGGTGAGCGAACTGGGATGCGCCTTATCTAGCGAACGCTCGAGTTCCTCTCGCGGTTTTACTTTTTTATTATTTCTATTTTTATTATTTCTATTTTTATTATTCGTTTATTTTCTAAGAAGAACACTTGACGAGCGATTAGAGAAACGTACCCTTTCCGGCGACGATAAACATTCATCGCGTATCCGGGATGCGCGTTATTTAGCGGGCGCTCGAGTCCCTTTTATCACATTATTTTTTGTTATATATTTTCCTCTATAATCTATTTTTATTACTTGTTTATCTTTGCTCGTACCGCGGCATCCGCGCGTCGATCTTTATAAACGTGAGATCGTTTCGAGAAGCGTCAAAGTATTCTCGCTCGCGAAATAGTAAAGTGACTAGTCGACGAAGCGCGAAATGGTATAAGAGCAAAGTGGCGGGTGTGAAATAACGAGAATTAAAATCAGTCGCGAACTACTCGATATGGAACGAATCGAGCAGATAATTAACGCGGCCGATTATATTAATGTGAACGGTGATTTAATTGCAATAAAGGCTTACGTTTTGGGAGATCTCGCCTCGGATTTGCGCGAGGAGGCGCGAGGCATTATCGAGAACAGTCCGGATTTGCTCAGACTGAACTTTCAGCTGGATGGAGACATCGATATCGCGTGTTCAATGTAAGTATGCGATTAAAATTTTTATAATACTTTTTATAATAAATTATAATTTGTAATAATCCTCCTACTTTTTTACTTTAGACAACAGATAGAAGATTGTATAAGAATGGCTCGAGAATCGCTCTATGATTTATTTACGAAGACGAGGACTATGCTCGCGCAGGCGCAAAATGTTCACAGCGCGTTGCGCGACGCTCGCCAACGCGACGTCGCGCTAGCCCCCGAGCAATTTGAGTTTCGCGATCGCGACTTCGCCATCCCTGAATTAATCGACAGGCTTCACGAACACGAGAATAGGCGAGTTATCGCATCACCGATCGACGAAGAGCCCGAATCGCGGCCAATCAGCGAGGAGCCCGAATCACAGCCAATCAGCGAGGAGCCTGAATCGCGGCCAATCGACGAAGAGTCTGAATCGCGACCGATCGACGAGAATCCCGAATCGCAATTAATCGACGAGGAGCCCGAATCGCAGCCGATGGAGGACGAGGCCGAACCGTCGACGGGCGACGAGAATGAACCGCCAGCGAATGTACAATTAGAGGGTTACGAGCCAGAATCACAACCGTTCTTCGAGCTGTAACTTCACGCGTTAATAAAATTTGATTTTTTTATATTTATATATTTCGTGTATTACGCATTTGTAAAATGTGATTCTTTATGAATAAATACTATATATTAAACGAAGCGTTGATTCTTTTCGCTTCTCTTTCCTTCTTCGATATCCTCTCGCTCTCGCGCTATCTTTCTTTCGTAGTAAGCGTTGGCGCTCTCTTATCGCGGAAGGGTACGCGCTCGCGATAAAAATAGTATTCGTTATATATAAATATAAATTTATTTTATAATATAAATTTATTTTATAATATAAAATACTAAAATAAAATAGATTTATTTTAATTTTATTATAATAACACTAATCAGATAATCGAACACTTTTCTGATGGACATCTGTATAAAATAGGAGATGCGCGAGCTATTATCGTGGGAAAGGATACGCGACCGCGATAAAAGAAAAAACGCGGTTCGTTAGTATAGCGTGTATTTTGCGAGAGTATGATGAATACATTAATTAAAGCTTAAAATAAATGATTAAATTTATAGATTATATAATTCACTCGGTACATTATATATAATTAAATTTGTAGGTTATATAATTGATAATAGATTCGATACATTATATAAAGCTTAAAATATAATTAAATTTATAGATTAAATAAGTGACTCGATATGTTATATAATATATGATGATGCATAATATACAATAATTTGATATAATTTATAATACAAACGAGTAGATATAAAATATTATAATATAGAATCAATCGCACATATTACGCAAATGATCGCGTCGTTCGAACCACCAATCGTGCAATTTATAAGCGTTCTCTAACGCACAATTCTTCGCGTGATATCCACAGCGAAAGGCTCGCGAAGCGTTTAGAGTTTCCAAACGATTGATATCCTCGTAATCAGCGTCGATAGTCTCGACGGAGACGGCAACGTCGCGATCGTCGGCAACGTTTCCTAAGATCTCGATTAGCCATTTTTTCTTCTCGTGACCTTTAACGTAGATTTTTATCGCTGAATCGGGGCTAGATTCTCGACATACGGCGTCCCGAATGAGTCTTTTCATCGATCCGTAATTCACGTGTCCATCATTCCACTTTAATTGATGATGATTAGATGTCAACCAACACGCTCGAGATTTTTCCGCTCTCGTTAGCAAATCCCAAGACATCGTTGGGCGAAAGATGTGATGCGTCAATTCCGCGCCATTTCTTAACACGGCTACTTCTTTCGCGACGAATTTCTCATTAACTACGAAACCTTGAAGATCGACGAAGATCGGTGCGTCCATCGCCGTTATTAGCGGTACTCGAAGTGTGCGCCTCTATTATTCTCTCTTCATATTTTGAATATCATCGCGCTTATACGATTTTGCGCACAACGTTGGTGAGCGGATTGTACTCCATCACTCGATCGTGAATGTAAGCTGTGGTATTAGAGGGAATATTCTCCTTGCAATCGAACTCTATGCGAACGTCCACGGTGGCGCTTTTAATCGATTCGTTTTGTCGTGAACAATCGATGACTACGAGCGGGCCATAGACTAAAAATTTATTCAGATTTAAGAGCGCTTCGTCATTATCGCATCCGTAATACGTTCTTCGAAATTTTGAGTACATATCGTATAGCACTGCGACTTTGCGCTTATCGAAATCTAAATTCATATCGTCGTAAGGATAGAAATCGGAATTAAGATACAATTTGACATTAGTTAGTTTGCAATCGTCGAATAGGGAAGGTTCCTCGGATAGAACGTTCTTCTTTCCGGACTGTAGCGCGAAGATAACGTATCGCGGTTTTTCGAGTTGCGTCGCCGCTTTGACAGCCCACGAATGTTTAGTCGTGCTCTGTAGAAGCGGAAACTCGTAGAGATCCACGAGCGAAAAGCGACGCTTAGATATCGTCCGCTATCCAATGTGCGCAATAACCTTAATTTATTAATATCGT
This sequence comes from Formica selysi, assembly GCA_009859135.1. Lineage (NCBI taxonomy): Eukaryota > Metazoa > Arthropoda > Insecta > Hymenoptera > Formicidae > Formica > Formica selysi. The sequence continues at coordinate 112,211 of WHNR01000052.1, read as the reverse complement.
TTAACACTATATGTGGCATTCGCCACTGTATCTTTAATAAAACGATTTTAGGCTCTTGCGTTTCGCGCGATATGATACAATTGTTATCATTACGCGCTCGTATTAGAATAAGTTCGTGTCGCGCGTTGATCACGACACGCTTGTAATCTTCACAAAAACCTAATAACACGCTGAGAGGTACGCAAAAGTTGAAATCGTTGATCGACGAATGAGTTGCCGCTGATAAATCCCATCCGGCGTTCTTTAATATCTTGCTTTTTTCGACTGACAGCGACGCGTAATTCTTAATCGTGCTAGTTATCCCAACATTTCTGCTTCGATCGATTTCCACACCGTCGAGTTCGTAGCGAATCTCCTCGAACATAAACGCCGCGCAATTGTTCACTAGCCTCGTCACCGACGCAGTTCCCTCTTGCGCACTCGGCGACTCTTTAGACTCGAGTCTACCTTCTATGTAGAGAAAACTATCACATGGTAATGTGTACAAATCTTGCTGTTGTATAGGAATTCATATCTCGTCGCTATTCCCAAACGTAGTATTAGCGTAAGGATTGTATGTGTGAGTTTCAATCTTGACGATACGATCGTCGAAGATCGGCTCCCCGCCGATGCTTAGAATGTCGCACATTTCACTTTTACGGAGAAACGGTTCTTGGTACGACGAAACCCAAAGAGCGCAGGAAAGCCGCGTTAGCGGTGGTTAACCTTCCTCCCTTTTCTTCCTCTTTTTCGCGTCTAGGGGCGACGCGATAGCGACGATGGGCGCGTTTCTCGCATTCGATCCGTTCACTACGAGCATCGCGCACCTCTCTATCGTCTTCGCCGCACGTGCAGACGAACTGTGATCTCTTCGCCGCGAAAATCGATTAATCTTCCGTTCTGATCCACGACACGCACATTTATATCAGTAATGGTCCGCGCGATGATCGGGAGGTAAATGATCTGCGCTGGGATCTCCGACACTTTATATCCGGGTGGAACATTAGGCGCGAACTCGTGTATAGTATGCGCGGATTTGTCATTGTGATACGCTCCTGTCGTGACATTACACTCTACTCTAATGAGATTAATAGCCATAATATTTATCGGCTTATCAGACGCGTACCATTTATTCGATTGTAACACGCGAGACGAGAAACCCAGTAGCGAACCGATGTTATCAGGTTTTGTGAAATTTACTCGATACGCGCACTTAATCTCGCTTCTCATAGTGTTATCATTACCGCGAAGCGTTATAGAATTTTCACTCTTATCACCGTTGTCATCGTCTTCGAAATAGTCGTCGTCGACACTGTATATATAATCGTCATCGCTCGTTTCCAATTTCTCGTTTTCGCGCTCTCGTCTCTCCTCTCTCACTCGTAGTTTGCGATGAATCGCGGCTCTTAGATACTGCGTTCGATCGACGAGCGACGGTCGATATTATAGCGCGCGATTCCTCCAATCGACCCCCCGGAGAAATCGAAGACTCAATTGTCCACAGATATTCTGATCGCGCGTTTGCTCGGTGCGACGATTGTATCGAATATTAGCATCGCGCCCCAGATAACGCGCGAGTTCGCGCGGAGGACGAAGATTGCCGAAACCGTCGTAATAGATCGCGTCGCCCCCTTTTTTCGCATATGCCACCCAATGAGTACCCGGGCCGGATGCGTCGTCTAAATTCACGATGCCGCTCTCATCGCGGCGGGCCCGCGATGGAAGCGCGTCGCGCATAAACACGCCTCTAAAGTGAGGCACGCGCGAGAGTATCGCCGCGCGATTTAACTGTTCATTCGTCGTTACTCCGACGGATGGGAGAATTCCTAGCGTCTGTTTACGCGAAGTTTTTTTTTAGCTCTTCCTCTTCTTCTCGTCGTGGACGCGCCACTTTCGCGCTTGTACGGTGCGAGGTATAAACCACGACCCTCCATTGCGCGATCGTGACGCTGCAATTCCTCCAACTGTCGTCGCGCCGCTTTGCGACCGCTTTCGCGATTCCCGCCGCTCCTCCAGCCAAAGAACCGAGAGCTCCCAATAACGGCAGCAGGGCAAGAAGCCGCCGCGTTTCGCTATCGGAAGCGTTCTTTTCCTCGTAGCGGTCGTCCTCCTTTTGCTCTTCTTTCTCTTGATTCTCGTCGCACCCATTCCAAGTTTTGTTTTCGATTTCATAGCTATCCATACAGCCGTCGCGGCGGCTCTCTCGCCGAGAGTCGAGTCTTTAGCCGCGACGCGCTCGCGCGCTCTCTCAGCGAGCGCGCGGTCAGCGGTGTGTCGATCGGTGAGCTCGCCGCTCCGCGAGTACGCGATATCGTGCTCGCGGCAGGCCGCGTCCAGAGGATTGATGCCTCGATCGCCTCGCGCTAATCGTTTCGCGAGACGAGTACCTGGCCCACAAAATTGATATCCGGGTATATGTAATTCGAAGGGGAGCGCGTTTATCGCTCTATTCAATAAGCCGGCGCCGCTGATATCACCGATTACACCGTACCGCTGCTTCGCGAATTGCATTCGCTGCAATCTTTAACGAGCGGCGCCGGGCCGTCGATATGCGTTCGTTGCCAGGGACGATTGTAATGCTCCAGGCATCGACGGTAGCGCCGCACCTCCGGATCCAATCTTATATGTTCGGGCAGTTTCTCCCACAATCGTTCCACATAGCGACCGAAGTGTTTTAGTAAAATTACTTTCAGGATAAACCGCAATTGATCGGTGGTGAAATCGAGAATATCGTCACCGTCTATTAATACAATAAACATCTCGATTCACCGCGCGCGATTCGCTACTGCGCGATCGACGGCGATCTATTCGTATATAAATAAAGAGATCTCGCCCTGCCTCGCGCGAGTGTACCGCGCACGCGCGCGGCGAGAGGAATGCGCTTCGTGCGGCAGCCGATCGCGATAAGGGTGACGAATCTCGATAGTAGGGCGCGACCGTCTGAGGAAGCGCGCAGACACGGTCGTCTATTGCCGAGCGCTATTCGCTGCCTCATTTGCGGTCCCTCTAATTATGGTAAAATGAACGCGCTGATAAGTTTGTTGGAGAGCCCGCACGGTGTATGCTTCAAGAACGTTTACGTTTACTCGAAGTCATTGCAGCAGCCTAAATATCAGTATTTAGAGAATTTATTGGCACCGATGGAAGATATAGGTTATTTCACATTTTCCGATAACTCTGACGTTATTTCGCCTAGCGAAGCGCTCCCGAATTCTATATTCATATTCGACGACGTAGCGTGCGACAAACAGAATACTATTAGAGAGTACTTCGCTATGGGTCGACACTCGAATATCGATTGCTTCTATCTGTGCCAAACGTACGCTAAAATACCAAAGCATTTGATTCGAGATAACGCGAATCTGTTGATTCTTTTTAAGCAAGATGGCACTAATTTGCGTCACGCATACAATGATCACGTGAACACGGATATGTCGTATGAGAATTTTCACGCGCTATGCCGCGCGTGTTGGCGATATAGATATGGTTTCCTAGTGATTGATAAAGATAGCGCGCTTAGCGCCGGCAGATACAGGCGAGGGTTTAACGATTTCGCCGTACCATAGAGCGATCAGTCGTCGCGAATACGTCGAACGCATCGATCGCTCTGCCTCCCGCGAGCGAGAAGGACCGATTTATTAATCACGATGGCTGCGACGGATATCGGTGAACGAGAGAAGACGGCGAAAGAGCTCGCTAAGACGCGCGCATCGATTCGTAAAAAACACAGAGCGTTAAAGACCGGCAAAATGGAGAACGAAATCGCGATGGAGAGTCGTTTTAAGCCAATCGTCGACCCGCTGCGGCGCGTCGCCGAGCGCGCCGAGCGAGACGAGATCGAGCGGGACGAGATTAAACGCGAAATGATAAAGCGAGACGCGATCGACACTTCGCCCGTAACGACGAGCGTCGAGGAAAAATGGAAGGAGGAAGAGTTGACCCCCGCTTGGAAAAAACCTAAAGTGAAACGAATACGAGCGCGACGACGATTAGATGCCGTTTCTACTCCGTCAAACGTGTATCCTATCGAGAGAGATCCATTCGCGCGGAACGAAACTGAAGAGGAAACGTTCGAACCTGAGAATCTTGAGTCATCCTCAACGTTTGAAACACCTTTTAAGCGAACCTCGCGAATTTCTCAAGATTACGAAATGCCGCACGGCCGGCTAGGACCGTTGGGACGAAAATACTTGGGGGCTCTTCTCGGCGGAGAAGCGCCAAATGAGATCGATCACGTTTACGGAGTGTACATGAGCGCGAAAGGCGCGATGCTTGGCAATAGACGATTCAATATAGACGCGGATGACTCCATACTTACAGATGAAATTAAATACATCGGTACCCCCGGTTTATACGAATTAATCTTCATGAAAAATCCTGATAGTCTCACATATACTGAAAAGGATAAATTAACATACAAGAGTATATTGTTAACAACGAACGCTCATAAACGCGACCATGACGCTAAAAAATCTGTTTTAGGAAATAAAGGATACAAATACAAGTTTGTTATCGCTCCGCTTATTCACGGCAGCAGCGCAAAAAAGATGGGTGCGGGTCGCGTACCGTCAACCATGCGAGTCACGAACGATAGAATCGATTACATTCATTGGGACGATCCAAACGAATTAGTGGATCGTCTGCGATTGCTGGACGCTTCGCGTCGAGCTGGCAACAACGCTCACGAAAACGAGATTCTATCGATAATCGAGGAGCTTCGCGAAACGGGAGCGATAGTATAAATCGAACTGTCGCATCGACGATCGCCGCAGTCGTGCGTGGAATTCGCGATGTCCGTGAGCAAATTCGGCACGCCTTTAAAAAACCGCGGCTATGACGCGAGAACCGGAAGACTACGTCCGACTATCGAATCTCTGCGAAATTACGTGCGCGATAACGCGCTGTGTCTAAGCTCTTCCGTCGAATACGACGCGAGAGAGCGCAAGATAAAGCATCTGGCTAAGCCGGAGGAGGACGCCGACGCGACGAGCAAAAGCTACGTTGAAGGAATTACGTCGCAATTGAGAAAAGACGCGGACGAAGCAGGGAAAGGCGTTATTCTACTATTCACGAGACTCACCCAGCTCGATAACGCTCTGGGTAAACGGATAGACGCTGTGGAAAATTCCGTTTCGAGAACAGAATCTAACGCTAACGCTCTAGGTAAACGAATCGATACCTTAGATAAACGAATTAATAGTTTAAGCGATCAAATCGATGTCGCAAAAAAAACAATATCGCTCAACGCTGCGGAGTCTTCGACGAAAAGCGCGAGCGATCGTAAAATACTGTTCAATCAGGGAAAAATAATACAGGAACTAACCCAAAAATCGCGCGTCGCCGCGAATTCTGCGGCTGATTCTGCGGTGAAAATACGAGAATTAGAAAATTCAACATCGCGATTGAAGAGAGACGCGGACGAGCTATCGGGGAGAGTGACGAAACTAGCGAAGATTCGCGAGACCAGCGGCGACACTCGGAGCGGCGAGCCGCTCGAGAGAGAGATCCCGCCCAACGTCATCCTTGAGAAAAAGAGAAGAGAATTATGAGCGCCGATAAACGAAGACTAGTCGAGGAATTGCACGCGCCCGCGAGAAGAAACTTTCCGCGTCGTCGCGTCGCGATACGCGGGTACGACGACCTATGGCAGGCGGATGTGGTCGAGATGCGTCCTTACGCGAGACTTAACAAAGGCCACAACTACATACTCACCGTTATCGACGCATTAAGCAAATACGCTTGGGCTATACCGCTTAAAAGCAAGAGCGCGAACGAGGTTACACGAGCGTTATCTAAGATAGTGCGAGACTCTAAGCGGTGCCCGAAAAATCTGCAAACCGACAAAGGAAAAGAATTCTATAACGCTGAAGTGAGAAAATTTGTGGAAAAGCGCGAAGTGAATCATTACTCGACGTACTCGGTGATGAAAGCGTCGATCGTCGAACGATTTAATCGCACACTCAAAAATTCTATGTGGAAATATTTCACGTTAAGCGGAACGTATAAATGGATAGACGAATTACCTCGACTCGTCGAGGAATATAACGCGCGAAAACATCGCACTATAGGTATGAGACCCGTCGACGTGACTCCAGCGATCGCCGATAAACTTTTAAATACGGTATACAGCAATATAAAAATCGCGACTCCGGCTAAATTCAAAGTAGCTGATCCAGTACGCGTCAGCAAGTTTAAGACGATCTTCGAGAAAGGCTTCACACCTAACTGGACCACCGAAATTTTTCGAATAACCAAGATACAACGAACTAATCCCGTAACGTATCTGCTGAAGGATTCGCGCGGCGAACCGATCGCCGGAGGATTTTACGAGCACGAGTTGCTGCGCGTCAACGATCCCAACGTGTATCTCGTGGAAAAGGTGCTGCGCCGAAGAGGCAACGAAGTTTACGTGAAATGGCTGGGAATGGACGAGTCGCACAATTCTTGGATAAATAAAACGGCTGTATTACTATAAAAATGTATTTTTATTAAATAAAACTACATATATTAAATACAACTATATATTAAATACAACTATATATTAAATACAACTACATATATTAAATAAAATTATTCGTTAGAAAAATAAAAATTATCGCGTTCCATACGGGTTCTCTCTCGCGCTCCATACAGATTCTTTCTCGCGCCGCTACGCGGCCGCCGCGTCCTGCGTTTTCTCTTTCGCGCTTTATACGGACTCTTTCTCCCGCTCTATATGTATTCTTCATTGCGTCGTTAAGCGAACGTCGTATCTCGCGGTTACCTTTTTTCGCGTTGCTCGATATATAATGCTTCCGAGAACATAATAAAGAGAAGATGGAAGTTTTCTCTCTGTCTAACTTGCCGCAAATCCTGCCTTAGATTTAGTAAGTTACTCCAGTCACGATTTGGAATAGCTCGCATAATCTGAGTCAAGATTCGTGGCAAATTGGACAGAGCGACGGTTTCCATTCTTTTTTATATCATGGAAATACTCGAAAAAACACGCGCGAGTCCGTCTTTCTCGCATTCCATACGGGTTCTCTCTCCCGCCGCTACGCGGCCGCCGCGTTTTCTCTTTCGCGCTTTATACGGACTCTTTCTCACGCTTTATATGAATTCTTCTTCACGTCGTTAAGCGAACGTCGTATCTCGCGGTTACCTTTTTTCGCGTTGCACGATATATAATGCTTCCGAGAACATAATAAAGAAATCACGGAAATTATTGCTCTATCTAACTTGTGGCAAATCCTGACTTAGGTTAGGATTCACCACGAATTGGACAGAGCGGCAATTTCCATGATTTTTTATTTTGTGGAAATACTCGAAAAAACACGCGCGAGTACGTCTCTCTCGCGCTCCATACAGGTTCTCTCTCGCGCTCCATACGGGTTCTCTCTCGCGCTACATACAAATTCTTTCTCGCGCCGCTACGCGGCCGCCGCGTTCTGCGTTTTCTCTTTCGCGTTTTATACGGACTCTTTCTTACGCTCTATATAAATTCTTTTATCACACCATTACGCGGACGTTGTATCTCGCATTAACCTTTTTCGCGTTGCTCGATATATATAATGCTTCCGAGAACATAATAAATAGATTGTAGAAGTTTCCAATCTGTTTTATTTCTAATAAATCTCGATGCAGATTTGGCAAGTTGCTCTCATCAAGATTTATTTGCTCTCTATAAATCTTTGGTTGGAGTAACTTGTCAAAACTAGCTCGAGATTTATTAGAAATAAAACAGGTAGGAAACTACTACAATTTTTTTACGATGTAAAAATACTTGAAAAAATTCGCGCGTCTCTTCGCGAATATTTCGTACCTTCGCGTATCCCATTTTTACTATTTTTTCTCTCGGAATATTTTATTATTTATAAAATATTATAATTATATATTATTTATAAAATATTATTTATAAAATATTATTTATAAAATATTATTTATAAAATAATCTTTATTATTTATAAAATAGTCTTTATTATTTATAAAATAAACTGTGTTTATGCTAACACTAAACTGTGTTACATTTATATTAACAATAAGTTGAAAGTTTGAACATTTTAAGAAGCATCTCCGGGAGCGTCGTAAATAGAACGGCGAACGCGCGTCTCGCGAAATTACAAAACGCTCGAGAAAAAACGCGATCTCGCGAGTTCGATCCTCGCGTTCGTTTATAAATATTCTCACGATTTTCGCGAGGCATGCGCTCGTTATTCTCTTATATCGCGCTCTCGTATTTTATTACAATAAACTATATTAAAATTGTTTAATAAAGACCCGAGGAATGTCTGGTTTCGGGGGTGTCGGGCAGAACAGTCAATGATACACACACACAAAAAAATATGAGCCGCACTTCACAATTATTCTGGCGATGAGATCTCGCTTTATTCTAGTAATTACACTAAATCTTATTCTAGGATCTTAAGCAATAGTTTTATAGTTTGTAATTGAGAACGACTGCGAAATCCGCCGAGGAATTAGAGAGAGGTTGCAAGAGAATATTAGTTCGATTTACAACGCACCGCGTGCTTCGCAAGATAACTGCGTACAAGTCCCCGGTTTCCCGAGAAGGGATAGCGCACACCTCACGCGTGTATGATTCTTTAATTTGATGCTGTTAATTTCCGGGAGATGACAATGACCGTTTGAGACAACCGAATTAGAGTTCACTTGAGCAGAGCCACGAGAATCTAAACCGAATATTCAGAGAGCGAAAACTGTTCTAAAGGCAACGTGCGTCACGATAGACCGGTACTCACAGAATGATCGAGGATTTCCGGAAGGGTCGATATCGACGCAGGAGCGCGGATAAGGTCCTGAGAGCGTGCTTATGATTGGGTGATAACATTGCGCGAGACTAGTTAGATTGATAGGACAGGCTGCGGGATTGGGTCACGGCCGCGAACAAGAGGGAAAAGGAAGAGAGAGAGAATGCTAGAGAGAAGGACTAGAGTAAGTGAGATGCCGGTGCAAAGATTGAGAAAAGGGAGCGATATTTCCTGAACATTCCGCCCGCCTTCTACAACAGCGTTGAAGAATTATGATCTTGATGATGGTGAGGCCGGATCAGTAGTTGATTGCCTTGTGAGTGAGGGTTGATCTGGTGTCATCGGAAGCACTGCTAACTTGGTGATAGGCCGCTTGAGTTCTGTGGTGGCCGTCTTGAGGGTGACCACTCTGCATAGACCGTCCGAACCAAGATGAAGTTGTGTGACCCGAGCAAGAGGCCATTTTGATGGAGGGAATCTCTCATCCGTGAGAAGTACAAGAGAGCCGACCTTGATTTGCGTGGAGGGATGATGCCATTTTGATATTGCGAGCTGACGTTGAAGACATTCAGCTGACCAACGCGACCAGAAGTGTTGGAGTTGCTGCTGAATGAGCTGCCACCGAGACAGCCTTGTGAGAGGCACTGAGGTGAGAGATGACTCAGGAATTGTTGTTGGCGCTGCTCCGATGATGAAATGCCCGGGAGTGAGGGCTGCCAGGTCTTCCGGGTCATCTGACAGTGGGCACAATGGTCTAGAGTTGAGGACTGCCTCGATTTGGACCAGAAGAGTTGTAAGTTCTTCATAGGTTAGGGCAGTCTCGCCTATAGTCCGTCGTAGGTGATGCTTGACCGATTTGACTGCGGCCTCCCATTTACCGCCGAAGTGGGGGGCTGCCGGGGGATTAAAGACCCAAGTGGTGCCGTCATGAGTTAGTAGCTGAGCGAGTTCCGAGAATTCCTTTGATCCGGCGTTGAATAACCGCCTAAGAGATGTATCTGCCCCGAGAAAATTGGTTCCACAGTCGCTAAATAGAGTTTGGCAGATACCTCGCCGTCCCGTTAACCGCCGATATGCTGCGATGAACCCCTCTGTAGAGTAGTCTGTCACTGCCTCCAGATGAACCGCCGACGTTGAGAAGCAGACAAAGATGGCTAACCAGCCTTTGTGACACTTAGCCCCTCGTCCTCGCCAAGTTTTGAGAGTGAGAGGGCCGGCGTAATCAACCCCTGTGTTGAGGAAAGGACGAGATGGCGAAATGCGAGATGATGGCAGTTGACCCATGAGTTGCTGTGCCCTTACGCCACGTTGTCGAGCACACCGAACGCAGCGGAGAATGTGAGATCTTACTGGGGCTCGGCCACCAACGATCCAGTAAGCCTGGCGAAGATATGTCAAGGTTACCTGAGTTCCGCCGTGAAGAGTCCTTAGATGAGCGTCCGATATAATGAGTTGAGACAGATATGAATCCCGTGGCAAGATGGCTGGATGCTTGCATTCAGAGTCCAATTGAGACTGTCTGAGTCGGCCTCCGAGGATGCCCGAATGATCGATGAAGGCCGTAAACTTGGCGAGAGGATGAGACCTTGACAAGTGTGCTCCGCTTGAGATTATTGTCAGTTCAGATGAGAAGTAAGCCAATTGGACTGACCGAATCCAATATAGTCGTGAACTTTCGAGGTCTGCAGGTGTGAGGGGGGTGGCCAGAGAGGACTGTGGTATACCTTTGAGGATCGCGCAACACCGTTGACAAAGAGCAGTGATCCGAAGAAGCCGTATGAGTGATGAGTAACGATAGAGGAGTTTCCAGAGGTGGTGTTGCTTTGCCGTTGAGGAGGTGAGAAGAAGACCGGGCCGTTCCTCAAGAGTCGCCGCCGAATCCGGCTGAGATGCCATGCTTGGCCAATGTTGAGGAGGCTGTGCTAACCATGAGGGACCATTCCACCAAAGATGATGCCGAGAGAGTTGAGCGGAAGAGAGGCCGCGAGAAGCACAGTCGGCTGGGTTCTCCTTGCCGGGAATAAACCGCCAATGGCCTTGAGGTACGCGTTCTTGAATTGCCGCCACTCGATTACGAACGAAGTCTTTCCAACGAGAGGGATGACTGTTTATCCAGGTGAGCGATACCGAAGAGTCCGTCCACAAGTAGATTGGTATCTCCGCGAGTTCTAGTGTTCGTTGAACATAGCTGATGAGACGAGAGAGTAGAACCGCTGCCGTGAGTTCCAGTCGGGGAATGGTGAGCCTTTTGAGAGGTGCGACCTTGGTTTTGGCGCACACTAGCGTGATGATTGGCTCCGTTGGATGAGAAATGACCTTGATATAAACCGCAGCCGCCATGGCGAGTTGCGAAGCATCCGAGAATCCATGAAGCTCGACCATGGTTGACGGCGTGAGAGACAGCCACCGAGGAATCGTGATGGAAGTCAGGTCAGACAGCTCTGAACGTAAGTGCGTCCACCGATGTCGAAGTTGCGGCGAGAGGCAGTCATCCCAGCCGACTTTTTCTAGCCACAGTTCCTGGATGAGCACCTTAGCTCTGATGATTACCGGAGATAGGAGTCCCAGAGGATCAAATATTTGCGCTACTTCTGAGAGTATAGTCCGTTTGGTGATAACGGGCCGATTGGAGACCTTGCACGAGAAGACGAACTGATCAGAGTGAGGATGCCATGTGAGTCCCAAAATTTTGCCTTGAGCGTCATCAAACAAGTGCGGCGTCGCGGCGGTGATGTCCGTAGGAAGAGCCTGGAGTAGTTCAGGATGATTGCTCTGCCACTTCGCCAGAGGAAAGCCGCCCGCCTTGCAGAGGTTCACTAGTTGGTGAGCGATGGAAGTCAGCTCCGAGAGAGTATCGGCACCTCCACATATGTCGTCAACATACCTGCCCTTGAGAAGAGGAGCGACCGCCAGAGGGTAGTTCCTACCTTCGTCTTCAACTAGTTGGAGGAGGACGCGAACAGCCAAGAAGGGAGCTGATCGGGTGCCATATGTGACCGTCGTGAGTTGGTACGGAATGATGTTGAGCTGATCATCTACCCAGAGGATCCGTTGGAGATCCCAATCGTCCGGATGAACTTGAATTTGGCGGAACATTTTGGTGATATCAGTGATAAAGATGTACCGGTGTCGTCGCACCCAGAGTAAGATATCTGAGATGTCTGCTTGGAGTTTTGCACCCGTGTGCAGAATATCGTTGAGAGAAAATCCCGTACTGGTGAGGCTGGATCCGTTAAACACCACTCGTAGTTTTGTGGTAATGCTGTCATCCTTGAGAACTCCATGGTGAGGGAGGTAGAACACCGGTGATGGCTCTGGAGAGGAAGGGGGAACCCTGACCATGTGCTGGAGCTCTTCGTACTCCAGAATGAATGATGAGTACAGATTATGATAGATAGAGTCCGTTGAGAGGCGCCGTAGTGTTCGCTGCAAGCAACGTTGGGCAGTTGACCGTGACTCCCCTAGTTGACTTGCCTGTAATTTGAGAGGGAGCCGTACGACATAACGCCCAGCACGATCTCGTGAATGCGTGGCCTTGAATTGAGTTTCACACTCCTCTTCGTCAGGGTTGAGCTGAGTGGTGGAGGATGAAGGGACCTCTTCTTGTATCCAGAACTTCGTGAGGAGGTCGTGAAGCTCATGATCCACTGCGACATGATGAGAACTATGAACTGAGGCAGTATGTGCCGAGGTCGGGCCGAGAACAATCCATCCGAAAATAGTACGTTGAGCGATGGGTTCCTTCTCAGACCTTTTGATGATGTCGGGCTGGATGAACAGCCCGTAGGAGTCAGCACCGAGGATCAAGTCTATAGGTCCGGGGGTGAGGAAATCTGGATCCGCCAGCTGGAGCCCGCGAAGGTGAGGCCAACTATATTCTGCTGTCGCTATGGACGGGAGTGATGTTGTTAGATTCTTGAGGATGTAGGCAGTAACGTTGATGGATTGCGAAGAGTAAACTGAGTGAAGGGTGAGCGGAACGACACCCCGAGTTCGCTCCGACTGAGATCCTCCAATACCGATGATAGGGATAGAGGCGTGCCGTCGAGGTATCTGGAGAGTTGAGATGAGTTGCCCGGAAGCAAAGGTGAGTTCAGACCCGGGATCGATGAGCATCCTTACCGAGTGATGAGAGCCGCAAGGTGATCTGATGGTAGCGCAACAAGTAGCGAGTAAAATTGCCGGGCGAGTGAGAATTACCGAGTGAGATTGAGAAAGGACCGAGTGCGAGAGTCACTCTGAAGCCGATGTGCTGGTGCTCTTGGATGTTGAGGCCGGCGCCGACGTCTGCGTAGCCGTGGTTGATGGTGTCACCTTATCTTGCATCGTTGACAAACGTGGGGGCGGTTGACTGTCCATGTGTATCATCGTGTGATGCTTATTGCCGCATTCTCTGCACCTCTTCAGATTTTGACAGGCGACTGCGTTATGCCTGCCCAAGCAATTAAAGCAGAGGCGCTTATCGATTACAATGTTTCGCCGTAGATGAGCAGACATATCTCTGAAACGAGGGCAAGAGACAATGTAATGAGAGCCAGAGCACAGTGCACATCCGGAAGTTTCCGAGATCCCGGAGGGGGGTGAGATGGCCACATGAGCGGTGGCCGCCGATGTCTTGCTGGTCTGTCGTAGTGGCGAGGGAGCTGGTTTTTATGCTGGAGAAGAGCTCGAGGTTCCGAACTCCATACTCTCCATGGCTCGGGCGCGCCCAGTGAGAAATGTGCGAATGTCCTTGTATGAAGGGGGGTCCGTGGTGGAGCCAAGCTTGACTTCCCAGGCCTCTCGAGTGCTTGGGTCGAGTCGCTGGACTATGAGGTGGACCAAGAGATGATCCCAGTGTTGAACAGGAGCTCCGAGAGACTCCAAGGCATTGAGCGCTTCCGTTGTGGTATTGAGAAGAGTGTTGCGCTCCTTGGCCGACCGCTGTGAGATGGTCTTGGTGCGGAATAATCGATCCACCTGAGCCGAAATGAGAAGTCGCTTATTTTCATACCGATTAACGAGAAGGTCCCAGGCTGACGCGAAGGCGTCCTCAGAAACCGGCAAATTGGAGATTAGCTGAGCGGCTTCGCCCAAGAGACTAGTCCGGAGGTAGTGCATTTTCTCCACGTTTGATATATCCGCATTCCATCCAACTAAGGAGGAGAAGAGATCATGAAAGGGCCTCCACGCTGAGAAGTCACCGGAGAATTGTGGAAGAGTGATCTCCGGAAGATGACGTCGCGCTGATGTCTGCCCGCCAATTGAGAGGTTGGCTAGCTGTGAGCCCGACAGAGGGTGAGTCCGTTCCTTCTCTTCAATCTGCATGAGTAATGCGGCTTTGGCGTCGGCATAATATAGAAGACATTGATCGTACACCCTTTTCTTGAAATAATCGTGATCCAGGAGGAGCTCCGCTTTGGATTCCGCCATCCGTTCGTGAGTGGCTTCAAACTTTTGCCAGTTGTTATCGATGAGGTCGAGCTTTACCTTGAGCATTTGGAGTTGAAGAGTGGGGAAGGTCGGTTCCTTACACTCGAGAGCCACCGACTTGATGTACGTATGCCGATTCATTTGCAGAGAGATCTTCGCTTCGAGGTTGGACATGATGATGGATGAACTCGCCGTTATCGATGAAAACGCCACTGGAAGCGACCCACGAGAGAGAAAGAGAAGTTCCGACAGACGATGAGAATATCCGAAAAATGCGAGAGAGAGGTCCGTATACCGCGCACGAGCTCACAATGTCCGAGTGAGAGAGAAGGCGCTAACGATTATAGAGACCGGTGACCGGTCGTCGTATATTCACAAAATGGCCGAAGACTGTCAAAGGAGCGAGAGAGAACGCCGTATACGTAGCGAGGATCCGTTGTCGAGCGCCCGAATCCGTCCGGGCGTCGCCGAACACGCACGAGTAACCGAGCGAGACGGATGTCAGAGAGAGAGAGTGAGAGTGCACTACGGGAGGCGACGATCGCTTGCCGAGCACCCGAATCCGTCCGGGCGTCGCCGGACACGCACGAGTCACCGAGCGCGACGGATGTCACAGAGAGAGAGTGAGAGCGCACTACGGGAGGCGACGATCGCTTGCCGAGCACCCGAATCCGTCCGGGCGTCGCCGGACACGCACGAATCACCGAGCGCGACGGATGTCACAGAGAGAGAGTGAGAGCGCACTACGGGAGGCGACGATCGCTTGCCGAGCACCCGAATCCGTCCGGGCGTCGCCGGACACGCACGAGTCACCGAGCGCGACGGATGTCACAGAGAGAGAGTGAGAGCGCACTACGGGCGGCGACGATCGCTTGCCGAGCGCCCGAGTCCGTCCGAGCGTCGCCGAACACGCACGAAGAGGATCGTTCTCGAACTTTCGCCGGTAGCACGTGGAAGCACACACTATTTTCCAAATCCGCACACAGAGTTCACCTTGAGATGTTCGTTACCGCACCCACCGATCCGGCTCGAAGGACCAAAAAATGTTTAATAAAGACCCGAGGAATGTCTGGTTTCGGGGGTGTCGGGCAGAACAATCAATGATACACACACACAAAAAAATATGAGCCGCACTTCACAATTATTCTGGCGATGAGATCTCGCTTTATTCTAGTAATTACACTAAATCTTATTCTAGGATCTTAAGCAATAGTTTTATAGTTTGTAACTGAGAACGACTGCGAAATCCGCCGAGGAATTAGAGAGAGGTTGCAAGAGAATATTAGTTCGATTTACAACGCACCGCGTGCTTCGCAAGATAACTGCGTACAAGTCCCCGGTTTCCCGAGAAGGGATAGCGCACACCTCACGCGTGTATGATTCTTTAATTTGATGCTGTTAATTTCCGGGAGATGACAATGACCGTTTGAGACAACCGAATTAGAGTTCACTTGAGCAGAGCCACGAGAATCTAAACCGAATATTCAGAGAGCGAAAACTTTTCTAAAGGCAACGTGCGTCACGATAGACCGGTACTCACAGAATGATCGAGGATTTCCGGAAGGGTCGATATCGACGCAGGAGCGCGGATAAGGTCCTGAGAGCGTGCTTATGATTGGGTGATAACATTGCGCGAGACTAGTTAGATTGATAGGACAGGCTGCGGGATTGGGTCACGGCCGCGAACAAGAGGGAAAAGGAAGAGAGAGAGAATGCTAGAGAGAAGGACTAGAGTAAGTGAGATGCCGGTGCAAAGATTGAGAAAAGGGAGCGATATTTCCTGAACAAAAATAAACTATATTAAAATAACCTATATTAAAATAAACTATATTAAAATAAACTATATTAAACGCAAATATTATTTATTACATTCTCGATATATAACGTTTCCCTCGCTCCTTATCGCGGTATTTTATAATGCCCCCACGGTAAAGTATCCATAGTTCTTGATACAATGTATCGTTTATCATCATGCGGGCTAAGCGCAACTTTCAATTCCGACACCGTATACACCTCGTGTAACTTAGATCTTATGCAAGATTGTTCGCGCCTCATCTCGATTCTTTCTCGAAGACAGCGCGCGTAATCTTCGAACGTTATCGTTCTCGCGACGACGCCGCTCTTAACACCCTTAATTTTTTTCGTATCGTCTCTACCTTCGACTCGTAGCGCGTACATCTTCGCTCTAAGCCCGACGAATTCCGTCATAATCGCGCCGGCATTCTCGTCCTTCATAACACCAGGTATTTTCTTATTAGCTAGAGGCATACCATACGCGTTGTCCACCGCGTAATCACTCGTATCAAATCTATCAATGTCGCGCTTCATATCTTCATACACATCCTCGCACTCGATGTGATAAATGAGGCTATCCGTATCGGTATACATTATTTTGCATTTATCTCGATATAACGGTAGCATATATTCATAATGAAATTCGTATAAACGAATCTTAGACACATCGAGAATACACATACCCACGTAAACCGGTTTGTAAAACTTAATCTCGAGTTTGCGCAATTCCACGGCTACGAGATTCTCCGAGAAGACGCTTCTGCTATGAAAGTTCGGCTTCGCGATCATCGCCTCCGCGCCGTATCGCCCGTCCCATCGAGTCACCAGCCGGACATCCGAGTGATTGCGCACATTCTCCATAGTCTTACCGAACACGGCGTTATTCATCAATTTGTAAAGATTTTTCTCAAACTCGTTTTTCGCGTTAATTCGTAGTCGCGTGTTTAATTCGATATATCCGCGCAGCCATGGAGATTGCGCGAATTGTAATATTCTGTGTATTCTTGTAACGCGTAATCCGTGCCGAATGCATTGCTGCAAATTGCGATAATATATTACGTAACGACTCTTATCGCACAGCGTGGCGAGAAGTTTCTCGTCACGCTTTCCGGGCGGCTTATCGCGCGTCGGGCAGAATGGCAAGTCCGCGTGAGAATCGTGAAGGTTGGGCGGATACGCAAGGTCGACCTCTAGAATGTAACCGATAGGCGAGTTCGGTCTCACAGACATTAAGTTGATACTCGTGACATCGTCGACCCATCGAAAATCTTCGTAAGGTAAAGATTGACACATCGCCCATCCGTATAAATTATTTATATCGAAATACATGAGATAAGAAGACGGTTCCGAAGGATCGTAAGTCTGCAAATACTTGTTATTAGCGCGCGCGTATCTATTGGAGCATTGACTTAGCCCGCCGCGTATCCCGCGTTCCACGAACATCACCATATCGATGTCGGTTAATAATTCGAATCGAATATCCGTGTGCTTCAAGCGTCCCACGTATATCCAGGTAACGTGTAATAGTATGCGGGATCTAAATTATAACTTCTCATACACGCGTCGCGAAAATTTTCGAAGACATCGGCTAATAAAAGAACGTCGGTTTTTAAATACAAATCGCTATAGTCGCCCAACGTTTCGACGCGAAATCGCTCCCAGACTCTTATCGCGCGCGCGTAATCGCTCTCGGATATCGCGTCACCGGTTAGCGAACTATGGAAAGCCTCGCGCGGTGGTAGACGAGTCTCAAGTAATTTATCGACGTCGTCGACGTACTCATAAGGAAACACACCTTTTCGCGCGAGAAGCTCGAAATCAGCATCGTCAAGATCGGAAAATTCCGAACGCGCGATCTTTAGCTCGCTCTTGTTAAGATACGACGCCAATTTTTCGAGACTCGCGCTTAAAAATTTGAAAGAATCCACGAAGCGCAATTTCAGGCGTTTCCCAAAGCATCCCTCGTTTGACGCATTCTCAATGTTCTTCGTGAAAGAGATATACATTTCCTTCGTTAGCGGCAATAACTCGACGCTGCCGGGAAAAGCGTTAGCCACATCTTTAATAATGAAATGCGCATCGTAACTCGATAAATCGTGAAAGAATATTGGAATTACGTAAGTCTCCTTATAATTTAAATTACAATTCGAATGCGCCGGACCTCTATACCGTCCGGTTAGATGACAGTGATCGCGCACGCGAGCGTCTTCCGATTCGAACGGTTTCTCGCATACGCGACAGTGCGTCGCGCTCATGAATCTCTCACATTCGTCCGGTGTAAGATCCACCATAGGCGCATCAATGTTGAAAATAGTCTTCGCGCGAAGCGCTAAATCGTACAATTCTTTAACAAACCACGATACACAATTCCCGCGATAGGCTTTGTATTTCGAGCCAGCATCATCGAACGCGCATCGCGCGTAATATCCAGCGCTATAGACTTTGTGATGCTGAATGATAGATGTATTCGGTGTTCTCTTCTCCTCTTTCTTCTCCAGCACACATTCGAGATCGGCGTACACCACGAATGGAAGTCTCTCCTTTCTACAGTAATTGTGAAACTCTAACCATTTGTCATCTTCAGTAGGAAGAACTATAGCGCACTCGTTCATCCTTCCATAGTCCGCGCTGTGAGCCAATAATTTATCGCTCGTTCGAAAAAAATGCATGCAGCAGCGACATAAAAAACATTTTTCAAATCGTGTATATTATCCACACTACGCGACACATTTTTTAATTCGTACTCACCGATCGCATATATGCGCTTTATGTTGCCTATTGCTCAGTTGCGATCCGATGAGTCGAGACAAATTCTTAATCCATACGAAATGCGCCGTATTATCTCGTTGCGTTGTATCGCTCAGATACAGCAGATTAATGTGTCTGTCCTTTTTATTACAAGTGAGACGCAGAGGAACGATACGGCAGCTACTTTTCCCGTCCTTCTTATCTCGAACGGTATACACATTAATAGATATGTTATTAATACGCTCGAATCTAGTAATTCCGTTTAAACTCATGGGAAACTCGATACCCTCCAGATTCAGCACCGTCGAGTAGTGAGGATACCGCGAACTTCTCTTCTCTTTCCAATTGCGATAAAGCAAATAGCCATCGGCTCCGACATTCGAGAAAGGCTCGTCGAATCGCGCCTCGCTCGCCTCTCGCACGAACTCTTCCGCGAAGCTGATCTTTTCTTTACAGTACAGACAGTCCTCTATATAACATTCGCTTAGTTCCTTCTTCAAACAATTAGGTATTTCCAAATTCTGTATATCCTCGATACTTCTAATTCGAATATTCACCACTTTTCCAGCTAGTCTCGATAAGGCACTCGGTGCGCGCTTCATCACGCCGCGAATATTCTCGAACGTACTAATATCTCGAGATCGTCGCGCCATCCTTTTATAACGAAAAAAATGGTGATAACGCGCTCCGATTAACTAAGCTGGATATTCGCTCTCGGACGCGTCTCGTCACCGGAAGCGCGTCATCGCCAAGAAACGAAAAACAACTCGCCCCGAAACGCGATAAGCGCGCTCGTAAGTAGTATAGCTAGGCGGGTTCTAACGCAGGTCCTCTGAGAGGGGGTGAGGGGCGAGGGGAAACCGGCGCGGGGGGTATGATGTCACGCGGGGGAATCGCGTCCTAACCGATGGGCGAGGGGTCCGCGGAGAGGGGGGGGAGGGGGACCGCGTCCTAACCGATGGGCGAGGGGTCCGCGGAGAGGGGGAGGGGGACCGCGTCCTAACCGATATGCGAGGGACCCGCTAACCTAACCGATAGGTGTGGGACCCGCGGGGAAGAGGGGGATCGCGGCGAAACCGATAGGCGAGGGACCCGCGAGGAAGAGGGAACGCGATGCCGCGAGGAGGCGTGGGAGAAGGATAGCGCGAGGCGTCCATATGAGCGTAAGACAAGGATAGCGTTTGCATGCACGTTGGAGAGAGATGGCGCGAGGCATGCAAGTTGGAGAGAGAGATGGCGCGAAGCATGCACTTGGGAGAAAGAGAGAGAGAGAGATAGCGCGAAGGATGCACGCGGATAATACGGCGTTCGCAAGGCGGTGTGAGAGAAATAGCGCGAGGCATGCACACGTGTAGGAAAAGGATTGCGTCCGCATTGGCGTGGGAAAAGGATGACGTTCGCATGCATGTGGGAGATAGAGAGAGACAGCGCGAGGCATGCATGGACGTGGGAGAAGGAGGCGCAGAAGTAATTGACATTTTTTTTTAAATATAATAATAATAATAATATTTATTTAAAATTTATGTTTAATATAATTGTGTGTATGTGTGTGTGTGTGTGTGTGTGTGTGTGTGTGTGTGTGTGTGTGTTTAAAAATATATATATATATATATAAAATATAAAAATATAAAAATATAAAATATACAAAAAGATATAAAATATGTATAATATAATAATAAGGCGACGCTCCATCTGAAACAGAAAAAATACAAGTCTTATTAGTATAAGAATTTAATTTTTATAAATCTAATATAAATTTTTAAAAAATATATACTTACAATATTCACCATACTTCAATCTCATCATATGGCTCGAGGCCGAATAATTTCCGAAGATTGAAAATGTTTGGCCAAATCGCATGTAGCCTATAGGCGAATCGAGCGCGATCGATGATGTATCAAAATCGGATACATCGTCGACCCATCGAAAATCTGCATAGGGCAAGGGTTGACACATTGCCCATCCGTACAAATTATTTACATCAAAGTACGTGAGATACGTTGAAGGTTTCGATCGATCGTACGATTGCATATACTTGTTATTAGCATGTGCGTATCTGTTGGAACATTGAAACCACCGCGTATTCCGCGTTCGATGAATAAAACCATGTCGATATCCGTAAGCAATTCGAATGTAATATTCGTATGCTTCAACATGGCGTCCCACGTGTATCCGGGAAGAGTATAGTAATACGCGGGGTCGAGCCCATAACTTTTAATACAACTCTCGCGGAAATTTTCAAAAATGTCTGCTAATAACAATACATCAATTTTGAGATACAAATCGCTATATTCGCTCAGCGTTCGAATGGAGAACCGCTCCCACACGTTCTCGGCGTGCGCGTAATCGCTCTCGGATGTTGTGTCACCGGTCAAGGAACTGTAAAATGATTCGCGCGGTGGTAAACACGTATCTTGCAACCTGTCGACGCAGTCAATATATTCGTACGGAAAGACGCCCTTCCGTGTTAATAAATTGAAATTGTCATTTGATAAATTTTGAAATTCAGATTTTAAAATTTTGAGTTTGTCTTTATTCAAGAATGATGCCAATTTATCGAGACTAGCTGTGAGAAATTTATACGAATCGATAAAACGCAATTTAATATGATTTTGTGATTTCTCTCCGCCAAGTTTAACATTTTTCGTAAACGATATATATTTTTCTTTTGTTATCGGAAGTATTTCAATTTCCCCTTCGAACGCTGTAGCTATTTCTTTTATAATAAAATGTGCGTCGTAACCGGATAAATTATGAAAAACTATTGGAATGCAAAAAGAATCTTTATAATTTAAATTGCAATTTGAATGCGCGGGACCTCTGTACCGCCCCGTCAGATGACAATGATCGCGTACGCGTATATCGTCTTGTACAAATGGTTTCTCGCATATATGGCATTGTGTCGCGTTGTGAAATTTTTCACATCCATCAGATGTTAAATTTATCATGGGGACATTAGCTGATAAAATACTTTTTACACGCTGCGCTAAATTTTTTAGTTCTTCGACGAACCATGATATGCAATCGATATCGCGACGGGAATGATACGCGGATAACGAATCGTCGTACGAGCAATGTACATAATAAGCTATACTAAATACTTTATGATGTTGGTAGTTTCTCTCTTCCTCCGTCTTCTCCAAAACACACTCCAAGTCGGCGTACACGACGAAAGGAAGCCGCTCCTTCCGATTATAGTTGTTGAACGTGAGCCACTTGTCCTTATCGCTCGGTAATCGGATAGCGCACTCGTTCATCTCTCGACAGTCCACCGTATGTGATTGTAATCTGCCATTCGAATCAAAGTAGTGCAAACATCTGTAAAAAGAAATACTTTTTTATTTTTTGTTGCATTATATCTACAATGTGATTTATTAAATATATACGTACCGATCGCAAATATATATTTTTGACCATTATGTTTGCTCAATTGCGAGCTCACAAGCCTGGATAGATTCTTGATCCACGCGAAATGTCCAACGTTGTTGTCTTCAATGTACAGCAAGTTGACGTGTTTGTCTCTTTTCAGCTCACTCAGACGTATCGGGACAATGTTCTTTTCCTCGATACTATATACATTGATTGAGATATCGTTGGCAAGTTCGAATTTTTTAATTTGATTCGCAGTCACTGGAAACTCAATGTCTTTGAGATTCAGCATTGTCGTATAATGAGGATACGAAGATTCCCGACCCACGTTCAATTTAGCTGGATGTAGAGCGGCGACCACGGACCACGCGAAACACGCATTGTCGTTAGATTGCACGTTGATCACCGCTCTCTTCTTTATTATCGCCCGCGGTAATTTTATATGACATCCCGCGCGCAAAGGATTATATTTATTTATATTTACAGTTACATCGAGTATTCGCGATAATGCCCACCCGCTTTCGCGTTCCTGAAATTCTTCGAGCAATGCTAGAGTGGGCTCGACAACGCGCCGCTCGTACCATTCGCGTAAATCGGATGTGCGAAAGAGTTCATAGTTTCTCGTATTGATACTTTTATTTTCGCGTTTATCACCCGTCACAAATTCACCATTGAACACTGTATTAATTTTCACGTTAAAGTGTTTTTTCATCACAGTTTGCACATGTTCGAGCACAATGTCTTTGGCATCCTCGAAAAATTGACGAGGCTCGATGTGATTATGATTTATAACCGCACCAGTCAATATGCGGCTCTAGAACGCCGTATCGATCTCTCGCCAAATCAATCCGTGTTGCCGCGTGCTGCATCCTGCACCCGCATGTACAAAACGCGTGCGTAACGAGTTCTTCAATCCCTCGAGCCGTGCGATTCGGGCAATCAGCGATTGTCGAATCCCGATCGATAATCGTGGACGTTTGATTCGACTTTGCTCTTCCACCGATTCGATATATTCGTCGCATCGTTGCTCCCACGCAACGTACTCCTCTATCGAATTCACCCATGTAGATTGCTCGCGCAGATTTCGTTCGGCACTGTTTTCCGCCATATTTCCAAATTTATGCTAATAATTTTTGCTGACAAGATGCGCTTATTAGTAGCTCTTGTCTCGGAACTCTTGGCGAAAATACTGACAGGGTGTGCCTCTTTACCATGATTTTATATTCTATCTTGATGTCTCTTTCTATCTTGTGTATCAACTAAATCTTTATTTCGCGGTTTGTCACGTACATTTTGACTAATGTCGATTATTGCATTTTTGTCGTCTAGAGACGATGTCATCTCAGCCAAGATGCATCGCGAAAGTTTCAAATTACATGCTGCTGTCCAAGTATGTTAGTGCAATTTAACCATGAGGATTATCCTTACATTTCACGATTTTGTCATGTTTTGACACGCGCGTTTGAATTCTGATATCTAGGATGATGTCATTGCGAAGCAGCCACACATCGGCGTTTGAAAGTTTTATATTACGTTGCATTTTTTGTGCATTCCGCTTCACGATTTTTGTCATGTTTTGACAGGCGCGTTTGAATTCTGATATCTAGGATGATGTCATCGCGAAGCAGCCGCACATCGGCGCTTGAAAATTTTATATTACGTTGCATTTTTTGTGCATTCCGCTTCACGATTTTTGTCATGTTTTGACACGCGCGTTTGAATTCTGATATCTAGGATGATGTCATCGCGAAGCAGCCGCACATCGGCGCTTGAAAATTTTATATTATGTTGCATTTTTTGTGCATTCCGCTAAATCTCACACCTGGGGGTGATGTCATCGCGAAGCAGCCGTACATCGGCGCTTGAATGGAAAAATTGAAAAAAATATCGCGTCGGCAATAATCCCCACCACATTGCAATTTTGCAACGCTAATACATATTTTAAATATGTTTAATACGTTCAGTATTGCATCGACCACTTGTGTGAAAGGTTCATATAAAATGTATCCTACTGAAGGAAGCCTCATGAATTATTACGTTCCGATTCAAGATGCTGATGAAACTTCATCGTGTAAGAAGAAGAAATGTAACAAGTAAGTTTTAATTAACTTAAAGAATTTTTTATACTTTTTAAATATTTTTTACACCTTTTAAATATTTATATAAATAATATTTTTTTTACTCCCTAGCATTTCATCCGAGCCTCGTCGTGCGGTTCGTATACTCAGAAGACGATACGCCTTAACCCCGACGTCATACAAATATTTGGACATTGGAATAAACGTTGGAGCTGTATCTTGCGTGGAGTTGATTCTCGGCGATAATCGGGGCAATCAAATAATATTGCCTTTTGAAACATGGAAATCGCTGATGCAGAAACATTGAACAGCTTCTACAATCGACTGAAATCCCATTGCGGGTCCGAGATTTAACATTCGAAGTGGTTAAAATATCTAATTCGAATATTATAAAAATAGGATTATCCAATAATTCTTTATATATGAAACCGCCAACTCTATTCTATTTATTCGATTTTGAAAAATGCATAGATCATATGTATTACTGGCTATGCGAAAATACGCATATTGTAAATGAAAAATTCAAACAATTTGTAACTGTTTTACAACGTAATAATATCGCTAATGTATGCGACGCTGCAAAAGCGATACGTGAAAGTGATATGTTTAACGGCGAATCGCTCATAGATTACGAGTTATTGACATGTGCTGTAAATGATATTCTTCACGATGCTTGTAATAAATAAGTTATTTTACTATTTATCTGTGAATTTAATTATTTAACCCATCCTTTATGTATGAATAAAAATTGTGTAATAGATATGTACAGTCTGCAAATTAAATCTTTCTCTCGACATACTCTGCTTAAGATGTAGAAAAGTGATGAGGTAGATGAGACATGATACTCCAGTTAGAAGAAGACAAAAGATATGAAATTAAAATATATAATCGGGAGGAGTGTGCAACGTTATAGTACGCAACCGTCTACGCCCTTACGACGATCTTAACAATATGTGTTATGGCTGACGAAGAAGTTATAGTTATCGATGATGACGAGGATATCATTCTCGAAGATGACAACTTGATGGCATTTGAGAATTTGTTGGACGATTCATCAGACGAAGATCGCGTACTTTCGGAGGATTCCGATTACAATAGTGATTGCGGTATTGATATTATTACGGACATAAAGCAACGTACTTTAAACCGAGTTGAAATAAATAGTTTAGGTGCGGTGAAAATGTGCTGTATATACTTTTATTATAAAAGTGACGTCAACGAAAAATTTTGCACAGACTGTTTTATGCGAATTTCAGACTTATTTTCGAATATTCGTGTTGTGCGAGAACATGAAAGTGCAATTTATGCACTAATCCTGGGATCGTCTTGTGCAGAGTGTAGAAAACCGCTGTATCAGATAATGCCCTGCAATATGTGTCCAATTTGCATTGTATAAGCTGGACAAAAACTTGTGTTGTGAAAAAGACTTGAATTGGAAATATGGAGAAACCCAAATTCATTGCGCGATTAGAACAATATCTATGGGAGTTTTACATAGAGGTGGACTCGGCGTGTTCATGCGTGTTATGGGAAAGAACGTGCCTTGAGTGTCTCGAGTGGTTGGAAAAACAGTACCGACTCGCGATATTACAACAGAGGCGCGGAATTCAATCGCTGTTTGGCAGAATCGCGCGACTTGAAAGTTTAAGACATTCGTTGCGCAAACGTTACAAACCCATAGATGTCCGTGTCCCGGCGCTGTCTACAAACACTCCCGTGACTTCACTTGTACAAATGGTACAAAGCCGAGAAATCGGCTTGAAGAAATCTAATACAATAGATTTGGATCATCGTCTGAGAGATCATGAAGAAGTGATGTACAAGGAATGGGATTTTGATATATAAAACGCAGCTGACGTCTCGTTATGAACCGCATTGAAATACTCGAAGAATTAATTGTAAGTATCTATTTTTTAAAAATTTTATAATATATTAAATATTAAACATTAAATTAGTATACTAATAAGATTTCTTACTGTTTCAGATGGAGCGCCGCATTATTATTATTATCATTATTATTTTTATTATTATTTTGTTATTATTTTTATTTTTATATTTTTATATTATATATATATATATATATATATATATTTTAAACACACACACACCCACACCCACACCCACACCCACACCCACACCCACACCCACACCCCCCCCCCCCACACACACACAATTATATCATATACAATTTTTTGAATAAATATTATTATTATTGTATATATAAAAAATGTTGATTATTTCTGAGCCTCCTTCTCCCACGTCCATGCATGCCTCGCGCTGTCTCTCTCTCTCTCTCCCACATGCATGCGAACGTCATCCTTTTCCCACGCCAATGCGGACGCTATCCTTTTCCTACACGCGTGCATGCCTCGCGCTATCTCTCTCACACCGCCTTGCGAACGCCGTATCATCCGCGTGCATGCCTCGCGCTATCTCTCTCTCTTTCT
The DNA here is from genome assembly GCA_009859135.1 of Formica selysi. Lineage (NCBI taxonomy): Eukaryota > Metazoa > Arthropoda > Insecta > Hymenoptera > Formicidae > Formica > Formica selysi. The sequence continues at coordinate 85,637 of WHNR01000052.1, read as the reverse complement.
CCCAAGAGCATGCTTCGCGCTATCCCTCTCCCAAGTGCATGCCTCGCGCCATCTCTCTCCAACGTGCATGCAAACGCTATCCTTGTCTTACGCTCATATGGACGCCTCGCGCTATCCTTCTCCCACGCTCATAGAATATCATTAGCGCTATCTCTCTCACACCTACTCGCGGACGTCTCGCGACGGTTAGGTTAGGTTAGCGGGTCTCTCGCCTATCGGTTAGGACGCGGTCCCCCTCCCCCTCTCCGCGGACCCCTCGCCAATCGGTTAGGACGCGGTCCTCCTCCCCCTCTCCGCGGACCCCTCGCCCATCTGTTAGGACGCGATTCCCCAGCGTGACGTCATACCCCCCCGCGCTGGTTTCCCCTCGCCCCTCACCCCTCCTCAGAGGACTTGAGTTAGAACCGGCCTAGATACACTACTCAAATGTAAATAAACAAATTTTATTTGCTTATTATATTTAATTTTCCGTAATTAATTTATATATATATATATATATATATATATATATATATATATATGCGTTTGTGTGTGTGTAATAAGAACAATAAAATTTAATATATCTATATACATGGTATCCCACCAAAAGTGGCCATCCTCTTTTATCTTATAAATTACAGGAGATAAATCATACGAAATATTTATCAAATTTATGCTTTAAAGCGAACTCCATTGTGAGCATAATGGTTGTTAACAAAAACTATAACGAACGGAAAAGTATGCATAATTTTTTTATAAGAATATAAATATTTTGATATAATAAAAGTTGTAGTACTGTTTAAGACAAATACAATCCTGTATGATGAATATTTTACGTATTATACGAGTGTGCCCGAATCAGCTGATTGTGAGCTGAAGACCGTTCGGTGAGGCGCGGCGCGCGCGGTAAGACGAGCGAGAGTCGAACAAGTGTAAACACGGCAGGTCGGAATCTCAAGCCGCTGCACTGATTTCCTATGAATTCTATTTACAGAATAACGGTGCCAGTATTTCGAAATATATTGATATGCTTCGCTATGCTAAATTAATATAATGTATACGAGTTTTATCAATTTGAAATCTCGCAGGTGACGTATACCTTTTTACTTTCGATTGCACGATATGGCCAACTTCTGACTCTCATCATTATTATGATCAAACGACAACATGATTATACGTCAATCTGTAATGCACGAATCACAAATTGACTATATCGTGGGGCCGAAAGCGAAAAAGTAGATATCGCCCACAAAATTCCAAGCCCATAAAACTCGTAAAATATGTAAAAAATTTACATCGTGCAGCATTGTATTTATCTCAAACAGTACTACAACTTTTATTATATCGAAATATTCATATTATTATAAAAAAATTATGCATACCTTTCCGTTCGTTATAGCTTTTGTTAATAACCACTAATGCTCACAATAGAATTCGGTTTAAACTATTTAATTTCATATATATTTGTTAGGATCTTCCTCTTTTAGTTTAAAATATAAAAGAAGTTGGAACACCCTGTATAAAATAAATTGTTCATGTAAAAAATTGTTTATATTATTTTTATCAAATAATTAAATTCTCGATATTTTGTTTTAAAATAACATTATTTTATCTTTAATTCTAAACTTCAATCAAATTTTAATTTAATCTAATAATTTGATTTTTTCTCCCCATATTAATTCATTTATTATATAATTAATTTATTACAACGTATTTTTAATATAAATAAAAAATTGATATTTGTTTTTATATATCATATTCATATGACAATACACATATATAAATGTTTTGAAAATGTAACATAAAAATGATATTTTAATAAATTTACAATTACTATTATATATACACAAACATATGCACACATATAGATAATATATAACACACATATAGTATGCTCGGATCAGAAAGAGATGGACAGAGAAGAATGGGCAAAGAGAAAGAGGATATGAGTGTAAGTGAGCAAATGTCTATACAAGTGCCAAAAGTAAGAAAAAAAGGAAATAGTTGGATCTTTCTCCGTAGCAATACTTTATGCTCACTAATGTTTAGCGACTGATGTGAATTATTAATCGATATATCGTTGTACAGCCATTCCCTGGCTTACTCATTCCTATTCTCTCTCTCTCTTTCTTTTTTTGCCCATGTCTGTCCATTTCTTTATAACAAAAATACTATATGAGCACTAAATACTATGTGCATCATATACATTGTGACGTTGCCGTCTCGCGCGCGTCCGCCGAGTCCCTCTCCGATCGAAAAAGCGCGGGCTAGAGGGCCGCGCCAGTCGAATAATTGCGAGAACCGTACCGTTACCTCCAGACAGGCGTCATTAATTGAGATTTCGAGCTTAATATTAATTCCGTTTATTATTTCTTTTTGTATGATGATTTGAGTTGGGAGTTTCACCGGAAGAAAGAGCGGGAAGTCGCTGAAACATCACGGAAAATACAATCGGCGATCAAGGACGACCTTAGAGGGGCAAGAAGCCAGCAATCCGGGAATTCAAAGCATCTAACGTCAGGCTACGTCACGACAGGATCAGGACCCGCACACGTGATGCGCGACGCACGGGACAGCGAGAAAATCCTCGCGCAAGGACTCAGGCCCGTGCGGATCCGGTCCCCGCGGAGAGACTGCAATCCTGCACCCGATGGCGTGACACGGCCCCGGGAAAAGACGAAAAGAGGGGTGGCAGCGATACTTCCGGCCAAGCCGTTCGCCCTAGACCTCGCGACGGCCCCGCGGAAAGGGCCCCAGCGAATTATTGTTCGAATTACCGGGGGCGCGCGCACCCCCGTTACGACCGTGAGCGCGCCGCCCGCCGACCACAGCGCGTGATAACGCGTGATTGGCCGCGATAATACGCACCCCGTGTGCGCAGCCCCGGCTGGCCCACAGGTATCGATTCTGGATCGCGACGATCCGGGATCAGACTGGCGTGAGCTCGCGTGCGGAACAGCGATTTTGATATAGAAGCGATCTTGAAAGGCGAGAGCAAGCGAGAGCGATTGCGGCCACGGACGGAGAGGACCTCGGCGATCTCCAAGGGCGGACTATCTGTGAGCGGGAGGACATCGTCACCCCGAGCCGTTCCGACGGGAAGAGAAGTACCGGTGAGGTTATCCTCCGCCATATTCGCCACTCGCGATCGCGCCCGAAATCGTTTCGTTCTGTCGTCGTCGCCGTGAATTCGTACTTTGGTGTACGGGCTAAACCCGATTCTTTAGTGTAGATTTTCGCGTCACGGCCACGTCGCCAAGCGATTCGAGCCCCGGAGCCTCGAAAGTATCGGTTTCCGCGGATCGAGACATTACCTCGCGTTTTTAATGAACCGTGTGTCGTCTCTCTGGAGATTCGGATACCGTAGATTATATTTGCGTTGGTTCTCGCACGTCTAGCGTTTAAGTCTCATTCGTGCTGTATGTCGGTCGTTTGAGTGTGAGTGTGATTCGCGTCAATTTGTTATATTACTTATAAAATTTGCGTGCACGTCCGGTGCAACTTTCCTTCACGATTATTGTACGGGTTACGTGAGAGTGTGAATCGCGTAAATTCGACGTATTATGTCGGTTGTAAAGCACCGCGTCTCGAAATTGTAAGCGCGTTTTGTGAGTTTCCTCGCGATTCTTGCATGAAATTCAATTCTGCGTAAAATGTCCGTCCGAAATCGAAGCATGTCCGCGTTGTAATAATTGCCTGTTAATCTTAAGTTGCGTATTAATAATTTAGCGGTAATAGCGGGCGATAAGGTCGCCGTTGGCGAGGTGATATCGAGAATTGATTCGGACTTGCGCCCGAATTATAGACGAACGTAATAATCAATTTCTTCGCAGTGCGAGGCGTAATTCAAGCCGAGCGGACATTCCGGCCGATCTAACGGGTCGGTCTCGGCGTACGCATTACGGGGTTTCGCGCCCCGCGTCTAACACCCAGTCTCGCAGCCGCGTTTCTCTTACTGCAGCCGTATATCCGCGCGGTTTATCATTACTATTCTCGAGGAGTTGCGGCTCCCGCTATTATAATAAATCTGTTAATTTCCTTGTTTAATTGGCGAGTTTCTTTTCAGTTGTGTTTGTCGTTTCCGTAATTGTCGCCTCTTGCATAAATTATCGCGTTCGATCAACACTCGCCCTGCCCCTCTACCGTTAGGCGAGCTAGTCAGCCCGTAGCGAATTCCAACAAATTTCTTTCGCGTTTATTTCGCGCTTATTTCGTGTTTCGCGAATTGATACGTGAAAGATCGTATCTGGCGCCCAAGTTCGATTCTCGCGATTATCTCTCGGATCTCGTCACGGTACGAGCGGAACTCCTAACATCCCGTTCCCACCTGGCGCGTGGATCTTTTTCTTCGTTTTCCCGTTTTTGTCAACGACCATTCCGCATCTCCCGTTCGGCGAATTAGCTCCTGTTCGTCGGCGCAATTTACACCCGCGCGACGGAGAGAACGAGTCGGCGGCCGCGTTTATCGCTCAGCCGCGAGACGGTAGGAAAAGTCGTCGCAACATATAATGTGTATGTTCATGTATATACAGTAATAATTCTAAATTCTATTTAAAGATTAATTCTATGTTACAATTGTTTTATACAAATGTCTTTATGTTGTTTTCAATTTAAGAATTGCTTTAAAGATATAATCGAAAAATAAAAAAAGAAATTTGAAATATTACATTTTTATATAATATTACATTATCATACTTATATTTTTGTGTAAATTGCACGGAAAAAAATTCGATAATATCTAGCGACATATTAGTATATAGTATACATTAAAACAATTCCTTCTAGAATTATTGTATATAAATATACTAACCTTTTGACTCTTATTCTTTTTAAAGAAAGTCTGCGGGCAAAGCGAGGCAAGCGTCTCTCATTACATTTTCGCCCCATTATATGAACACACTATAACTACACAAACACAACACTCGTTTTTTTAAATTCAACGCGTTATAACGGTTGAGCACACTTTTGCGGTTATCTCTCGTTACGCGTATGTACACAACACGCGCGACTGAGACTGAGACTGAGTACTGCCGCGCACTGATATTATCGCATGTGCCTGCCTGTGTGCGTGTGAATAGTACAGTCGACTTATTCCCCGATACGTACATACATACTTAGATACATGCATGCTACAAATATCGCGTAATAATAAAAACAAATGCGCATATATATATATATATTTATATATATATATAAGATATATATATCTATATATATATATATCTATATATAAGATATATATATATATATATATATATATATATGAGGAGTGAAGTGAGGGGGGGATTTAAGGCGGGAGGAGGCACGAACCAAGCATCCATCTCTTCCGTGGCAGCGGCACTGTCGTGTCTGTGTAGGGCGTTTACACACTTCCTCAGCCCGACAAATAATTGTTAGAAAACAACATTTGCGGATCTGAAAAAATATGCGAGGTACAAGTGGCTGAATCGGGAATCGAACCCGAGTCTTTCGCTTTCCGGGCAACTGCTCTTACCACTGAGCTATTCAGACCTCGCACCTTACGCCACTCTAACACAGTACATACGACTCCAGAGCGATGTTGGAATCTCGCTCAATGGATGCAGTGCCGATTGCCACGGAGAGACGACATCCCCAGCACGTCTCCAGAGCGGTCCAATCATATCAAACGATTGAAAATTGGCGCCCGTAGCCGCTCAGCGATGAGTCTTGACTCGTCACCAGTATGAATGGAAGCCTCCTCGAGTAGTCCATCCTAAACCACTACGCCTAAGCAGCCCCCTCTTCTGCTCCCAATTAATAATACGATCTTCCACCGTCACCACGTGGTGGATCTAGTGGACAGATTACCAGCACTTACGCTGGCGCAGATGTACACCGCAGAGTGAAGTGAGGGGGGGATTTAAGGCGGGAGGAGGCACGAACCAAGCATCCATCTCTTCCGTGGCAGCGGCACTGTCGTGTCTGTGTAGGGCGTTTACACACTTCCTCAGCCCGACAAATAATTGTTAGAAAACAACATTTGCGGATCTGAAAAAATATGCGAGGTACAAGTGGCTGAATCGGGAATCGAACCCGAGTCTTTCGCTTTCCGGGCAACTGCTCTTACCACTGAGCTATTCAGACCTCGCACCTTACGCCACTCTAACACAGTACATACGACTCCAGAGCGATGTTGGAATCTCGCTCAATGGATGCAGTGCCGATTGCCACGGAGAGACGACATCCCCAGCACGTCTCCAGAGCGGTCCAATCATATCAAACGATTGAAAATTGGCGCCCGTAGCCGCTCAGCGATGAGTCTTGACTCGTCACCAGTATGAATGGAAGCCTCCTCGAGTAGTCCATCCTAAACCACTACGCCTAAGCAGCCCCCTCTTCTGCTCCCAATTAATAATACGATCTTCCACCGTCACCACGTGGTGGATCTAGTGGACAGATTACCAGCACTTACGCTGGCGCAGATGTACACCGCAGAGTGAAGTGAGGGGGGGATTTAAGGCGGGAGGAGGCACGAACCAAGCATCCATCTCTTCCGTGGCAGCGGCACTGTCGTGTCTGTGTAGGGCGTTTACACACTTCCTCAGCCCGACAAATAATTGTTAGAAAACAACGTTTGCGGGTCTGAAAAAATATGCGAGGTACAAGTGGCAGAATCGGGAATCGAACCCGAGTCTTTCGCTTTCCGGTCAACTGCTCGTGAAGTGTGCGCTATCGCATACTACCAGGCGCGTGGCTCACCGACGTGCGCCCGGCTAAAGATCGGCGCTGATTGGCCAGATATTTATTAAGCCTTTATTTATTAAGCCTATATTTATTAAGCCCTTTATTAAGCGTTATAAAAAAAATGGTTCAGGACTTTTCGACTCAGTTTGATCCAATCTATTTCCACCTTTCGTTTGGCTACTTACATGTCGGACACCCTGTATATATATATGTCATCTTACTATAGAAAATCAGATGTCTGTATTTCGCATTTTATATATCCGAAAATAATTTTAATGCATTAATTACATTATTGTGATTAAAATGACACGTCGTAAAATATTAATAAATAATATTTTCATGTATCGAATTAATTATAATCAATATAAAAATAATTTTTTTGTTCGTTTACAGAATATTCCTTTATAAAGATGCGCATTTGTTTTTATTATTACGCGATATTTGTAGCGTGCATGTATCTAAGTATGTATGTACGTATCGGGGAATAAGTCGACTGTAAACTGTAGGAAAGATGCCCGCGCGATGCTGGAGAACCGACAAAAGTGAGAGCGAGGAAGAATAAAGGAGCAAGCGAGATGACAAATATCGAAGAGTTTCGCTCGCGAGATTTGCTTCATCTGTCATCTTTCACATTTATATGTCATCTTACTATAGAAAATAAAATTTTTGTATTTCGTATTTTATATATCTGAAAATAATTGTAGTGGATTAATAACATTTCAGTGAGTAAAACATTTTGACATCAAGCACGGCATAAATCGGATTATTTTTACTGAAATCATAATTTTAATTACATAATTGATTAAAAATTATCATTCTTCTGGGATCATAGTGTTTCATGTCATTTTCATCGGCAAAATTTTATTAATGTATTACAATTATTTTGGACATATAAAATAAGAAAATAATAATTTTAAAATATTTTGGGCAGGTTACAGCCATCCGATATAAGACTTTCAAATTTTCACTGGGAAGACAGGAAATCTTTTACACAAGCCGTAAAGTTTCTGTGATACTAATAGATGATTTATATACATATTTGATGCATATTTGTAACGGGTGTACTTTTTATGAGCTCGCGGATTCGCTCGGTCGTGATCAGGGCTCGTAGAAAGTATTGAGACACACGAGGTACTTAAAATATAAAGAAATGTTACTTTATTATCCTCTATCGGCGCGGAATAATAATACAGAACTGCCCCGCGGTGCGGGTGAGCGGCGGATAGTAATGCGTTACTGACGGGGCGCGGCTGTTATCAATTACGCGAGTCTGACAATGAGATGCGGTGTAGTATACGCAACGCGGATATAAACACGCCAGGTAGGCGGCGCGGGGCGCGTGGTCGGTTTGTTGTGACGGCGCGTGGTTCACAAAAACGTGTGAATCGGTTTAAATCGCCGAGACGATTTCTTATGCGTATACGGTACTATTTATATCGCGTATTCCCAGATGTTATGGGATGCGTGCGATATCGAGAAATCTCGAACGGGCAGCGAACTCGCTGTTCCTTGTTCGCACGCGGAGTACGGATTGACCAACGGTGTTGAGAAAACTCAACGGGGTGGCGAACTGGCCAGCCCACGGTTCGTATGGTCGGATCGGTCGGAAGTTAGATCGTTTCTCGACAACTCTCGAGAGAAGCGATCTCGGATTGTGAAGGATCGTAAAGCGGTTCGGAAGCCGAGAATGCTCGGCGGAGGCTGCGAACTCGTCAACCTCACGTTCCGTCGTGTTTGCGATTTATTAGGATCGGATCAGGCAAGTCTCGAGCGTACAGCTCGAGCGGATTCGGTTTCTGGTACGATTCTGGTGCCGGGATCTAAAAAGGCTGCCGTTATATACCCGAGCGATTAACGGTACCCGCGTCGTTCGCCCCCGGGTGGGGATAATGACGTTTTGTTTTTCGGCAGGTAATTCGGTAATACGTCACCTCCCCTGGGCGAAACGGCGCGGCGTTTCGGCGGGTGTCGCTCGGGCGTTCACGGCAGCGCTCGGCGGTATTCGGCTTTCCGTAGCTCGGCGGCCGTATAACGGCCGTACGGTTGTTTATCGCAACGGCGGTGTTTAATGTTTGAAAATGGGCGCTCGGCGCCTCTGCCCCTGCCCGGCCGATGTTCGCCGGGCGGCAGACTTCCGGTGGTCTACTGCCGGGTAACAATGAGTCACAATGGGGGGTGCATTGTTACATCACCCCCCCCCCCCCGCCTACTGTGCCTGAATTTGAGGCACCCTACTACATTTTCCGGCGGTAGAACAGCTTGCCGGCTGCGTTAAAACGCATGGTCCATCGCCCTTGCGGTATCCGGACCTTGTATCGCCGGGACACGTGGACCGCGAAATTCGGAATCGGCGCTACTAGTCCCGGCTCGAGTTCCACCATGATCGGAGGTGGCGGCGCGGGCCCTATCGGGACCAGGATTTCGGGCATGGGGGAGCGGGTGGTGTTTCCCCCGTTGTTCGTTCCTCCGGTGCTGGCTCCTGGCCCGATGGCGACCTTGGTCGCTTGGCTGGCGGCCTCATCGGTCTCGGCGTTGTTCGGCGCCGGATGCAGGCGGTTAGCGGCGGCGGCGGTGTGGCCAACATGGCCAGCTTCCGCTGGTTTGTCTTGTCGGATCGCTGGATGGCGGTGCCGACTTTCGGTGGCCTAGGTAGTGGTGGCGGTCGGACGATCGGTCGTGCTTCTAGCACGCCCGGGCCGTATGGCGGCTCGGGCTCTCCCAAGATTTCGTTTATGGCTTCTAAGATGTCTTTCTCGATGTTCATCTCGAAGGCTTCTGAGCTCGTGATCTTTTCTGGTTGTTCTCTTTTCCTCGGATTTCTGCTTTTTAATCTGTGGTGGGGTTGTTTTCCTCGACGTCTTCTTCATCTTCCCCGTCATTGTTTTCGTTAATATTGTTGTTATTGTCTTCCGGATCCTCTGGTTCATCGTTGTTGTCATCGGTGTTATTGTTTTTATTTTCGCCGGGAGCGGGTTTCAGATCTTGTAGATGTATGTGACGATACCACTTCCCGCGTTTGCTCCGGAGATCGACGATTACCGGCGAAATAAACGGACGTACTTCGAGCGGCCCGATGAACTTTGGCGCGAGTTTTGCATTAAATGCGTTTGCTCTGTTGGATAGCGGGTAGTTCCGTTTCCAAACATATTCGCCTAGCTTTGGTCGCCATTCTCGCCGTCGTAGATCGTAATAACGTTGTTGTCTCTGGAACCCTCTGGCCAAGTTGATGCGCACGACTTCTTCAGCGTCTCGTAGTTGTTGTCGGACGATGTCGGGTTCTGGGGCCTCCGTAGGTGTTGGGAGGGCGGGGGCGGGTGGTACTAATTCGCGACCGTGATTTACATATGCTGGTGTGTATCCGGTGGCGTCGTGCGTGGCGGTGTTGTACGCGAATTGTAGCGCAGGGAGACGTTCGTCCCATTCGCGGTGGTCGCGATCGACGTATTGCGCTATCATTGTTTTTATTGTTCGGTTCGTACACTCCACCGGATTACAATGTGGAGCGCGGACGGGTGCGGTGCGGTGTTCTACATTGAAAGCTTCAAGCCTTTCTGTTAGCGGTGCGGATTTGAATTGCGTCCCGTTGTCGGAGATAATAATATCGGGACGACCGTGTCGCAGGATTACGCGCTCCGTGATCTCGCGCGTTATGGCTGGTGCCGTTGCTTTTCTTAATGGCACGAGTTCTACCCATTTTGAAAAACGGTCTTGCATGACCAACAGCCACACGTGCCCGTGACGCGATCGTGGAAGCGGGCCCACAAGGTCGACTGTGACATGTGCCCACGGTCGTGTGACGTTGGTCGCATGCATATTTCCGGCCGGTTTCTGTTGCAACGGTTTATGTGCCAGGCATTTCTGGCACTGTCGTACGTATCTGGTGATTTCGCGAAACATTCCGGGCCAGTAGAACTTCTCGGCGATGCGAGCGATAGTTTTCGCGACCCCCCCGTGTCCGGCTGTGGGAGCATCGTGGTACTGTCGGAGGATCTCTTCCCGTTGTTCGCGGGGCACGCACAGTTTCCACTGTTCGTCGGCGGATGTCTCTTTAAAATCTAGACTGTGTAGTAGATGTCGATAGAGCCCGTTGATCGTGCTTCGGTAGTCCGGGTGCGCGGCAGGATCGCGCCAGATTTTGTTTATCAATCGATTGTACCAGCGGCACCGTATTGCTTGCATTGCGTTTACCTCCGGTTTTCTCGAGAGCGCGTCGGCTACGCGGTTTAGCGCCCCTCTTCGGTACTTGATCTCGTAATCGAATTGCTGGAGCTCGAATAGCCAGCGGGCGAGTCGGCCAGTCGGAGTTTCTAGTTTTTGCAACCATCGTAACGACTAATGGTCCGTGATGACGGTGAAGGCGTATCCTTCTAAATAATTTCGCATTTTCCGTATGCCCCAAACAACCGCGAGACACTCGAGCTCCGTGGCGCTATAATTTCTCTCGGCGCCGGATAGCGTGCGACTTGCGTAGGCGATGACGCGTTCGCCGTCCTCGTGATATTGTGTGAGGACGGTTCCGAGACCGCTGGTACTCGCGTCTGTTTGCAAGAAAAACCGGCGGTTAAAATCCGGGCATGCAAGTACGGGTGCGGTGGTTAACGCGTGTTTTAGCTGTCGGAACGCGTCGGCTTCCTCTTCCCCCCACGCCCAGCGGGCGTTTTTTTTTTGGTTAATTGCGTGAGGGGTGCGGCTAGCGTTGAGAAATTTTGTATGAATCGTCGATACCACGATGTCATCCCGAGGAACTGTCGGATTTGTTTTACCGATCGGGGTTCGACCCAATTTGCGACCGCGCTGACCTTTTCGGGGTCCGTGTGTATTCCGGTACGGTCGACAACGTGCCCCAGGTATTTTAGGTTGTCGACGCAAAATCGACATTTGTCGGGGTTTAACCGTAGGCGGGCCTGACGTAGGCGACGGAATACTTCGGCGAGCAAGTCTAAATGTTCGTCGAACGTGCGGCTGATGATAATGATATCGTCTAGGTATACGAAGACGTTTGGTTCGAGCGCGGGACCGATGACGGTATCGAGCAGGCGCTGGAATGTCGCTGGGGCGGAGTGCAGTCCGAAGGGCATCACCCGAAATTGCATTAAGCCTTTTCCCGGTACCGTGAATGCCGTTATTGGTCGACTTTCTGGCACAAGGGGTACTTGCCAGGAGTGGCCTTCACTTGGACACAGTACAATTGGACACGGTGCAAATGGACACGTTGCAAATGGACACGAAACTTTGCACACGGCTCAATTGGACACAGTGCATTTGGACACAATAATTTTGGACATAGTAGCTTTTGGACACAGAAGAAAATTAATTTGGAAACCGTTCAGTAGCACACCGGTCAGTTGCACACCGTTCAGTTGCACACCGTTCAGTTGCACACATAAAAATGCACACCGTTTAGTTGGACACATAAAAATGCACACCGTTCAGTTGCACACCGCTCAGTTGCACACCGTTCAGTTGCACACCGTTCAGTTGCACACCGCTCAATTGCACACCGGTCAGTTGCACACCGCTCAGTTGCACACCGCTCAGTTGCACACCGCTCAGTTGCACACCGCTCAGTTGCACACCGCTCAGTTGCACACCGCTCAGTTGCACACCGCTCAGTTGCACACCGCTCAGTTGCACACCGCTCAGTTGCACACACACACACACACACGGAGGGGTGCAAGGGGGGCCTTCGGCCCCCCTCCCGCACCCACCCCGCCGGTAAGCAGGGTGGACCTCGCTTTACAACTACGGTGGGCAAATTAACGGTGTGCAACTGAACGGTGTGCAACTGAACGGTGTGCAACTGAGCGGTGTGCAACTGAGCGGTGTGCAACTGAGCGGTGTGCAACTGAGCGGTGTGCAACTGAGCGGTGTGCAACTGACCGGTGTGCAATTGAGCGGTGTGCAACTGAACGGTGTGCAACTGAACGGTGTGCAACTGAACGGTGTGCAACTGAACGGTGTGCAACTGAGCGGTGTGCAACTGAACGGTGTGCATTTTTATGTGTCCAACTAAACGGTGTGCATTTTTATGTGTGCAACTGAACGGTGTGCAACTGAACGGTGTGCAACTGACCGGTGTGCTACTGAACGGTGTCCAAATCAATTTTCTTCTGTGTCCAAAAGCTACTGTGTCCAAAATTATTGTGTCCAAATGCACTGTGTCCAATTGAGCCGTGTGCAAAGTTTCGTGTCCATTTGCAACGTGTCCATTTGTACCGTGTCCAATTGTACTGTGTCCAAGTGCACCGCTCCCACTTGCCAGTACCCACTTTTTAAATCGAGCGTCGTGAGATAGCGAGCGCCGCGTAATTTGTCCAGTGTGGCGGTGACTTGCGGCAGCGGGTAAGCATCCTTCTCGGTAATCTTCATTGACTTTCCGGAAGTCAATGCAGAACCGGTGCTTCTCGTCTTTCTTCTTGACGACCACGATCGGCGAGCTCCACGCGCTTCGGGATGGCTCGATTACTCCGGCTTTCTCCATCTCCTCAACTTCTGCGTCGATGATGGTTTGCATGGCCGGGTTGCGAGGTCGATATCGCTGTTTGATTGGTGTTGTTCGATTCAACCGTATGCGGTGCTCGACCATCGGGGTCGGCTCCGTGACTGTCTGAAATTTCTGGAGTTCGTGGTTTAGGAAGTCCTTCAGGCGTTCTTCTTCTTCCTTTGTGCTGGTGGTCAGGCCGCTGGTTTTTCCGCAGGTCGGCTGGCGGTGTCGGGCTCGTAGTTGTCGCGGCGGTGAGATCGTGAGCCCCAGGCGGCTCCACAAATCGATCCCAATGAGTGCGGCTTCTCGGAGATTCGGCAGAATCCAGAAGTCGTGGACGTAGGTACGCCCTTGTATGTCCATCACTAGTCTGGCTTTCCCGAGCGTCCGGGCGGCGGTGCCGTCGGCCATCTGTACCTGGCCGTTCTCCTCGTTAAGCTTGATGCCTAGCCTTTCCATTGTCTCGCTGGTTTCGGCATTAATAAATGAGATTTCTGATCCCAAATCGAGTAGGGCTTCCACGGAATGTCCGTGGATTGTAGCCGTAATATGTGGCCGAGGTGTATACTTCACGATCGTCTGGGAGCCCGGGGTTCGGCCGTGATACTCCCGGCGCGTCTGGCGTTTCCCGGCGGCGGATGGCAGTTGTTGGTAAGGACTCCGTCCTGTCCGCACTGCGAGCAGAACCGTCGGGGTGCTTGCTTGCACTGAAACCGGGTGTGCCCTCGCTGTTTGCAGCGCCAACAGCACTCCTCCCGGTTATACGTGGTCGTTACGGTTGATGTCGCCGCGCTGTACGGTTTCCAGCTCGGTTGCTCCTGCTCGATCCGCTCGAATTCTGCGGCGTCGTCGAACAATTCGTTCAAATCGTGCACGTCCCGGCGTTTGACGTATCTCTTGTACTCTGGCCGCATGTTCGCGTAAATTCGCGACAGTCGTTGCTCGCGCGAAAACCCTCCGGCTCGGCGTATGAGCGTTATCATTTCGTCTGCATATGGCGCGAATTTTTCCGCCTCCCGTTGTTTTCGTTCGGCTATTTGTTGTTGGAGATCTTCGATGTATCGTGGGGGCAGATACCGCCGGCGGATGGCGTTGCAAAAGTCCCCCCACGTCCGCCAGTCTTCGCGATTATTTCGCGCCCATGCGACGGCGTCGCCTCGTAGGAGCTCGGACAGCCCCTTTAGCAATTGCTCGCCGGAGTACCCGTAATCCGCGCGGAGGTCGTCCATGCGTTCCAGGAACGCGATTGGGTCGCGGCCGTCGAATGGACGTCCCCATTTCCGCAGCTGTTCTAACATCTGCGTGTTCGTGGGTTCGATTCCGCGCCTTTCGTCGCGGTTTTCGCTCGGTGGTGCGATCTCTATTCGCGGCGGCGTCCGCGTGTTCCGGGCGTCCGGGCCTGGTGCCCCAAATTCTTCCGGGTGCAAGTCTACATATCCGGCTTGTCCGGTGGCGGATTTCGTCAAGTGTGCCGGTTGCGTCGATGCCATGCTGGGTGGCTACCGATGTCAGTTGCTCTTTCGAGAGCGTGTACAGCCAGGTCTTCATAACGCTCTGTTATTGTCCACGCCGTTAGAGAACAAAAAATCGTGTGTCCCGGCCGGTCCTATCTGTTCGGGCGCCAATGTAACGGGTGTACTTTTTATGAGCGGATTCGCTCGGTCGTGATCAGGGCTCGTAGAAAGTATTGAGACACACGAGGTACTTAAAATATAAAGAAATGTTACTTTATTAGCCTCTATCGGCGCGGAATAATAATACAGAACTGCCCCGCGGAGCGGGTGAGCGGCGGATAGTAATGCGTTACTGACGGGGCGCGGCTGTTATCAATTACGCGAGTCTGACAATGACATGCGGTGTAGTATACGCAACGCGGATATAAACACGCCAGGTAGGCGGCGCGGGGCGCGTGGTCGGTTTGTTGTGACGGCGCGTGGTTCACAAAAACGTGTGAATCGGTTTAAATCGCCGAGACGATTTCTTATGCGTATACGGTACTATTTATATCGCGTATTCCCAGACGTTATGGGATGCGTGCGATATCGAGAAATCTCGAACGGGCAGCGAACTTGTTCGCACGCGGAGTACGGATTGACCAACGGTGTTGAGAAAACTCAACGGGGTGGCGAACTCGCCAGCCCACGGTTCGTATGGTCGGATCGGTCGGAAGTTAGATCGTTTCTCGAGAACTCTCGAGAGAAGCGATCTCGGATTGCGAAGGATCGTAAAGCGGTTCGGAAGCCGAGAATGCTCGGCGGAGGCTGCGAACTCGTCAACCTCACGTTCCGTCGTGTTTGCGATTTATTAGGATCGGATCAGGCAAGTCTCGAGCGTACAGCTCGAGCGGATTCGGTTTCTGGTACGATTCTGGTGCCGGGATCTAAAAAGGCTGCCGTTATATACCCGAGCGATTAACGGTACCCGCGTCGTTCGCCCCCGGGTGGGGATAATGACGTTTTGTTTTTCGGCAGGTAATTCGGTAATACGTCACCTCCCCTGGGCGAAACGGCGCGGCGTTTCGGCGGGTGTCGCTCGGGCGTTCACGGCAGCGCTCGGCGGTATTCGGCTTTCCGTAGCTCGGCGGCCGTATAACGGCCGTACAGTTGTTTATCGCAACGGCGGTGTTTAATGTTTAAAAATGGGCGCTCGGCGCCTCTGCCCCTGCCCGGCCGATGTTCGCCGGGCGGCAGACTTCCGGCGGTCTACTGCCGGGTAACAATGAGTCACAATGGGGGGTGCATTGTTACCTATTTATGTACATATGTAAGTATAACATAAATGACAGTATTGATACAATAAATATCGGTACGATTAATAGCCGCACGTGGTAAGTGCAGGCTTGTTTGTTACCGCATAGACTCGGGTTCGAACCCGAGTAAGGAACACGGCGTTTTTAAGAAAAGCAACCTTCCCTTCCCCTCCCATGTTCAGTCACGATATGTGCCTGTATCGCCTGCACCATCCGGATATGTGCCTGCGCTGTATGCGCAGGTTATCCTTTTGCAATTTTTTTATTTTAGAAAGAAAATGTAGAAAAGTTAATTATCAAATAAAATACGGACCTAATTTTGTTAGTAATAAATGCTAATAAAATTTATATATATATATATATATATATATATATATACATCTTTATTTTCATAAAAAGTTTAACATTTTTGGTTTATATCGATATGTGTAAAAGGAAAATGCAATAATTAATTGACCAATTGAATGTCGAACTTCTCTTATTACCTGTAATATGCTGATATGCTAACGTGTGTGTATGCATATATTTCATCTCTAAAGTTAGCAACTTTATATATATGCACATATATATAAAGTGATTATTATAGTGATTAATTAATTATTGTATTTTTGTTTTACACATGTCCAAATTAATAAAAAGTGAATTTTATATAAAGATGAAGGTATGCATATATACCTTATTAATAATTTATTATTTACAAAATTGGTATTAAAGTTTGGTAATTTATCAATTATGTAATTATTGTATATGTTCTTTTTATTATTCGGAAAAGAATGATATATATATATACACAAATTATGAAATTGTGTACCTATAATTTTCATTATACCGGTTTATTTTTAATTGCTAATATTATCATGTATTACTTTGTGTGTGTGTGTGTGTGTGTGTGTGTGTGTGTGTGTGTGTGTGTGTGTGTGTGTGTGTGTGTGGGTGTGGGTGTAGGTGTGGGTGTGGGGGTGGGTGTGGGGATGTGGGTGTGTGTGTGTGTGTGTGTGTAAAAACATTAATATCTTAATTTTTTTTCCAGCGCATTAGTAATGCGGTGCGGCGGGCGGTCTTCCGGGAGAGGCGAAGGCAGAAAAACGCCGGCATGCCGCCAACAGGGTACATGCCGGCACCCCTGTCATCCGGATATATGCCTGCGACGCCTGCATCATCCGGATACGTGCCTGCGCCGCCTGTGCCATCCGGATATGTGCCTGTGACATCCGGATACGTGCCTGCGCAGCCTGCACCATTCGGGTACATGCCCGCGATGCCTGCACCATTCGGATACATGCCCGCGACGCCTGCATCGTCCGGATACGTGCCTGCGCCGCCTGTGCCATCCGGATATGTTCCTGTGCCATCCGGATATGTGCCTGCGCCACCCGCATATATGCCTGCGACATCCGGATATGTGCCTGCGCCGCCTGGACCTAATTATGTCCCCGCGTCGTCCGTACCATCCGGATACGTGCCTGTGGTATCCGCACCATCCGGATGTATGCGTTTTCTTTAAATTTATATTTTATTTTATGATTTTATTTTATGATTTTATTTTATTTTATTTTATTTGATAATATTTTATTTTTGTTTAGTTATTTTCAAATTTTTATTTTTATTTCATGTATTTTTTGAATTTAACCTTTTTTTTCTTACGTTATAGTTATAGATCATAGTTATTAGTTTAGTTGTAAGCAATTAGTTTTAATAAGTTTTAATACATACAGACTCGCACACGCATACACATACACACACGCACACAATGTAAAAAACACACATATATAAAATAAATATAGTTCGTACTTAAAATTTAATATATTTAATTTATAAACTTCTTTCCTTCCTATCCTAATTAATCGAAATATAACATTTAATTAATTTCATTTCTTTTTTTAATCAATTATTTTTTTTTATTATTTATTTATTTAAAGTTTGTTTTCTATAAATGTAGCCAAGCTTATATAAATATGAAAAATATGCAAATGTTTGATAACATATAGAATAAAATATATCAAATTTCTTTTTTCATTTATAAATTACATATCTATATGTATATACATATATATATATATATATATATATATATATATATATATATATATATATATATCATGCTCCTCGCACATTCGTTTACACGTTCATTCACGCTGCTCTCTCTTTCTCTCTCTCTCTGTCTCGGTCTCTCTCTATCTATCTATCTATCTATCTATTTATCTATCTATCTATCTATCTATCTATCTCTCTATCTCTTTATCTCTCTATCTTTATCTCTATCTCTATCTCTCTCTTTTTCTGTGCTCGTTCTTTATTGTATTCTTTCATCCCCATTATTATATTCTTTTATTTGTTCGACTTTTATTCTTTCTATTCTCGTCTTCCTACATAATAATACATTAATTTATTCATCTTTATTTGATAGAACATAAATGAGATATTGTGTATGTCATAAATATCAAAGTATTTAATTATATGTATTTTTGTATGTACATGTGTTGTATTTAACTATAGTTAAATAGAAAAAGAAAATAATTTATTGTGTAACTCATTTATGATGTATTAAATAAACATAAATAAATAAATTTATTTATTTTCATGTATGGAGACGAGAATAGAAAGAATAAGAGTTGAGCAAATAAAAGAATATAATAATGGGAATAAAAGAATACAATAATGAACGAGCAGAAAGAAAGAAAGAGAGAGAGAGAGAAAGAGAGAGAAAGAGAGAAGCGCGAGTGAACGTATAAGTGAATATGTGAGGAGGATGAAGCGAAGCGATACGTAGTATATAGTGAGCGAGCGATTAGAAAGAGACGGAGCATATGATCGAGAGAGAAAAGATACTGCAATAATGTTAGTGCGTACATATATATTACTCTCACACGCATGAAAGAGACAAAGATAGTACGATTATGTCTGTCCTTGTCATGTAAAATTGCAGCTCCGTCTATCGCGACATCACGCAACTAATCTACTGCTCTGTTTTACTCTTGAGCCTCGATCTCGCACACACACATATGCACGAAAGTGTAGGATCGTAAAATCTTTTTTCTAAGCTTCTAAACT
Source organism: Formica selysi (assembly GCA_009859135.1). Taxonomy (NCBI): domain Eukaryota; kingdom Metazoa; phylum Arthropoda; class Insecta; order Hymenoptera; family Formicidae; genus Formica; species Formica selysi. The sequence goes on along the minus strand of WHNR01000052.1, from coordinate 66,669 downwards.
CACTTCTCTAAGTTCACTTATACTCTTTGATGAAATGCCGAGTGCGGGGTTTACTGATTAGGCACGTACAGATTACTAATTTGTTAGATTAAGTAAATGTGACGGCAGAAGCCGATAACAAAACTGTAATTTTCTCATTTTTTTAACTTTTCATATGAAATGTTAAACTCCGCACTCCGTTATTATGTGTACCTTAATTGTGGAAAAGGATTTGTTGATATCTTTAATCAACAAAAAAATTTTGCAATCCTACTAATATTCGCATTCTGTCGGTAATCCGGCATCCTCTTAATAACCACGATCGGTTCGCTATCGGTTTCGGTACGTTAAAACCTTCCGATATTCACGCAATTACAAATATAATACGGACCTACAGTAATAAGACGGCTCGCATGTTCGCTCACTGGGTCAGTAGGTTGCTGATGCTGCAATCTCTCGCTCGGCGGCTGATAAGCCTGGCGGCCTGATGCTCGTCGTATGGCGGTCGTTGCCCGGCGGCGATGCGTCGTCCTTAGAGATGTCGTAGGTCGACGTTGGTCCTTGGACGCTGGCGTTCCTACTCGAGTTTCAGCTGCTTGGCCGTGATTCTCGTACTGCTTGTGTCGTCCGTATATGTTGCTTCTGCTTGTGTCTGTCGGCTTTACTTGTTTGCTGACGTGCATGTTATTCACTCTATTGGTTTTTTACAGGTCTTTATTCGGCGAGTTGGCTGGCGATCCTTTGGCACATCCCACCGCTGCCATCAATTTTGTTGTGCCTCCGTGGAAGCACAGGAAATTTTTGGGGATCGTTGGCCAAATTAGAACTAAGGAGTTCGGGATCGTGCAGGGTCGTTCCGCCGTTGTATTAAATATGTAGTTTGAGTAGAATAAAAATCATTTATTCAGTTACATCGACTTTAACTCTTCTTTTCCATTGCGCACTTCAACTCGGCTTATCGCGGTATAGAGTTGCTTCGCGTGTCTGATAACGCGGCTGCCCTCGCGAGATCAGCTGGGACGCTCTTTTTTATTAAAACGATTTCAATTGTCCGTCTTGCGGTTGCTCTTTATTAAATTTGACTGTGCTGTATAATTGTATGATTATAACTGTTTCGGGTGATTTTGTGATTAGGACTGCCTGGCGCTCGTTCGAGGTGGGTAGTTTTATCACCTCCTGTTCGATTAGTTTTTGGAGGGGATAGCTTAGCAACAGGACCATAGGTGGTCGTGTCGCTCGATTTCGGGCGGAAAAAACCCGGATGCAAGCTACGTATATTCTTTGCTTGCATTTCCGGCGCGTCGTTCTTCAAGTCTCGCGATCGCGTGGCCTCCGCGCGTGGCTCGCTTTGTCAGCGATTGCACTCGTAACTTTATACGTCTTCTCGACTTCGAGTTATAGTCGCAAGACGTTAAATAATATTTAATAATTAATAATTATACTAATTTGGTTATAGCCGTTTTGGGCTATAACACTCTTTTATTTGCTCCTTTACTGTTTTGTTTCGCTTACTTGTTATCGTGACGCTCTGATCAATTTATTTCTCTGACACACTATTTAGTTTAACAAGTATTATTTTGACATTTTTCTGTGCTTTGACGCTCATCTTTCGTCTTCTTGTAAGTATTTTAATTTTTATCTCCATAGTTTTCTGGTTTTCTGCATTAGATCATTCTCATACATTAATTTTCCTCCTTTTCCGCAGTGCTTGACTATACACTTGTATCGGTTTCTCGATCACTGTATTTCATAATCCATCGTCCCAGTGACTCCATACATACTACGAACCGAAACAACCGACATGCATTTGCTTTGGCGTCTCCTCTTATTCGACAAAAGACCGTCACACTAGTTATAAAGAGAATTATCTATGTGGTAAGATTGATTATTAGATCGTAATCTATACTATGTACATACATTATAAGCGCGCTGTATAATGTATAATTTGTTGCGCCTGGTTATCCATTTATACTCACATTGCGTCGCTTTGCGTTTAGTTAGTTTTACCGTCTCTTTATGTTTAATCAAATTTTTTCGAGTTTCATTGAGAAGGACCCGAAGAGGGTCGAAACGTTTGAACAATTGTAATGTATAGTTGATGCATTAAAGAAAGATTCAAAATATTCACGCTTTAAGTACCGCGTCCGGGCTCCAATTGGCCTTGTTTTTATTATTTATTAGAAAATATAGTACTTAAGTTAAATTCAAGCTGCTGGTTAGATAATTGCTCCAAATAAATAGCAGCTGTGTATCTTTCACGAGGATTAGTAACATTCATTTTATGAAATATTCCATTATTTAATTGTCGCATATTGTTATCATGTAATAAATAGAAAAGATATTATACATTTAATCGAAATTGCGAGTGTTGCGACGTAAGCCTCATTTTAATATATTCAAAATCAGTTATCCGGACACTTCTATCTTCATGCTGTCCATTCACACCATATGGATATAAATCAGGGAAACATTTTGTATCCAAATCTTTAGTACGATTATCCAACGGAATATCTTGAATCTTTATCATTTGATAAAGCGTAGTTGCAGATTCATTTATTCTTTTTTCATACATAGGATATATTATAAATTGTCCATAATATTGATGTGTTCGCGACATTTGAGTCAATAAAGCCTTGCATTCTTTCTCAGAAATATTATTTTCATTTTTTTCATTATCTTCCTCTAATTTTGTCATTAAGTTCGGAATTATGTTCTTGAAACTCAACGTTTTGTAATTCGGAATGCAACAAATTTTCAGGAGATGTTGGTAGTCTAATATCTGAATATATAGGATTATTTTGTTTTAACCATATCAAGGCAGTCCATACCTTTTTTACATCAACTAATTTTTCCCAGATTATATTTGCTTTAGTTGGAATACCACGAACTAATATATATAGTTCATAATTTAAATTAATGGGTTCAGTGGAAGAACAAAGCTTTCTTAATGTTTCATTTAAAGGGATCCCCAAAGGTCTATTTTACCGATAAAAACATTATTATGCAAAAACTTTTTGTTGATTATAGATATCAAAAAATCCTTTTCCACAATTAAAGTATATATAATAACGGAGTGCGGAGTTTAACATTTCATATGAAAAGTGAAAAAAATGATAAAATTACAGTTTAGTTATCGGCCTATGCCGTTAACATTTACTTAATATAAAAGATTTGTAATCTGCACGTGCCTAATCAGTAAACCCCGCACTCGGCATTTCATCAAAGAGTATAAATGAACTTAGAGAAGTGAGTTTAGAAGCTTTATAAAAAAGATTTTGCAAACTGAAATTTTCGTGTATATGTGTGTGTGCGAGATGGAGGCTCAAGAGTAAAACAGAGCAGTAGATTAGTTGCGTGATGTCGCGATAGACAGAGCTGCAATCGTACATGACAAAGACAGACATAATCGTACTATCTTCGTCTCTTTCATGCGTGTGAGAGTAATATACATGTACGCACTAACATTATTGCAGTATCTTTTTTCTCTCGATCATATGCTCTGTCACGCTCTGTCTCTTTCTAATCGCTCGCTCGCTATGTACTACGTATCGCTTAGCTTCATGCTCCTCGCATATTAACTTACGCGTTCACTCGCGCTTCTCTCTCTGTCTCTCTCTCTCTCACTCTCTCTCTCTGTCTCTCTCTCTCTCTCTCTCTGCTCGTTCATTATTGTATTCTTTTATTCCCATTATTATATTCTTTTATTTGCTCAACTTTTATTCTTTCTATTCTCGTCTCCTTACATAAAAATAAATAAATTTATTTATTTATTTTTATTTTATACAGCATAAATGAGATATACAATACAAGTTATTTTCTTTTTTTATTTCACTATAGTTAATACAATACATAATTACGTTTCACTATAGTTAAATACAACGCATGCACATACAAAAATACACACGCACACGCACACATACATAATACTTTTTTTATTTATAAAATATACAATATCTTATTTACGCTTTACAAAATAAAGATGAATAAATTAATTTATTATCATGTAGGAAAACAAGAATAAAAAGAATAAAAGTTGAGCAAATAAAAGAATATAATAATGGGAATGAAAGAATACAATAAAGAACAAGCAGAGAAAGAAAGAGAGAGAGAACGAATGAGGAGCAAGCGAGATAGCTAACATGAAAGACTTCCGAAGTTTCGCTCGCGAGGCTCGCTTTATCTATAATCTCTCGCGTTATATACCGTTACTGTAAAATTTTTGTTTTTTTGCGCTTATTGATCCGAAAATAATTACAATGAATTAATGATATTTTACCAATTAAAATGATACCAAACACGATATAAATGGGGTAATTTTTAATCAATTATGTAATTAAAATTATGATTACTTATTTCATTAAAAATAATCCGATTTATATCATACTTAGTGTCATTTTAATTGCAAAAATGTAATTAATCCATTACAATTATTTTCGGATATATAAAATGCGAAATACAGAGATTTTTTTTTCTATAATAAGATGACATATACACGTCAAAGATTACAGATAAAGGGAGCCTGGCGAGCGAGACTTCGGAACTCTTTGATGTTTGTCATCTCGCTTGCTCCTTCATTCTCTCTTGCTCTCGCTTTTGTCGATTCTACAGCATCGGGGATCTTTCCTTATGTACAAAATATAAACATTTTACAAAAGAAATACTGAAACTTACATTTTGGATGTTATTAATAAGAATATAATTATAATGGATTAATGAGATTCTTGCGATAAAAATGATACTAAACACGACATAAATCGTATAATTTTTAATGAAATAAGTAATCATAAGTAGTGATACTATGCGGATTCTAAGCCAGGGGCTCTGAGGGGGGGTGAGGGGCGAGGGGGAAATCAGGGCAAGGGGGGTGACGTCACGGGGGGGGGTGACGTCACGCGGGAGGGGGGTGACGTCACGCGGGGGGGGGATGACGTCACGCGGGCGAATCGCGTCCTAACCGATAGGCGAGCGGTCCGCGGGTCCTAACCGATAGGCGAGAAGTCCGCGCGTCCTAACTAGTGGGCGAGGGGTCCGCGGGGAGAGGGAGGGGACCGCGTCCTAACCGATAGGCGAGGGACCCGCGCGAGTAGGTGTAAGAGAGGGATAGCGCGAAGCATGCACTTGGGAGAAAGAGAGAGATAGCGCGAGGCATGCACTTGGGAGAGGGATAGCGCGAAGGATGCACTTGGGAGAGAGAGAGATAGCGCGAAGCATGCACGCGGATGATACGGCGTTCGCAAGGCGGAGTGAGAGAGATAGCGCGAGGCATGCACGCGTGAAGGAAAAGGATAGAGTCCGCATTGGCGTGGGAAAAGGATAACGTTCGCGGGAGAGAGAGAGAGAGAGAGAGACAGCGCGAGGCATGCATGGACGTGGGAGAAGGAGGCGCAGAAATAATCAACAAACATTTTAAATATAATAATAATAATAATATTTATTCATAATTTATGTGTAATACAAAATGTATGTGTGTGTGTGTGTGTGTGTGTGTGTGTGTGTGTGTGTGTGTGTGTTTAAAAAAATATATATATAAAATATAAAAATAAAAATAATAATAGAAAAATAATAAAATAATAATAAAAATAATATAATATGTAGGCTCCATCTGAAACAGAAAGAAATCTTATTAGTATATTAATTTAATGTTTATAAATCTAATATAAATTTTAAAAAGAAGATACTTACAATTAATTCTTTGACCTCTTGCTCGGAGGCTCGTCCCACGATTCTTCCATCACATAGGGTTCCTCATAGGGTTCGAGCCCGAAGAGACGTCTTAGGTCTAAATGAAGACCGTCCGGGCCATTATCCTCCCATACGTCCTCGAGGAACTCGCGCTCGTGCCGGCGCAGCGCTCGTACAAGTTGCCGGCGTTTAATGTTGACAAATCCAGGGATCTGGATCTCGCTCGTATATTGATACTATAAATTAAATTAAATCGAATTAGAATATTTATTATAAATAATTAATATATTATAAATAATTAATATAAAACAAATATTACTTACTCTTTGGAAACACACCAGATTCAGCAAAACCCGCAATAGCCCCATTGCGAGATCCTTTGCCCACCACGACGCGTACGGCCGACCCCCTTGCAGCACCAATTCAATCAACGACGGCATTTTTCAAATTTCACTTAAACTTTTCGTCACTCACTGCTCGAAACGTTATGACAACCACGACAGGGCAGACATTGTCTCGATTAAACATTTTAGAGTAGGAGATGTATCACTTACGAAGAACGCTTACTCTCAGCTCTTGATAAGAAAACAAAAGTTAGCATGTTTCCACAGACAACTATTTAAAGTATTTAAATATGCATGTAAAAGAGAGAGAGAGATAGCGCGAAGCATGCACGCGGATGATACGACGTTCGCAAGGCGGAGTGAGAGAGATAGCGCGAGGCATGCACGCGTGAAGGAAAAGGATAGAGTCCGCATTGGCGTGGGAAAAGGATAACGTTCGCGGGAGAGAGAGAGAGAGAGAGAGAGACAGCGCGAGGCATGCATGGACGTGGGAGAAGGAGGCGCAGAAATAATCAACAAACATTTTAAATATAATAATAATAATAATATTTATTCATAATTTATATGTAATACAAAATGTATGTGTGTCTGTGTGTGTGTGTGTGTATGGTTAAAAAAGAATAAACTAATAATCAAAATAATAATAAAATAATAATAAAAATAATATAATATGTAGGCTCCTTCTGAAACAGAAAGAAATCTTATTAGTATATTAATCTAGTTTGAACGTAATAAATTTAATAAATAATAAATTTATTAATAAAGAAGATATTTACAGTTAGTTCTATGCTTCTTGTTCGGAGGTTCTTTTAGCTCTTCCAGTTCCCAATCTTCATCACCGAAATAATCGCTGTAATCATCATAAGGTTCGAGCTCAAAAAGCTGTCGAAGGCAAAAGATATCGTTAAGCGGAAATATTTCCGCCCACTCGCGGGCCTCTCGGGTGTCACCCCATAATTCTGCAAGATCTTTTCGTGCAATCCGCCGCAACATACGCACTCTCTGTCGATGCCGTATATTTACAAATCCGTCTATGCGGACATCGATGAGACACTGTAAATATAATATAAAAATTATAATACATAATTTTGTACAAAAAGGTATATCACAAAACTACGTACCCATGGTAAAAATGCAGCCTTTGCAGCATCTAATATCTTTTGATAAAAATTGGATGCTTGCCGCGACATATCAATCATCTCTTGAGCCATTTTGTACTTTTTCACTTCACTTCTTCTACCTTACGAACAGTCAAATACTTTGTGGCGGATACAACGAGATAGACATCGTCTCGATTAAACATTTTAGAGTAGGGGATGTATCACTTTACGAAGAACGCTTACGCGAGGCATGCACGTATGTAGGAGAAGGATAGCGCAAGCAAGAAAGGGAAGCGAAAGAAATACATAATCATTTTTTCATTTTTATCACATTTATTTATATTAAAATACATCACCTCGTCTTAAGGTTTCAGACAAAAGTTCATCCACAGCATACGCTAATAGTTCACAATCTATGACAGATGTTTTATCATAGACGTCGCGCAAGATTTTAATAGCATCATCTTTTTCGGCACCAAACATATTACCTTGCAAATTAACGACAAGTCGATCGAAACTCTCATTTACAGCTTTTATATTCTCACACAGTTTCAAATATTCATGATTAACGCAATGTTCGAGTTCAAATAAAAAAAATATAGTTGACGGTTTCATGTACAAGCAAGAATCGCGTAATGTAAGTTTCACAATACTCGCATCATGTATTTTAACAATCTCAATTGTTAAATCGTAAATCCATATTGGCGCATGATTAGGCGTTTGTACAAGCTGTTCAACAGCCACTCGTTTCAGCATTAGCGATTCCCATGTGTCAATAGGTAATGCGATTTGATTGCCTAGGTTATCGCCGAGATGTAATTCCACGTAAGATGTTACTCCAACGCTGATTCCAATATCCAAGTATTTATAAGCAGTGCGCGTCAAAGCAAATCTGCGTACCAAAATACGTGGTATACAACGAGGTTTACCATATCTGAAAAATACAATTAAATATGAAATAGCATGGAAAAAACATATGAAAAAAAATATATATATATAAAACATTTGTAATACTTACAAATTACACGGTTTCTTGTACGATTTGATTTCATCTCGTGGTTTCTTGCACGGTTTAATTTCGTCTCGTGGAACGTAGTAATTCATGCGTTTGCAACTGTTGCTGGTACTTTCTTCAGGAGAGTACATTTTGTCTTTCGGTTATGAGCAGTGGACCGTTGATACTAGCAGTTGACACGACACTGATCGTATAAAAATTAACCGAGTATATAACGCTTTTTTTCAAAAGTATGGCGTGGTGGGAGATTGAAAATTTAGGAGAAGGAGAAACGACTCGTATACCACTCTTGCCCCTTCATCTACTTTACGCACCTACAGCTTTCTCGATATTCTTTCAATTTTTCAAGCGCCGATGTACGGCTGCTTCGCGATGACATCAGAATTCAAACGCGCGTGTCAAAACATGACAAAATCGTGAAATATAAGAATAATTATCAAGGTTAAATTGCATTGATATACAAGTAATTTGAAACTTTTTTCGATGCATCTGGGCTGAGATGACATCATCACCAGGTGTGAGGTTTAGCCGAATGCACAAAAATGCAATGTAATCTAAAATTTTCAAGCGCCAATGTACGGCTGCTTTGCGATAACATCGAATTCAAACGCGCGTGTCAAAACGTGACAAATCGTGAAATATAAAAATAATTATCAAAATTAAATTGCGCTAATATACACGTAATTTAAAACTTTTTCGATGCATCTGGGCTGAGATGACATCATCACCAAGTGTGAGATTTAGCCGAATGCACAAAAATGCAAAGTAATATAAACAGCAGCATGTAATTTGAAACTTTCGTGACGCATCTGAGATTTGACATCATCTTTAGATGACAAAAATGCAATAATCGACATTAGCCAAAATGTACGTGACCAACCGCGAAATAAAGATTTAGTTGATACACATGATGGAAAGAGACATCAAGATAGAATATAAAATTAAAGTAAAAAGGCATACTCAGCCAGTATTTTTGCCACGAGGTCCGAGACAAGAGCTACTAATAAGCGCATCTTATTAGCAAAATTTTTGGAAATATGGCGGAAAACAGTGCCGAACGAAATTTGCGCGAGCAATCTGCACAAGTAAATTCGATAGAGGAGTACATTGCGTGGGAGCAACGATGCGACGAATATATAGAATCGTTGGAAGAGCAAAGTCGAATCAAACGACCACGATTATCGATCGGGATTCGACAATCGCTGATTGCCCGAATCGCGCGACTCGAGGGGTTGAAGAACTCGTTACGCAGGCGTTTTGTACACGCGGGTGCAGGATGCAGCATGCGACAACATGGATTGATTTGGCGAGAGATCGATACGGCGTTCGAGAGCCGCATATTAACTGGCGCGGTTATAAATCATAATCATATCGAGCCTCGTCAATTTTTCGAGGATGCCAAAGACATTGTACTCGAACACGTGCAAAACGTGCTGAAAAAACATTGTAGTGTGAAAGTTAATACCGTGTTCAATGGTGAATTCGTGACGGGTGACAAACGCGCAAATAAAAGTATCAATACCAGAAACTATGAACTCTTTCGCACAACCGATGTACGCGAATGGTACGAGCGGCGCGTCGTCGAGCCTACCCTTGCCTCGCTCGATGAATTTCAAGAACGCGATAGCGGATGGGCGTTGTCGCGAATCCCCCGATTTAACTGTAAATATAAATAAATATAATCCCATGCGCGCGGGGTGCCATATTAAATTACCACGAGAAATAATGATGAAGAGAGCGGTGATTAACGTGCAATCTAAAGACAATGCGTGTTTCGCGTGGTCTGTGGTCGCCGCTTTATATCCAGCTGAAGATCATGTTTATCGGGAATCATCGTACCCGCATTATACAACAGTGCTAAATCTCCAGGACATTGAGTTTCCAGTGGCTGTGAACCAAATTAAAAAATTCGAACTTGCCAACGATATCTCAATCAATGTGTATAGTATCGAGGAAAAGAACATTGTCCCGATACGTCTAAGCGAGGTAAAGAAAGATAAATACGTCAACTTGCTGTTTGGAAAAGACGGAGGAAGAGAGAAATTACCAACATCATAAAGTATTTAGTATTGCTTATTATGTACACTGCTCATACGACGATTCGTTCTCCGCGTATCATTCTCGTCGCGGTATCGATTGCATGTTATGGTTCGTCGAAGAACTTAAAAATTTAGCGCAACGTGTAAAGACTATTTTGTCGGCTAATGTCCCCATGGTAAATTTAACATCTGATGAATGGGAAGAATTTCATAGCGCGACACAATGCCATATTTGCGAAAAACCATTCGTCCAAGATGACACACGCGTACGCGATCATTGCCATCTGACCGGGCGATACAGAGGTCCAGCACATTCAAATTGCAATTTAAATTATAAAGATTCCTTTTGCATTCCAATAGTTTTTCATAATTTATCCGGTTACGACGCGCATTTCATTATCATGGAAATAGCTACAGCGTTCGAAGGGAGAATCGATTTACTTCCGATAACAAAAGAAAAATATATATCGTTTACGAAAAATGTTAAACTTGGCGAAGAGGAATCGAAAAATCATATTAAATTGCGTTTTATCGATTCATATAAATTTCTTACAGCCAGTCTCGATAAATTAGCATCATTCTTGAGTAAAGATAAGCTCAAAATTTTAAAATCTGAATTTCAAAATTTATCGAATGACAATTTCAATTTATTAACACGGAAGGGCGTCTTTCCGTACGAATATATTGACTGTGTCGACAGGTTGCAAGATACGTGCTTACCACCGCGCGACTCATTTTACAGTTCCTTGACCGGCGACACAGTATCCGAGAGCGATTACGCGCACGCCGAGAACATCTGGAAGCGATTCTTCATTCGAACGCTGGGCGAATATAGCGACTTGTATCTCAAAATTGATGTCTTGTTATTAGCAGATATTTTTGAAAATTTTCGCGAAAGTTGTGTTAAAAGTTATGGGCTCGACCCCGCGTATTACTATACTCTTCCCGGATACACATGGGACGCCATGTTGAAACATACGAATATTACATTCGAACTGGTTACAGATATCGACATGGTTTTATTTATCGAACGCGGAATACGCGGTGGTTTGAGTCAATGTTCCAACAGATACGCACACGCTAATAACAAGTATATGCAGTCGTACGACCCATCGAAACCTTCAACGTATCTCACGTACTTTGATGTAAATAATTTGTACGGATGGGCAATGTGTCAACCCTTGCCCTATGCAGATTTTCGATGGGTCGACGACGTATCCGATTTTGATACATCATCGATCGCGCTCGATTCGCCTATAGGCTACATCCTTGAAGTCGATCTCGAATATCCGCAACGTGTTCACGATGCGCACACTGACCTACCGTTTTGCCCGACACGCGACAAACCACCTGGTAAGAGGCAGGATAAGCTGCTCGCAACCTTATATGATAAAAAACGTTACGTAATACACTATCGCAATCTGCAGCAATGCACGCGACACGGACTTCGCGTTACAAAAATACATCGAATATTACAGTTTTCGCAATCTCCATGGCTTCGCAGTTATATCGAACTCAATACACAATTCCGAACACTCGCGAAAAATGATTTTGAAAAAAATTTATATAAATTAATGAATAATGCGGTATTTGGCAAAACGATGGAAAATGTGCGCAATCATGTTAATATTAAGCTCGTGACACATTGGGATGGAAGATATGGCGCAGAGGCGATGATCGCGAAACCAAATTTTCACAGCAGAAGCGTGTTTTCGGAGAATCTGATCGCTGTTGAATTGCGCAATCTCGAAGTTAAATTTAATAAACCAATCTACGTGGGTATGTGTATACTCGACATATCCAAGACATGTTTGTACGAATTTCACCACGATTATATGATACCTATGTATCGAGAGAAATGTAAAGTCATGTACACCGACACCGACAGTCTCATATATCACATCGAGTGTGAAGATGTATATGAGAATATAAAGCGCAACGTCGACAGATTCGATACCAGCGATTATGCGGTGGACAATGTGTACGGTATACCGCTCGCGAATAAAAAGATACCGGGTTTAATGAAGGATGAAAATAATGGCGCCATCATGACCGAATTCGTCGGGCTTAGGGCGAAGATGTACGCGTTACGAATAGATGGTAAAAAGGATAGGAAAAAAATAAAAGGCGTCAAGAGTAACGTTGTCGCGAGAACGATAACATTCGACGATTACACGCGGTGTTTGAACGAAGAGATTGAAATGACGCGTCAGCAGTCGTGTATAAGATCTAAATTACACGAAGTATACACTATTCGCGAGACAAAAATTGCTCTAAGTCCGTACGATGATAAGCGGTATATCGTACCCGAAACCACCGACACGCTACCGTGGGGACATTACAAAATACCGTTGTAAATAAAAAGCATGTATATTGATTGTAAATAAAAATTATGTTTATTTATTGTACATTAAGATTATATGTATATTTATTGTAAATTATATGTATATTTTATAAAGTGTACAATATTGTTTATATTTATAATATATTATTTTTATCTATCCAAGAGTTGTGTGTAGCATCAAATCCCAGCCATTTCACATAAACTTTGTCACCCTTTTTGCGTATCACCTTTTCCACGAGATGTACGTTGGGATTAGCAACGCGTTGTAACTCGTATTCGTAAAATCCGCCGGCGATGGGATTCCCGCGCGAATCTTTGAGTACATAGGTCACGGGATTAGTTTTCTGCACTTTAACTATCTTAAACACTTCGGTCGACCAATTTGGCGTGTAACCTTTCTTAAAGATGGTCTTGACTTTACTCACGCGTACCGGATCGCCTACTTTGAATCTTGCCGGTGCCGCAATCTTTACGTTGCTGTATACCGTATTTAAAAGTTTATCGGCGATCGCTGGGGTAACATCGATAGGTCTCATACCGATAGTGCGATGTTTTCGCGCATTGTACTCTCCAACGAGCCGGGACAACGCGTCGATCCACTTGTAATTTCCATTAAACGTAAACATTTTCCACATATTGTTCTTTAACGTTCGGTTGAATCGTTCCACGACCGAGGCTTTCATGACAGAGTACGTCGAATAATGATTAATGTTATGCTTCTTCACGAGTTTCTGTACATTTGCGTTGTAAAATTCTTTTCCTCTGTCGGTTTGAAGATTTTTCGGGCATCTTCCATCGTCTCGAATTATCTTTGCGATCGTATCCGACATCTCGTTTCCACTCTTACTCTTGAGCGCTACAGCCCACGCATACTTGCTCAACACATCGATAACTGTGAGTATGTAGTTGTAGCCTTTGTTGAATCGTGCATATGGACGCATCTCGACCACGTCCGCCTGCCACAGATCGTCGTATCCATGTACTATGACACGCCTACGTGGGAAATTTTTTCTCGCTGGAGCATGCAATTCTTCTACGAGCAGCTGTTTTTCAGAGGTCTTTTGCGGCATATTTGATCGAGGCATAATTTGCAATAATGAGATAATTCCTCCACGTATATTCTTTATATATCTTTCTTTTCTTGCGCTGAATTAGATGTAGTCTGCGCGTGAGTTGCATACCGAAGCATTTTCTGCATCTCATCCATCATTATTTGCAGCGTTTGCACATTCGTCTCGAGCGTGATTATTTTTTTCTCAAGTTCTTCCTGTCTGTCCTCCAAAAGCTTGACACGTATTTCCACGTACTATTTGTTTGCGGCATCAGTATCATCTTCCGGTTGCGCTACCCGTCGTATCTTGCGCGACCTTGCGTCAAAGCCGGAGGCTGTCTGACACAGAGCGTTATCGCGCACGTAATTTCTTAGTAATCCATTCCATTGATAGTATGAGTTGTTCGGTGTTCCCAACGATAATCCAAATTTATTAATCGACATTTCGATACAAACAATAATGACAGACTGACTCGTTTCGCCGATGCATAGATTAATTTATAATAAGGCCAGCTTCGTAAAGTTCCTCGATAATTGATAATATTTCATTGTCGTGGGCATTGTTGCCAGCTTGACGCGAAGCTTCCAGCAATCGCAAGCGATCTACCAACTCGTTGGGATCATTCCAATGCACATAATCGATCTTATTATCGTTTAACGTCATAGCGCGCGGTATGTTTATACCTCTTCCAGCTTTTTTTCCAGGCGCTATTATATTTTTAATAGAGATTAATGGCGCTATTATATTTTTATACTTGTATCCCTTGTTACTTAACAATGGATTACGCATATCATTGCCACGTCTATGCGCATTTGTCGCCAGTAATATATTTTTGTATTTAATTTTATCATCGTCATTGTATACGTCACCGTCGGGTATTCTCTTGAAAATCAATTCGTAGAGACCTGGTGTTCCCACATATCTTATTCCATTGATAATTATATTGTCATCTTTATCCACATCAAAAATTTTATCACCAAGCATCATTCCTTCGTTGCGAAATTTAACACCGTAAACATAATCCATACTGTTATTTTTATCTTGACTCAAAATAGCTCCCACATATTTTTGCCCTAGTGGACCCAGGTGTGCGCGCAATGTATTTTGACCCTCGGACGTTTGTAATTGATGTTGAACCGACGTCACAAGCGTTTCAGGCATGGTTTCGAAAATTTCTTCCACATACGGAGACGATCTTTCGTACAATATTTGACTCGATTGTACATCTTTTATCGGAGTAGAAGTAACCACATTCGATAATTGTTTCATTCGCTTACGTTTTGATTGATTTGGAGTAGAAGTTATTAGCGAATCGTTCAATGATATATTTGACCTTGTTCGCTTTGTTCCAGACTCTTTTTTCAGATGCTTGTCTTCGAGCATACTCGATGGTTCGATTTCTGCTTCATTAGATTCCACATTGATTGTATTTTCGACAAGTTGTTTTAGAGATTCGATAATAGGTTTAAAGTGCCTCTCCAATGCGACGTCTTCCTCCATTTGACCGGTTTTTAAAGAACGATATTTTTTGCGGATCGATTCGCTCGTTTTTACAATCTCTCTCGCAATCTTCTCACGATCGTCACTGTCAATCGTCGTCGTCATGTTGCGCTCGGACGAAAATTTTTAGACGTTGCTCGATCGATGTATCGATAGCGACTAACCACTTTACGGTATTGCAAAATCGTTAAATCCTTTTCGATATCGTCCATTAGTCTGTAAACTGTCTTTATCGATCACTACAAATCCATACTCGTGTTGCCAACATTTCTGACAGAATGCGCGAAAATCGTCGTAAGACATGTCAGTATTTACATGATCGTTGTATACATGTTTCAAGTTTGTACCATCTTGTTTAGATAAAATCAGTAAATTTGCATTGTTCCGTATAAGATGCTTGGGTATCTTGGCATACGTTTGACAAAGATAGAAACAGTCGACGCTCGAGTGTCGACCCATTGCAAAGTACTCTCTTATCGTATCTTGCTTATCGCATGCCACGTCGTCAAAGATAAAAATGGAATTCGGAAGCGCCTCGCTCGGTGGAATAACGTCACTATTATTAGAGAATGTAAAATAACCAATTTCATCGATCGATAAGAGCAAATTTTCCAAGTATCGATATTTCGGTTGTTGAAGTGATTTCGAGTATACGTACACATTCTCGAAATGTACACCGTGTGGACTTTCTATCAAACTTATCAACACGTTAGTCTTACCGCAATTCGAAGGACCGCAAATGATACCGCGTATAGTAGTCGGCAGCATGTTTCCATGCTTGCGTATTTCTTTCTCGGACATTACTCGTGTTTTATCGTCAAAATTTATCACTTTAATTATCGTCGCTTGTCGCGCGAACCGCATATTTGCTCTCGCGAATCTCAAATCAGATTTTGGAAAATGAGTCATCGGGGCCCTATTTATAGAGGCGCACCGAATCGAAACCGCTCAGTCTCAAAAATGTTTCTTCTTCTATCGGTTGACAGCGATATTCTCGAGCTTACCACCGAGCAGTTACAGATTATCCCCAAGATTGTTTTATTGCGAGATTTTGGTAGCTACGTGGAACAATTGTGGGACAAGCTTCCCGAACATATAAAAGCTGACTCAGAGGTTCAACAGTATCGTCGATGCGCGCGATATTATAATTTGCCGTGCCAGCAAACACATTTCGACGGTCCAACACCGTTAATAAAAAATTGTGGCAAATGCCAGCAAAAATTATAAGAGGTGGTGGTTTGTTAAATCGTGCGATAAACGCACTTCCTATCGAATTACATATTCCAGGCTATCAGTTTTGCGGACCGGGAACTCATTTAGAAACGCGATTGGCTAGAGGCGATCGGGGTATCAATCCATTGGATGCCGCGTGTCGCGAGCACGACATAGCTTATTCTGGAAGCAACGATCTCGGTCAACGACACGTTGCGGATAATATACTCGCCACGAAGGCGCGAACACGTATTACCGCGAGAGATTCGACTCTTGGCGAAAGAGCAGCCGCTACAGCTGTTTGGGCGGCTATGAAAGCAAAGACAAAATTCGGTATGGGAATGAAGACAAAAAAATCATCGACGAAGAAAAAAACTGTGAAAAAACGAATACTTCCTATAGCGAAGCGCGGTGGTATTTTACCAATTTTACCATTATTGGGAGTTCTCGGTTCATTGGCTGGCGGAGCAGCGGGAATCGCGAAGGCTGTGAACGATAGCAAGGCGGTGCAACGTCAGCTCGAAGAAATGCAACGTCATAATTGCGCCATGGAAGGTCACGGACTTTATCTCGCTCCATACAAGCGCGGACGAGGGTTTTCAACAGCGGCCAAGAAAAAAAAAAACGTCAAAATAAAAATGCCTGCCGGTGTAACGACCAATATACAATTGGAACAACTTGCAAGACGTATGCATATACAATTTTTTAGAGGCGTTTTCATGCGCAATAATTTACCGATAAACGGTATACGGCGAAATGAGAGCGGTATCGTCAATTTGGATGACGTTGATGGTTCCGGTACTCATTGGGTTGCGTATGCAAAGAGGGGAGATCGTGTAGTATATTTCGATAGTTTTGGAAATCTTCGACCACCCAAGGAATTAGTGCGATATTTTGGACAGAATGTTGCAAATATAGAATACAATCACACGGCCTATCAAAATTATAATCAAAGTATTTGTGGACAATTGTGTCTTCGATTTCTTCAAACGGTCGATGATCGATATGAATTTAAAGCCTGACAATTCTCCGTCGCGACTCAGTATTCGTTTGACAGTTTTCCAGCATGTCACTCACGCTTACGTTGACCGGCAAGAGTAGCGCTCTTGCTGTAAGCTACTTTCCGGCTATAGATTTAAACGATGGCGATTACGAGCTTGGTTTAACGGACTTTGAAACTTATCATACGATATCGAACGTGAATTCTTGGAATAATAAACTTTATTTTGATAACGACGATAAGGAAATTACGATTCCCGAGGGATCGTACGAATTACACGCTATAAACGAATATCTCCGACGTGCAATTTTACGACATCGACGCGTAGTTGATTCCAACGATATTGTTGATGGCGAAGAACACGATGAATATCCAATAATGCTTCGCGCTAATCATAATACGCTAAATAGTGAAATCAAATGTGTCTATAGAATAAATTTTAGTAAACCGGGCAACGTTGGATCGTTGTTGGGATTCTCGTCGAATCGTATATTACAACCTCGGAAATGGCACGAATCGGATGTACCGATAAATATTATTAGCGTAAATATTATTCGTATAGAATGCAGCGTAACCACTGGCGCGTACAGCAACGACAAGCGCGTACACACGATACATGAATTTTCACCGAGCGTGCCGCCTGGATATAAGATATCGGAAACGCCAGCACAGATCATTTATCTACCGATCGTCGCACGGAGCATTACTGATTTAACGATACGCATTGTTGATCAAGAAGGACATTTGCTCGATTTTCGTGGAGAGGAAATTACCGTAAGATTGCATATACGGCGGCGGCAAAAATAAAGCGTTTGACAAATGAAATGCTTGTGTTGAACGAAAGCACGGAGCACGCGAGAGACAATATTTTTGCGAGGGACAATATTTTTGCGAGTAGGCGAGTGACTGCGGTATCGGGTGACAATAATCAGATATCTGGTTACGCTAAAAAGAAGCTCAGCGCGTTGAATCGCGAGTTTTTAAAATCATTGGGATTCGTCGTACGAAATACTTGAACGATATGATTGACATCTTGAATATCGGAGGCGAGCCGATCTTTGACGATCGTATCGTCAAGATTGAGACTCATACGTACAATCCATACGCCAACACAACGCTTGGATACAGCGACGAGATACGGATACCGATACAACATCAAGATTTGTACACGTTACCATGTGAAAGTTTTCTATACGTTGAGGGAAAGTTGAGGGTGCGTAAAGTAGCTGAAGAGGGAAGAGTGGTATTGGGAAACAATTGTATCGCGTTTATGCTTGATGAACTTCGATATGAACTCAACGGTGTGGAGATTGACCGCAACAGAAACGTTGGAATAACTTCCACGATTAAAAACTATGTCTCTCTAACAACCGAGAAAGGTAAAATCTTGGAGAATGCTGCGTGGAATATGTCGCATAATGCTGCTGAAGCTTACTTCAATTTTTGCGTGCCGCTAAACATACTACTGGGTTTTTGCGAAGATTATAAGCGAGTTGTGATCAACGCTCGTCACGAATTAATTCTGATACGTTCGCGCAACGACAACAATTGCATATTTGGACATGCTTCGGCTGAAGCTGATATCGAATTATTCAAGATACAATGGCGTATGCCACATGTAATATTGAGCGAGGTCAACAAACTATCCTTGCTACGCGCGTTGGAAAGCGGGCGATACTTGAATATAAGTTTTCGCTCTTGGGATCTATACGAATTTCCTCTATTGCATAATACGACCAAGCATTCGTGGACCGTGAAAGCCGCTTCTCAGCTGGAGAAGCCGCGATACGTGATCTTTGCGCTGCAGACTGGCAGAAAAAATGCTGTGTCAAAAGATATTACTACATTCGACGACTGCAAATTGACCAACGTTAAACTCTATCTAAACTCGGAATTTTATCCCTACGATGATTTAAATTTAGATTTCGATAAAAATAGATTCGCCCTCTTGTTCGATATGTACTCTCGTTTTCGCAAATCTTATTACGGATGTGATAATGATGATGTGCTATTAAACATTTCAAAATTTTTACATTGCGGTCCTCTCGCGGTTATCGATTGCTCGCGACAAAACGAGTCTGTCAAAAATTCCACCGTGGACGTGAGATTAGAGTTTGAGTGCAAGGAGGATATACCTGCAAATACCACCGCCTATTGTCTCATCTTGCACGATCGCGTTGTCGAATATTGCCCATTGACCAACGTAGTTCGTAAAATTACCTAAATCAGCAAATATCCCCTCCAATGTCAAAAATATATAAAAATTAAGATTTGACGATCGACAGCAGTCATACATCATTCTTGCAGTCGTACGGTAATATTATCGACATGATCGCGCCAACGTTTGTAGATCTGCAAGGATTCATTATCGGGCGAAACTTTGTCGTGAAGGAAGTAGCGATATTGAGAAATGGGCTTGTTCTCTCTCATTACTTTTTTGCAAGTCCCGTACCATGGCGTGCGCTTACAAAATCTGAAAGATGCCAAGCTTCATGGCTAATCGGGCATCACCATGGACTTCAATGGGAGGATGGAAACGTTCCATACAGCTTCGCTAGGCGTTTGATTAAGAGAGCTGTGGTGGGTGCGACGGAAGAGGAAGATGGAGCATCTCCTATCGTGTACGTTAAAGGACACGAAAAACGAGAATGGCTGGCCGATATACTTGATGATGATGCGAGAAACGATGTTATTATTGAGACCTTGGATGCGGACTATGAAGATATCAGTTCGTTAAATAAGCTAGATGTTACTAATACTATGCGCTGTGAAAAACATTTAAAAAATTGCGCTTTACAAAATGTATTTAAAATATTCAATTGGTGGATGAATCATCATAAAGATTCATCCAAACATTTCTTAGAATAAACTATTGTTAAAATATATTTTATTCTCTTTTATTCTTCCCTTTTCCTCTTTCTTATCCCAGTTTGCGAGTATTAAATTTCAGTACGTGACGTTAGATAGCGGCGTCAGCTAGTTAATTAAAATATAGATGTTACATTTCAGTACATGGACATAGAGTTTAAATATTTGAATTGTAAATAAATAATTGTTTTGTCGTTCAATAGTCGTTCAATAGTCGTTTATAGCCGTTCGAAAGCTGTTCAAAGCCGTTCAATAGCTGTTCGATAGCCGTTCGAAAGCTGTTCAAAGCCGTTCGATAGTCGTTCAATAGTCGTTCGATAGTCGTTCATACCCGTTCGATAACCGTTCAATAGTTGTTCGATAGGCGTTCAAAGCCGTTCGGTAGCCGTTCGATAGCCGTTCAAAGCCGTTCGATAGCTGTTCAAAGCTGTTCAATAGCCGTTTGATAGCCGTTCAACGGCCGTTCGATAGCCGTTCGATAGTCGTTTACATATTATAATAATATTATATATTATTCATATTTAAAAACTTTAAATAGTTGTCTGTGGAAACATGCTAACTTTTGTTTTCTTATCAAGAGCTGAGAGTAAGCGTTCTTCGTAAGTGATACATCCCCTACTCTAAAATGTTTGAGACAATGTCTATCCCGTTGTGTTTGTCACAAAGTGTCTGACAGCGAGCGTTTAAAAGTCTATTAAGTGTGTTCCAATCGAAAATATTCGAAATGCCAATGTTTCATTTTAATCTGGTAAGTAATGTTCAGTGTTTTTGTGTGCGAGATTATGTGTGATATTTATTAATTAATAATTTATTTCAGTTTGTACAAATTGATGTGATCCACCGCCGATACATGCGGTGGATGCGTGGAAATTTGCGTTGGGCGCACGCCAATTTGTGGGGCGATACGAGAGGGGCCCGCGAGTTGGCGATCGTACAGTCTCAAATATATGAAGACATTTTCTTCTTGCGACCGCTTTTTGAGCTTGAGCCGTACGAAGAAGAAGAAAATTGGGAGCCGGAGGAAGAGGAGGAGGAAGAGGAGGAGGAAGAGGAAGAGGAGGATTGGGAGGAAGATTGGGAGGAAGAGCTTGCGGCTCCAGGAGGATAATGTAAGTATCTTCTTTTTAAAATTTATATTAGATTTATAAACATTAAATTAATATACTAATAAGATTTCTTTCTGTTTCAGATGGAGCCTACATATTATATTATTTTTATTATTATTTTATTATTTTTTCTATTATTATTTTTATTTTTATATTTTATATATATATTTTTTTAAACACACACACACACACACACACACACACACACACACACATACATTTTGTATTACACATAAATTATGAATAAATATTATTATTATTATTATATTTAAAATGTTTGTTGATTATTTCTGCGCCTCCTTCTCCCACGTCCATGCATGCCTCGCGCTGTCTCTCTCTCTCTCTCTCTCTCTCCCGCGAACGTTATCCTTTTCCCACGCCAATGCGGACTCTATCCTTTTCCTTCACGCGTGCATGCCTCGCGCTATCTCTCTCACTCCGCCTTGCGAACGCCGTATCATCCGCGTGCATGCTTCGCGCTATCTCTCTCTCTCCCAAGTGCATCCTTCGCGCTATCCCTCTCCCAAGTGCATGCCTCGCGCTATCTCTCTCTTTCTCCCAAGTGCATGCTTCGCGCTATCCCTCTCTTACACCTACTCGCGCGGGTCCCTCGCCTATCGGTTAGGACGCGGTCCCCTCCCTCTCCCCGCGGACCCCACGCCCACCAGTTAGGACGTGCGGACTTCTCGCTTATCGGTTAGGACGCGGTCCCTCTCCCCGCGGACCCCTCGCCCACCAGTTAGGACGCGCGGACTTCTCGCCTATCGGTTAGGACCCGCGGACCGCTCGCCTATCGGTTAGGACGCGATTCGCCCGCGTGACGTCATACCCCCCCCCGCGTGACGTCACCCCCCCCCCGCGTGACGTCACCCCCCCCCGTGACGTCACCCCCCTTGCCCTGATTTCCCCCCTCGCCCCTCACCCCCCCTCAGAGCCCCTGGCTTAGAATCCGCATAGTATCACTACTATCATAATTACATATAATACATAATTGATTAAAAATAATCCAATTTATGTCATGTTTGGTATCATTTTAATCGCAAGAAACTCATTAATCCATTATATTTATATTCATACTAATAAAATCCAAAATGTAAGTTTCAGTTTTTATTTTGTAAAATGTTTATATTTTGTACATAAGGAAAGATCCCCGATGCTATAGAATCGACAAAAGCGAGAGCAAGAAAGAATGAAGGAGCAAGCGAAATGACAAACATCAAACTGTTCCGAAGTCTCGCTCGCCAGGCTCCCTTTATCTGTAATCTTTGACGTGTATATGTCATCTTATTATAGAAAAAAAAATCTCTGTATTTCGCATTTTATATATCCGAAAATAATTATAATGGATTAATAACATTTTTGCGATTAAAATGACACTAAATATGACATAAATCGGATTATTTTTAATGAAATAAGTAATCATAATTTTAATTACATAATTGATTAAAAATTATCCGATTTATATCGTGTTTGGTATCATTTTAATCGGTAAAATATCATTAATTCATTGTAATTATTTTCGGATCAATAAGCGCGAAAAACAAAAATTTTACAGTAACGATATATAACGCGAGAGATTATAGATAAAGCGAGCATCGCGAGCGAAACTTCGGAAGTCTTTCATGTTAGCTATCTCGCTTGCTCCTCATTCGTTCTCTCTCTCTTTTTTTCTCTGCTTGTTCTTTATTGTATTCTTTCATTCCCATTATTATATTCTTTTATTTGCTCAACTTTTATTCTTTCTATTCTTGTATTCCTACATGATAATAAATTAATTTATTCATCTTTATTTTATAAAGCGTAAATAAGATATTGTATATTTTATAAATAAAAAAAGTATTATGTATGTGTGCGTGTGCGTGTGTATTTTTGTGTATGCATGTGTTGTATGCATGTGTTGTATTTAACTAAAGTGAAACGTAATTATGTATTGTATTAACTATATATAGTGAAATAAAAAAAGAAAATAACGTATTGTATATCTCATTTATGCTATTTAAAATAAATATAAATAAATTTATTTATTTACGTGTAGAGAGATAAAAATAAAATAGAGCAATAAATGTTGAACAAATACAAAAATATAATAATGAGAATGAAAGAATAATTAATGAACAAAAGGGGGGGGGGGAGAGAGAGAGAGAGAGAGAGAGAGAGAGAGAGGGAGAGAGAGAGAGAGAGAGAGAGAGAGAGAGAGAGAGAGAGAGAGAGAGAGATTGATTGATTGATTGATCTTTATTAGCTTTCTCAGCGGGAGCGTCCCGTTTGACCACGTTGATATTGACCACAGTCCCGATTGACCACGTTGAGATTGACCACGTTGCGATTGACCACGTTGCGATTGACCACGTTGATATTGACCACGGTCCCGATTGACCACGGTCCCGATTGACCACGGTCCCGATGACCACGGTCCCGATTGACCACGGTCCCGATTGACCACGGTCCCGATTGACCACGGTCCCGATTGACCACGGTCCCGATTGACCACGGTCCCGATTGACCACGGTCCCGATTGACCACGGTCCCGATTGACCACGGTCCCGATTGACCACGTTGATATTGACCACGGTCCCGATTGACCACGTTGATATTGACCACGGTCCCGATTGACCACGTTGATATTGACCACGGTCCCGATTGACCACGGTCTCGATTGACCACGTTAATATTGACCACGGATCAATACATGTCGTTACTAGGGCATGTACTTTGCAAGTTGTAAAGCTAGGTTCATTGTGACCGACTAGCGGAGGGGGTGCGGGAGGGGGGCCGAAGGCCCCCCTTGCACCCCCCCGCATGTGTGTGTGTGTGTGTGTGTTACATGGTTTTTAAATCGGGACCGTGGTCAATATCAACGTGGTCAATCGGGACCGTGGTCAATCGGGACCGTGGTCAATCGGGACCGTGGTCAATCGGGACCGTGGTCAATCGGGACCGTGGTCAATCGGGACCGTGGTCAGTCGGGACCGTGCTCAATCGGGACCGTGGTTAATATCAACGTGGTCAATCGGGACCGTGGTCAATCGGGACCGTGGTCAATCGGGACCGTGGTCAATCGGGACCGTGGTCAATCGGGACCGTGGTCAATCGGGACCGTGGTCAATCGGGACCGTGGTCAATCGGGAACGTGGTCAATCGGGACCGTGGTCAATATCAACGTGGTCAATATCAACGTGGTCAATCGCAACGTGGTCAATCTCAACGTGGTCAATCGGGACCGTGGTCAATATTAACGTGGTCAAACGGGTACCACTCTTTCTCAGCTATTTCTAATACAAATCTAGTTTACATTAATTACAATATACGTCTTTAACATTCGCTTAAACGGCACAATTCTTGCATTCCGCTTTATTTCAGCTGGCAAGGCGTTATACATTTTCACTCCTTCGTAAAACATACTCTTTTGCGCACTCCTTGTTCTGCGATATTTTATTCCAATATCCCCAGCTTGTCGTGTTTGCCTTTCACTCTCATTTCCCACAATTTCTAATCTATTTCTTAATTGCTCCGGTAACATGTTCCTTAAAATCTTAAAAATAAATATACACACATTATAATATAGCCTCTGTTTTATGGACATAAACTGCAGCGCTTGCAGCATACGCTCCACTTTGGTATGTCTATCACATTGCAATATGATCCTCATGGCCCGGTTTTGTGCTTTTTGCAATGTACTCAGCTGTGTTTCTCCCATATCAATTCACAGCGTCGCACAATACTCAAAGTGAGGTGCTATAATTGTCTTATATACAATACATCTAGTGTATGCCGATATATAATTACCTATTCTATTCAAAAAGCTCGTTTTTTTCCCTATTTTCTTTAGCATATAATCACAGTGGTCCTTAAATCGTAGTCTATCGTCAATAATTATGCCTAGGTATTTCATTATTTCCACACGTTCAATCTCAGTTCCATCCAAACATTTCAATGTTATATTACCTCGCAGTTCTTTTCTTATACTTCTAACAATCATATATTTCGTTTTTCCTGCATTCATTTTTAACTTATTTATATTCATCCACTCTTCTACTATAGTAAATGCCATATTCATTTTGCTCTCTAATTCCGCGCTGCTTTTTCCAGTTACATATATTAACGTATCATCTGCAACATTTTTATATTACATCCTTCTGGACAGATTTTTATTATATCATTTATATATACTATAAATAACAAAGGTCCTAATACAGATCCTTGCGGTACTCCATATTCTGTGGTCATTAATTTAGACCATATATTATTAAATTGAACCTGCTGTGTTCTATCCTTTAAATATGATCTTAACCATTCTATGACCATTCCCCTAATTCCATATTGATATAATTTCTCTAATAATCTTTCTCTATCTATTGTTTCAAAGGCTCGCTTAAGATCCATGAAAATTACCCCTACCATTTTTGCATCACTAACTATCAATTTCCATTCATCAATGACTGTTTGAATCGCTGTTTCACACGAATACTGTTTTCTAAAGCCCGACTGATGTTCTGTTATAATACAATTATCTTCCAAATACGTTTCAATTTGCTTTTTAACTACTAATTCTAACACTTTTTCAAATATTGGTAACATATTTATAGGCCTAAATTCACTTGCTTTTCTAGCTTTCTCTACTTTTGGAATCGGTATTATTGTAGACGTTTTCCAACCTTTTGGACAGCAACCTTCCTTCAAAGAATTATTTATTATATCAACAAATTCCTCTTTTATTACGCAAAATACTGTCTTCAATATATCGCTAGTTATTCCCTCCTCTGTACCTTTCTTTTTCGGTAGTCCCATAACAATTTCCTGTAAATGCTCTATACTAATTATTTCAAAATTTTCCATAATTCCCTCGTTTTCAATAACATAAATAATTCTTTTACATGCATTCCCAGTTTTACTCCCATTTATAGATTTTACTATACTATTAATACTTTGTATATAATATAAATTAAATTTGTCTGCTATATTGCATCCTTCAGTGCCGTCTAATATTTCAAAATCTATATTCTCTACTTCCCTCTTACCCCCTGGTTCGCCTCTAATTATTTCTTTTAGTGTTTTCCACATAGATATAGGATTTTCTTTATTAAGATCTATCATATTTTCATAATATTCTTTCTTCTTTGTCTTAATTAATTTAACTACTGTATTTCTTTCAATTTTAAATTGCAACCAATTTTGTTCCGTGTCAGCATACAATGCCTTCCTATATGCCTCATCCCTTTTAGCCGCTGCTTCTCTTATTTCATCCGAAAACCATTTTTTCCCTTCCCATATTCTCGGAATTCCAAAATGTTTTCTAGGTGCTGTGGCGTCCAACGCATTTACTATACTATCAACAAATTTCTTCGTTCTCACACTGATATTCATATCTTGGTTTTTCTCTAATTTATTTTCCACTAATTTAATAAATTCATCTATATTAAACTCTCTATAATTCCTAACACTAAGTTCTCTGTATTTATTATCAAATTTATTCGCATTCAGTTCAACTTTTAGCCACGCATGGTCCGTTATTTTAGGTTCATGCATTACCTGCATTTCTATTTTATTATTAGCAAAAATTAAATCTATAATTGTTTTACTATCTTTCGTAATTCTCGTCGGTTTATTTACATATTGTTTCATGCCTAAGCTCAACATTGTCGTTTGTAACTTCCTTGTATAAAACGAATCTAATATAATATCTATATTAAAGTCTCCTATTATCATACATTCTCCCCGTATTATTAACTCTTCTATTATATCCTCCAGAAATCTCACAAAATCACCATGCGATGCACTCGGTAAATGATATATTACCATTATTATTCCTCTATACAATTTTTCTTTCACCTCAATCGCAGCACACCAACAATTCGATTCTAATTTTTTTACTAATACTATTTCATATTTAACATCATCCCTTATATATAAAACAACCCCTCCTGTATTTCTATTTTCAGCATCGCATCTAATTATACTATAACCTGGTACGTTCACTTCACTGTCTTCAATTTCAGCAGTCAATCTTGTCTCTGATAACGCTATGAATGCCGGATTTACTTTCTTCATAATCTGATGTTGTATCTTATCTTTATGCGCCATCAAACTTTGCGCGTTTGTATACAATATTATTTCCGCTTCCTTCTGTAGTTGCTATTTCGCATCTTCCCAGCCGGCTCTCCTCTTCTCCTCTTGTATCGCCCTTTTAAATGTTGGACATTCTGGGCTAAGGGCGTCGTGTTCATCACTTATCTTCAGGTTGTATGTTCGAATTTTAAACATACAATTTACACATTTTTTCTTTGTTGCCGTACATTCAATCGCTTTATGATTTCCCGCACATTTGTGGCATGTTTCATCTCGCGTACAATTTTTTGCAATATGATAGTATCCCCAGCATTTAAAGCATCTTTTAACATTAATGTGATTGAATATAGGACATTTTCTCCATCCTACATTTAGTTTCTCTTTTTTCAACATCAATTCATGCGTTTCTTCATCTACTTCAATTATTATCGAACCTTCTTCTTTTTCTCTTCTTCTAAGTTGATTATTATCATTTCTTTTTTCTTTAACTATTTTCTTCACTATTCGCATTTGGAATCCATCATTTATTGCATCAATTCTATTCTGCTTCTTGATTGTAGTTATTAAGTCATCATCATCCAATCTCATTTCTTCTTCGCTGACATTGATAATTTTTATTTTGGGCTTCATCTGCGGTGATTCCGTAACTTTGAAATTTTCTCCTAGTTTGTCCTGCACTGTGGCTTTCAACGTTTTCATTTCTTCTCCAGTTTCACAACCCATCACTGTCCCCTTGCTTCCTTTTTTTAACTTCGTTATTCCCATCGCCATGTTTTTGATATCTACCTTTTCTTTTATCAATTTTTTTGTAACTTCACTCTCTTGTTCAATCTTGGGTTTGATAATTATAACATTCTCTTTCTTTTTCTATTTAACCGCTTCACTATAGCTCCTTTGTATTCCTCCTGTTGATCCACATACTTCTCCCTGTATCATTCTTTTCAACTCTTCTAGCAGTTCCTGCTTAACATTTCCCAATTCTTCTCGAACTATTTCCTTGACCATCATTTTAATTTCCTTCTTACATGCTGTTTCATCTTTTATTTCTTTTACAATTTTTACCAGCCAATCTATTTTTACGTCAATGGTCGATGATCCACTCGCTCCTGATATTCTATTTCCACTACTTGGCGTCGTAAACGAACCTGTAGATCCTGTAGATCCTAGCCTGTCCCTGCCGCCCCCGGCCACTGCCGATGCCTTCTTCATATCTGCTTCACTTTCAATTGTAAATCTGTCAAATGGGCCAGAACATGGTACCAATTCTTGATTTTTATCGTAAATCCTATGCTTGCTTACACATCCTGGATGGTAAAACAGCTTAATATAATTCACCTGATAGCAAGACTTGCATGTCACCACCTGATTTTTTATTGCCTTTTTACATGCCGAGCATCGATATTCAGCATATTCATCGTCCATGCCGATAATTATCGGCCGAAACCGCTAATATCAGCGTAAACAATCAGTCACCTCTGTTCCATTGTCACACGTCAGCACTTTTGTGTCCACCTTTAATGTCTACCTGTCGTGTGAGACTTTGGTGTCCCAGACAGGAAATGCACTTCTCACGCCCACAAATCAGCATATCCCGGCTAGATAACACTCCTGGCTAATGCCGGTCTATGCCGCTATGACTTGAATAACTTTCTATCACTCCCCGTAACTATTTAACCGTTTAAAAGTTATTACTTTTGCGGAGCGATGTTTGACACGTCTTCTCCACTGAGAGAGAGAAAGAGAGAGAGAGAGAGAGAGAGAGAGAGAGAGAAAGAGAAAGAGAGAGAGAGAGAGAGAGAGAGAAGCGCGAGTAAACGCGTAAGCGAATATGCTAGAAGAATAAAGCTAAGCGATATGCAGTACGTAGTAAGCGAACGATTAGAAATAGAGATACGGAGAGAAACAGAGTAAGTGTATGATCGAAAGAAAGAAGATATTAGAAATTGCGATATGTTAGTGCGTACATGTATATTACTCTCTTACGCATGAATTAAAGTTTGGTAATTTATCAATTAATTATTGTATATAGAGTAAGTGAAACTTTAAATGCTCGGTTATCAATTATTAGACGCACGAATCACAGGCGATTATCTAAATCATAAGTTGTAAAGTGAAAGCTATTACATTTTAGAAAATACTGCTTAAAAATAAATTGACAAAAATTTATGTTATTTAATATTTCCAGAATTATTCCATTGCAAAATTTAAATTTTAGAATTTTGAGGGACACCTTGTATATAGCATATAAGCAGTACGTAGTAAGCGAACGATTAGAAAGAGAGATACGGAGAGAAACAGAGTAAGTGTATGATCGAAAGAAAGAAGATATTAGAAATTGCGATATGTTAGTGCGTACATGTATATTACTCTCTCACGCATGAATTAAAGTTTGGTAATTTATCAATTAATTATTGTATATAGAGTAAGTGAAACTTTAAATGCTCGGTTATCAATTATTAGACGCACGAATCACAGGCGATTATCTAAATCATCAGTTGTAAAGTGAAAGCTATTACATTTTAGAAAATACTGCTTAAAAATAAATTGATAAAAATTTATGTTATTAATATTTCCAGAATTATTCCATTGCAAAATTTAAATTTTGGAATTTTGAGGGACACCTTGTATATAGCATATAATGTGTAATATACAAAGATAATACAATTATTATTAATTATACAGAATAATCCATATAATTAATTTTATATAATGTTTTCGTCAAATATAAATAATGTTTTTATGTATAAAATTAATTTAGCAATATAAAAACAATGTTTTTATTCGGTTATACAATATTCATTTATAAAGATAAACATTTACAAAGATGTGCATTAGTTTTCATTTTCATCATAACGCGATATCTATAGCAGTCAGTACGTAAGTATGTATGTATCAGGCATTAAGTCGGCTGTACGCACACACACATGCAAACAGACGAACGCGGTCATATCAGTGCGCGGCAGCTCAGTCTCAGTTTGTCGCGTATGTTTTGTACATACGCGTAACAAGAGATTATCGCGCGCTCAACCGTTATAACGCGTTATAACACGTTGAAGTGAAAAAACTGTTTTTGTGTTTTTAATTTTTAATATATAGTGTGTCCACATAATGGGACAAAAATATAATGACAAACGCTTGCCTCTCTCTGTCCGAAGACTTTCCTTAAAAAGAATAAAGGTCAAAAGGTTAGTATTATTTATTGTGACGTTGCCGTCTCGCGCGCGTCCGCCGAGTTCCTCTCCGATCGAAAAGCGCGGGCTAAAGGGCCGCGCCAGTCGAATAATTGTGAGAACCGTACCGTTACCCCCAGAGAGGCGTCATTAATCGAGATTTCGTGCTTAATATTAATTCCGTTTGTTGTTTCTTTTCGTATGATGATTTGAGTTGGGAGCCTCACCGGAAGAAAGAGCGAGAAATCAGTAAAACACCACGGAAAAATTATTTTTTAATTCTATATTTATTTTGTTTTTATTGTAAATTTTTCTTTTTAATAGCACATTGTTACTGTGTGATCTATAATATTCCTTATTCAATTTCTTTAAATCATTTTTATGTTTTTCATTATAAATTTCTTTTTTTGCTAATAAATTGTCTCTATGTAATTCATAATATTTTTTATTAACAACGTGTTTATTTATATGTAAATTATAAATTTTTCTTTTTGCTAGTAAATCGTCCTTATGTAATTCATAATATTTTTTATTACGAACGTTTTTATTTGTATGTAAACTAATAAGATTTGTCTTATGCAATAAAACGTTTTCTAAATAAATTTTACAGTTTTTATTTTGCTTTTAATTACTATCGTTTTATGCCATGTTCTTTTATACCATGATCTCTGATTAAATCTGTAGTAATTGCAATGTTATTAATTATATTATCTTTTTTACTACTTTCATTAAATGCATATTTATGATTAATTTGTTTTGAATCAATTAATCCTGCAATTTGAGGAAAATGTTCTATTTTATTTGATTGAAACATTTCCGCTAAATGCTGACGCATTAAATTATGATCATGTTTAATTCTATCCGGTTGAAGATCAAATAGAAGAGATATTGCAAAGGCTATTGCAAAAATCCCGCAATCATTACTGTGGCGGCCTACAGCAACCACAAAATTACGGCAGCGCGATAATTGCGAAATATTATCGTTTCTCGCAAGCGCTCGCCCGTCCGCGCGTAGTGCGGGAGACGCCGCTAGTCGGCGCAAAGCGCTCGGGCCAACAAGAATGTGGAAAGCAGTCCGGCGGGCATATAGTGCGTCCGCGCGTAGTTGCGGGCAGCACCGCTAGGCGGCGCAAGGCGCCCGGGCCAACCTGCAAGTAGAAAGCCGTCCGACCGGAATATAGGTCAGACCCCCTGCAGAGAAAGACACGAAGAAAGTCATAGGCGCCAGTCGCCTACTTTCAAGCGCAAGTCGCTCAGACATTAGAAAACGAGGCAGAAGAAAGCGCTAGACGCTAATTCTCGGCGAACTCAGACGAAGAAGATTCTTGGCGCCAGTCGCCCACCTTCCAGCGCAAGTCGCTTTCAACGTTGGTCCGCAATACGGTGCCAGTCGCCGCACCTCCATCCACGACGCCACGGACAAGGGACACCGTTCCGCTACCCACGGTAGCCGAAATCGCCATCCGGCGAAGGACTCGTCCGACGCCGCTCCACAGGGTGGTCAAGAAGAGGAAGGTCGAGGAGAGCACGCTTAATACAAGCAGCTCCCGACCATTAGGCGCCAGATCGTCAACCGCCTTCGGCGCCCGGCCGCCATCGGCATTAGGCGCCAGATCGCCAACCGCCTTCGGCGCCCGGCCGCCATCGGCATTAGGCGCCAGATCGCCAACCGCCTCCGGCGCCCGGCCGCCATCGGCATTAGGCGCTCGGTCGCCATCCGCCTCCGGCGCTCGTCCGCCATCGGTCGGCACCCAGTCGCCAGCATCACCTGGCGCTCGGCCGCCATCAGCGTCAGGCGCCCGGTCGCCGTCTTCCACTGGGAGCTGCTCCCCAACGATTGCCGGTACCTGCTCCCCCATCACGGTCAGTGACGGATCACTGTCGCCCATTGGGGCAGATTCACCGGTTGTCTCCGGCCGCTGGCCACCATTCAGTGGCCCCTCTAAGGAGAACATACGATCCGGCGCCCAGTCAACCAACGACGCCCACGCAGAGAGGAAGAAGTGCAACAAGGACCGGTTGCAGGCTCTATTCGGCGCTAGCCCGCCAAAGCTGGTAGCCGGGCATTCCGGCACAGAAACCACGAAGGACCGGCCTATCTCCCTGCCGCGACTAGAGAGAGTCTTGGCGTCCCCAGCGAAGGCGTGGAAAAAACCGCCGCTGATTTCGCCTATCAAAATCTCGCCCCTTAAGGAGTACGCGAAGCAGAGAACGTGTGGAACACAGACCAGTCCGATCATATTTCCTGGTCTCAAGAGGACGGCCGACGCGTCGACCCAGACGAAGAGACGCGGGGGCAGACATAAACCAGTATACGAAACTAACAATAATAATTATTATGCGTGTAATCGCAACTTGCGCTATTAATGAATAAACACACTGTATGCGTAAAAACCAACTCATTCATTTATCTACCTGCACATAAGCTAAGTTGGGTAGTATCCTAGAGCGATAGATCCTCCTATCCCGTACCTACCCACAATTACCATTAGGTTGCAATTGGACTGTTGGGAACTGTACTGGTTGCTTATCAAAAGAATAGAATGGATATAATTTTTCAAGATAGATTTTATGGTGTGTATGTAATCGTTTCATATTCAATGAGTCATAGATATAAATCATTTTAGTGTCGTAATAGTTGCAAACCCATTGACCGTCTAAATTAGTTACTATATCGCTGCAACTATGCAATATTTGAATATGTTTCTGATTTTTAGAAACAGGTTCAATTCTATCAGGACATTCAATTTTCCATGACTCGCGTGGTTGATATTCTGAGCAACTTTTCAATAATAAACCAAAATAGTCAATATGAATATATTCTAACTATTCACCTTTAAGAATATTCTGTACATACTGGATGCTTAGAGGTAAAATATTTCTAATGAAATTTTTATATTTGTATTCGTTTAATATTGTTATGCAAGAACTGACATTTGTTAACAACGTATTTTCCTGAATACATGTAGAAAAATGATTTGTATAATTTTTTCTACTATTTTGCGTTTTGTCTGTAGAAATATGCAGTGATGAAAAGGATTTCTTAAAAGTGTCATGAGTAGAATGCTCAACATTATTATATTCATTTACAATATTATTATTTTTATTTATTATATCATAACAACCAAATGGATCTTTATTATATTTCTTTACTACTTCCTCCATCGTCATTTTAGTTATATTATTTGTTAATTTTATTAAATCTACAGACTTTTCTTGTTCAGCTTTTTTTTATCGATGTTCTTGTTTTCTTCTAGCTAAGGCTTTCTTTCTTTGTATTTCATCCAAACTGAATAATTTTTTTGGATCATTAGGTCTAATAATTCGAGGAAAATGTTCTATTTTTTCTAATTGAAAGATGTGTGCCAAATGTTGACGCATTAAAGTATGGTCATACATAACTGTATCTGGTCGAAGACCAAATAAAAGTGATACTGCAAATGCAATTGCAGAAACACCACAACCATAAGCATTAGATTGACTGATGGAAATCGTATCGGTTTCTTATCAAAAGAATAAAATGGATATAACTTGTCAATATATATCTTATGATGAGCGTGCAAGCGTTTTAAATTCAATGAATCGTAAATATAAATAACTTTTGTATCATAATAGCTACAAATCCAATACCCATTTTTATTAGTAATCATATCGGTACAGCTATGTAATATTTGAATATGTTTCTGATCCTTACAAACAGATTCGATTGTATCGGGACATTGTATTTTCCATGTTTCACGTGGTCGATACTCCGAACAAGATTTTAATAATAATCCAAAGTGATCAATATGAATGTCTTCTAACTGTGCGCGAGTGAACGCGGGAGCGCAATGATTGTGTGAAATGGACACGAAAACGTTAGTTAAAAAGGCAGTCAATTTATTTAAACAATAAATAGTTCACAAGTCTTTCACCGATAAGATTTATACTAATTTTAACCGAGGTCTAGCGCCGGCGAGCTACCGAGAGCGCAAAGATAATCTCCGCGAGCGACGGATATATCTTGAATACCGCAAACGACGATATAAACGGCGCGATTCCGCGAGCGACGGAATAAACGGCGCGTTTTGAGAACAAGAGATTAATCGCGAGCGACGAGAAATCTCTGCTAATTTATCGATTACTTCGCGTTTCGTAAACGAGCGTACGAACTAGAAAAGCGAGCGACTTTTCTTTTACGAGAGTTTAAACGATATAATAACAAAAAGATATAAAAGTAAGGCTCTTAAACGATTAAAATCAAGTAAAATCCGAGTAAAATGGCAAAAGAGCCACACGCAGTTTTTAGGGCGCAAAGATATATAATTTAAACCAAAAAATAAATTAAAAAATTAGAGAATTTCTTTAATTACATGATTCGCGAAAGGCGGACGTTTCGGCCCTTTTTTGGCCATCATCAGCGCAAATAATACTAAAATCAACAATATAAACGGTATACAAAAAGAGTCTTAAACAATTAAAGCGCAGAGTTACATGATAACCAACGGTAGAAGGCGTAATCCCTCATGTCGCTCCAAAAGGCAAAAACCCTTCTCCATGTAGTCCATGTTATTTCGGGGCAGAAACCTCGATTCTTTAAGCATGAATCCACGAACACGGTGATACGTTAATAATTGTGTCTGTAATTTGAGCGGAATGGTTTGTGTCAAAAAACGAAAAGAGAGAGAGGGTCCGTGTCGGAAATTACAGTAGTAAGACTTACATAAAAGAGACGCAACGCACAAGTCGACAATACAAATTTTTCAGCAACGCAAAAACTAACTAAACACACTAACTAACCGCAGAGTAATGAGAAGTATTGTTCGGCGAAAAAGGTGAGATGATAAAAACAAATGTTACCAGTAGCGGTAAACAACGATACAAAAAAATTAAAGATTGTCAAAACACTGAAATGAAAAACAATATCAGCATTGTCTGTAGTATAAGATCAAAGTAATAAATAAATAAATAAATATGAAACAGTACAGACAAACTATCCAAAAAATAAAATAAAAACAAATTTTTTGTCGTTGTAAAAAAGATGTTTGTCAAATTAAATAGATAAATAAATGAATAACATTTAAAAGGTTGTCAAGTACAGTAAAATAATTATAAATTAAACATAAAAATTACAATGAAATATAAGATAATTAAAAACAATGACTATAACCGCTGTCAAGAATGGTAAAACACGATAAATGCAAATAAAATGTAGAGTGTGAAAAGGAGAACGACAGAAAATTAAATTTTAGAGAGCCTGTCTAAAACTGTTAAATATGCCTCTGGGAGACATTCGGTGTCTGTTTGTAGATTTAAACTATCTTTTTGTCGCTTAATGTGTAATACTTCGGAAATCAATCGCTTATGTAAATGTGGTTCATTATCAAGTATTTCTATTTTGTCCCACTTAAAGTCATGATTAAAAGTAATTCTGTGATCGGTTATAACAGAGTGATTTGTCGTATTTCTACGAATATGATTTCTGTGTTCCGCTATCCTCGTGTGTAATTGTCTCTTAGTCTGTCCCACATATGACGCATCGCAATTATCACAATTAATTTTGTAAACAACATTGCTGCGGGCCGATTGTGGGCAGGAGTCTTTGTGCACCTTAATAAACTTGTTCATTTTGTTAAGACTACGATATGAGAGTTTCACATTTAGGTCTTTAGTTATGTTTTTAAATTGTTCGGATATTGAAGGAACGTAAGGTATAGTAAAGTAAGAAACTCTCTCAGAATCTTCAGTATGTTTATCGCAGTCAAAATTAGAATTGTTATGAACAAGAGTTTTCAGGCGTTCACGAACGACATCGAAAATGAACCTGAGAGGATAACCATTATCTATCAAAATTCTAATGATCAATTCAAAATTTTTCCGATGAAACAACGGGTGAGACAACCGAAACACTCTGTCGGTTAAACCGATTACAGTACCTCTATTCTGACAAAGAGGGTGATTCGACAGGAAATGTAAATATCTCCCTGAAAAGGTAGGCTTGTGGTACCAGTCAAAGGTCAGGTGGTTATCATTCAGGATCATGGTAATATCCAAGAAATTAAGTCGGTTTTCCTCTCCAATCTCAATTGTGAATTGTAGACGTGGGTGGAATGTATTGAAAGTGTCTAGAGTGTGGTTGAGGAGGGAAGAGGGAGCCGCCATTGCAATGTCATCAACATATCTGACAAAAAATGGGGGGGTATAATTCAGAGACCCAAGAGCTTTAGATTCCAGATCCTGAAGGACTATGTCCGCGATAATGGGGGACAATGGGGAACCCATAGGAGTACCGAAAGTTTGTTTGTAAATTACTCCATTGAAAGTAAAAAAAGTAGAATCTAATATCAGTCTAACCGCAGATATAATAACACACTGTCACGGATGGAGTTCACGATCGAGTGTGCCCGGCGGTTCCCCGAGAGAGCTTTTATACAACCGTTCTTTTTAGTGTTCTAGAAGTTTCTGTGTTTTTCGCGAAAGATCGAGCCTGCTGTTGTTGTCGATGATTATTTAAAATTGAACGTTGTTATTTGTATTTAATTGTGATTTAGGCTCTCCCGGGTGACCGGTGCGTGGCCCGCATCGATAGGCACGAGTGATGCCGCGGGCCTGGCGCGATTCGCGTAGCGCAGCTGTCGACGCGCGCTCTTATTTGTCGTGAGCCGTGTGCCGCGAGAGATGGCCGCTAACGCGCCAATTTTTGAGCGCGCTTAGGCCGCGCTTTGTTGTCGCGCTCGTTGTATCTGACAATTGCTATGAATTAATTATTATTAGTTCGGTTTTGTTACGTCCGGTGGACTCCACGATTCTTTTCTTTCACGTAATATTAAACGCCTACGCTCTGGAACTCTTTGCACTATAAACAATAAACTAAAGGAATATCTAGCAGGCGAGACTAATATTTCAAAGCCTAAACCATGCGTGATAAATATTTAAACAAAGGTCCCCTAGAAGACCAAGAATTTTAAACAACAATTAAAAGATACTCGAACCGTGAGAAGGCTCGAAATCTAAACAGTGCGCATGCAAGAGACTAATAAATATATTAAATAATATTTTTTCTTGGAAGTCCTCTAGTGAAAAAGCGTTACGGGAAGAGTCTCGAATAAAGGCCCTTCTAAGAACTAGAGTGTTATCTTATTGATGTAACTATGATCCGCGACTGAAACTCGCGACATTCGACACTACGTGCTCGCCTGCTAGACCACCCTTGCGCGTTATCTGTTTAAGATAAAACTCACGTGAACAATAAAACTGTCAACTTGGCCGATCATGGCGGACTCTCCAGTGGGCGAGACTTAATTTTTAAAAACAAAAGCCTACACCAATAGGCGCAAACTCTTGGACCTTCTTTTGGAAGGGAGACGCCCTCAACTCATGAGAGGGGCACCATTTTAAAGATTGATTCGTTAAAAAAGAATATTGCTTGCCTAATGGAGAGGGTACGCGAAGAGACGCCAAGATTCGACTTACGCGAAATCCTCCCTCAGAATTTTCAATTCATCTTCGGCTCTCGACTCGAACGGTCGCACCGAGTCTGTCTACAGTCCGCGCTGATTGATTAAGTCTCCAAAAGTTTATCGATTCTCACAAGTTCTCTCTGCGATTGTGGTAGTGCAAGGAGTTTCACGCTATTGAAATTTTACAAAATTCGTGCGGGCAAGTGACAAGTGGTGTGCCCTTGAGTGGATCGAACGAACACCACCGGAACCGATCGATCTCCGAGCCACTCCTTCCGCACAGCCGAGTCCAGAGATAGA
Source organism: Formica selysi (assembly GCA_009859135.1). Taxonomy (NCBI): domain Eukaryota; kingdom Metazoa; phylum Arthropoda; class Insecta; order Hymenoptera; family Formicidae; genus Formica; species Formica selysi. Next base: position 28,453 of record WHNR01000052.1, on the reverse strand, counting down.
TCTTAGCTCGCTTATCCAGCGAAATTTTTAAAGTCATCACCTTCGCACACAACAAATAGTGAGTCTACCAAAGAATTTCATTCTTTCTCTTACTTTATTTTTTCCTTCTTCTTAAAAGGAACAGTTTGTTATTAAATTCAAATTTTCAAGTAATATCCAAGCACAAACATTTATTAGTATTATTATTAAATTAAATTCTGGTTATTAAATATTTTATATTTCCTCTTCTTTGAACCTTCTCCTTTGCGAGTCCATAAGCGTGATTGGCCAGGATCTTGAACACTGTCAAGATTGGCATTCATCCTTATTGTTAGACTCGTGCAATCCTCTCTCCCTTGCGAGTCCGTAAGCTTGATTAGCCAGGATCTTGAACACTGTCAAGATTGGCATTCATCCTTATTGTTAGACTCGTGCAATCCACTCTCCCTTGCAAGTCCGTAAGCTTGATTAGCCAGGATCTTGAACACTGTCAAGATTGGCATTCATCCTTATTGTTAGACTCGAGCAATCCATTCTCCCTTGCGAGTCCGTAAGCTTGATTAGCCAGGATCTTGAACACTGTCAAGATTGGCATTCATCCTTATTGTTAGACTCGAGCAATCCTCTCTCCCTTGCGAGTCCGTAAGCTTGATTAGCCAGGATCTTGAACACTGTCAAGATTGGCATTCATGCTTATTGTTAGACTTAAGCAACCCTTCCCCTTTCACGGGTCCCTAGGCGTGATTAGCCAGGATCCTGGTGTAATATCATGATTGGCATTCATACTTAGCTGCCAGGCCCTGAAGGAAAATCTTCTCCCTCTACTTCTAGAACAATTCCCTCCGAATCGTTCTATTTCCCTTCTTTCTCAATATATATATATATATATATATATATATATATATATATATATATATATATATATATATAGAGAGAGAGAGAGAGAGAGAGAGAGAGAGAGAGATATTGAGATTCTTAAGAACTTCTCCATTTTTCTTTATCATTATCAAACTGTTTCTTTTGACTAAATATCAATATCTCTGTTAACTCTTACGTGTGTTTCCTAGTGGGAACAACCCCGGCAAAGCGCTCTAAGTGCTGGGCGAAACACATCCGCAACCGGGAAACTAGAAAAATCCGGAAGCTATTGGCTCGGGCGTCCGCGGATCCTAATTTTATTATTGATTTTAAGAAACTAAATTTAGACGAGCGAACATTTAAATTAAGAACACAACGATTAAACTATACACTAACGCGAGATACACACCCTTGTCCCCCTAGTTCTTCCTTTGATTATCCACTTCCTTCTTATTCCCCCGAGCAGTCCCACTCACCTGCTCTCGAACCTCAACCCGCAAAAATTCCCACTCCCCCTCCCCCTTCAGACTGTCCCCCCCAGTTCTCCTGTTGATTTTTCACCTCCTTCTTGTCTTCCCGTCTCCTCCTCCGAGCGTTCTCGCTCACCTGCTCTCGAACCTCAATCCTCGAGAATTCCCGCTCCCCCTCCCCCTTCATACCTCGAAACGCCCGATCTCTCAGAAGAGTCGCGCGTTTTCGAAGAAGCCCTCCAGGACTTCGTAGAGGAGTTACCGGACCTCAAAGAGGAACCGGAATCTTCCGATCCCGAAGGAGAGTCGGGGTCCCTTTTCGAAGACCAGGACAGGGAAGCCTGGTACAGGTATCTCCTAAATCAATTCCCCCCTTATCCTGTCCCTCTTACAGACGAGGATTACTGTGTCGGTCCAGATATAGACCTCGATAAATTCTACCATATCCTCCATACCAGTCCCCCCGGTTCCATAATTCCATTTTTTGGCCCGGGTTGCCCTTTTCCATTAGCCGTCCCCATCGAGGTTTTTTGGATGAAGTTCCCTTCCCCCTTCACCGTGCAATTCCAAGACCTTTAATAATCCTCCCCCTTTTTCTTTTTTTTTCTCTCTTCTCTCCCTCTACCGTCCAACCCTCACACATTTATTGTAAATAATTTTTCTAAACCTATTATTGTAAATTACCAACCGGAGTTTAAATTTTAGTTTCCCCGTTTAATTCCGGTTGACGCCCTCCGTATTCATTGTAACACCCGCGAGAACACAAATTCATCCACACACACATTTACACACAAACATATTAGATCTTAAGCAAGTTATTTTACAATAACAGTCTATAAAAATGAATCAGATGATTCATTATTAAATTGTACCTTTTAAAATTATCCGTTTTATTTCTTTGAATAAATGAAAAGTTAGATTTTAAAATTCGAGCAATTTATTAACCCGACCTCCTTCCTGTTGCACGAAATCGCACAAGGTCTCGTCCCGGGTAATAGGGATTCAGTTCCTTTACCAGAAAAGGGACCACCGAGCGAACGGCCCTTTCGATAGAGTAAGAGCGACCCTTCCGGTCGTTGACCTATTTCGGGCCCTGATCTGTTCGTTCGACTCTAGGAGACGCATCGTCTAGCGTTTGTCTAGAGGTAAGTAGGTTACGCCCTCCCGCTGACTCTTCCTTTATTTGAGTCTGGACGTAACAGTTTCGAACACTAACCATTTATCTTCAAATATTATCTGCATCGCATAGGTATTTGGCGATTGAGTATTATCAATTACTTTATTAGCAGACATAAGTAGAGTAGTAAGGCCGGTTCTAACTCTGGTCCTCTGAGGGGGGGTGAGGGGCGAGGGGAAACCGTCGGGGGGGGGGTATGACGTCACGCGGGGGAATCGCGTCCTAACCGGTAGGCTAGGGGTCCGCGGAGAGGGGGAGGGGGATCGCGTCCTAACCGATGGGCGAGGGTTCCGCGGAGAGGGGGGAGAGGGACCGCGTCCTAACCGATGGGCGAGGGGTCCCGCGGAGCGGGGAGGGGGACCGCGTCCTAACCGATAGGCGAGGGACCCGCTAACCTAACCGATAGGTGAGGGACCCGCGGGGAAGAGGGGAATCGCGGCGAAACCGATAGGCGAGGGACCCGCGAGGAAGAGGGAACGCGATGCCGCGAGGAGGCGTGGGAGAAGGATAGCGCGAGGCGTCCATATGAGCGTAAGACAAGGATAGCGTTTGCATGCACGTTGGAGAGAGATGGCGCGAGGCATACACGCTGGAGAGGGATAGCGCGAAGCATGCACTTGGAGAAAGAGAGAGAGAGATAGCGCGAGGCATGCACTTGGGAGAGAGAGATAGTGCGAAGCATGCACGCGGATGATACGGCGTTCGCAAGGCGGTGTGAGAGAGATAGCGCGAGGCATGCACGCGTGTAGGAAAAGGATAGCGTCCGCATTGGCGTGGGAAAAGATGACGTTCGCATGCATGTGGGAGAGAGAGAGAGATAGCGCGAGGCATGGACGTGGGAGAAGGAGGCGCAGAAATAATCAACATTTTTTATATATAATAATAATAATGTTTATTAAATATGTGTATAATATAAATGTGTGTGTGTGTGTGTTTAAAAAATAAAAATAATAATAAAAATAATAATAATATATAATATAATAATATAATAATATGTTAGGATGACGCTCTATCTGAAACATAAAAAATACAAGTCTTGTTAGTATATTAATTTAGTTTATATAAATCTAATATAAATTTTAAAAAAGAAGATACTTACAATTAATTCTTCGAGTATTTCAATGCGGTTCATAACGAGACGTCAGCTGCATTTTATATATCAAAGTCCCATTCCTTGTACATCACTTCTTCATGATCTCTCAGACGATGATCCAAATCTATTGTATTAGATTTCTTCAAGCCGATTTCTCGGCCTTGTATCATTTGTACAAGTGAAGTCACAGGAGTGTTTGTCGACAGCGCCGGGACACGGACATCTATGGGTTTATAACGTTTGCGTAACGAATGTCTTAAACTTTCAAGTCGCGCGATTCGGCCAAACAGCGATTGAATCCCGCGCCTCTGTTGTAACATCGCAAGTCGGTACTGTTCTTCCAACCACTCGAGACATTCAAGGCACGTTCTTTCCCATAACCCGCATGAACACGCCGAGTCCACCTCTATGAAATCCTCCCATAGATATTGTTCTAATCGCGCAATGTATTTGGGTTTCTCCATATTTCCAATTCAAGTCTTTTTCACAACACAAGTTTTTTTTTGTCCAGCTTATACAATGCAAATTGGGCACATATTGCAGGGAATTATCTGATACAGCGGTTTTCTACACTCTGCGCAAGCCGATCCCAGGATTAGGTCAAAAATTGCACTTTCATGTTCTCGCACAACACGAATATCCGAAAATAAGTCTAAAATTCGCATAAAACAGTCTGTGCAAAATTTTTCGTTGACGTCACTTTTATAATAAAAGTATATACAGCACATTTTCACCGCAGCTAAACTATTTATTTCAACTCGGTTTAAAGTACGTTGCTTTATGTCCGTAATAATATCAATACTGCAATCACTATTGTAATCGGAATCCTCCGAAAGTACGCGATCTTCATCTGATGAATCGTCCAACAAATTCTCAAATGCCATCAAGTTGTCATCTTCGAGAATGATATCCTCGTCATCATCGATAACTATAACTTCTTCGTCAGCCATAACACATATTGTTAAGATCGTCGTAAGGGCTGCGTACTATAACGCTGCACACTCCTCTCGATTATATATATTTAATTTAATATCTTTTGTCTCCTTCTAACTGGAGTATCATGTCTCATCTACCTCATCACTTTTCTACGTCTTAAGCAGAGTATGTCGAGAGAAAGATTTAAGTTTTGCAGACTGTGCACATCTATTACACAGTTTTTATTCATACATAAAGGATGGGTTAAATAATTAAATTCACAGATAAATAGTAAAATAACTTATTTATTACAAGCATCGTGAAGAATATCATTTACAGCACATGTCAATAACTCGCAATCTATGAGCGATTCGCCGTTAAACATATCACTTTCACGTATCGCTTTTGCAGCGTCGCATACATTAGCGATATTATTCTGTTGTAAAACAGTTACAAATTGTTTGAATTTTTCATTAACAATATGCGTATTTTGGTATAGTCAGTAATACATATGATCTATGCATTTTTCAAAATCTAATAAATAGAATAGAGTTGGCGGTTTCATATATAAAGAATTATTGGATAATCCTATTATTATAATATTCGAATTAGATATTTTAACCACTTCGAATGTTAAATCTCGGACCCGCAATGGGATTTCAGTCGATTGTAGAAGCTGTTCAATGTCCCCACGTTTCTGCATCAGCGATTTCCATGTTTCAAAAGGCAATATTATTTGATTGCCTCGATTATCGCCGAGAATCAATTCCACGCAAGATACAGCTCCAACGTTTATTCCAATGTCCAAATATTTGTATGACGTCGGGGTTAAGGCGTATCGTCTTCCGAGTATACGAACCGCACGACGAGGCTCGGATGAAATGCTAGGGAGTAAAAAAGAAAAAATATTATTTATATAAATATTTAAAAGATGTAAAAAATATTTAAAAAGTATAAAAAATTCTTTAAGTTAATTAAAACTTAATTGTTACATTTCTTCTTCTTACACGGTGAAGTTTCATCAGCATCTTGAATCGGAACGTAATAATTCATGAGGCTTCCTTCAGTAGGATACATTTTCTATGAACCTTTCACACAAGTGGTCGATGCAATACTGAACGTATTAAACATATTTAAAATATGTATTAGCGTTGCAAAATTGCAATGTGGTGGGGATTATTGCCGACGCGATATTTTTTTCAATTTTTCCATTCAAGCGCCGATGTACGGCTGCTTCGCGATGACATCACCCCCAGGTGTGAGATTTAGACGAATGCACAAAAATGCAATGTAATATAAAATTCTCAAGCGCCGATGTGCGGCTGCTTCGCGATGACATCATCCTCAGATATCCAAACGCGCGTGTAAAAACATGACAAAATCGTGAAATATAAGGATAATCCTCAGGATTAAACTGCACTAAAATACTTGGACAGCAGCATGTAATATGAAACTTTCGCGATGTATCTTGGCTGAGATGACATCATCTCTAGACGACCAAAAAAATGCATTAATCGACATTAGTCAAAATGTACGTGACAAACCGCGAAATAAAGATTTAGTTGATATATAAAAAATGCAACGTAATATAAAATTTTCAAGCGCCGATGTGTGGCTGCTTCGCAATGACATCACCCCTAGATATCAGAATTCAAACGCGTGTGTCAAAACGTGACAAAATCGTGAAATATAAGGATAATCCTCATGATTAAATTGCACTAACATACTTGGACAGCAGCGTGTAATTTGAAACTTTCGCGATGCATCTTGGCTGAGATGACATCATCTCTAGACGACAAAAATGCAATAATCGACATTAGTCAAAATGTACGTGACAAACCGCGAAATAAAGATTTAGTTGATACACATGATAGAAAGAGACATCAAGATAGAATATAAAATCATGGTAAAGAGGCACACCCTGTCAGTATTTTCGCCAAGAGTTCCGAGACAAGAGCTACTAGTAAGCGCGTCTTGTTAGCAAAATTATTGACATAAATTTGGAAATATGGCGGAAAACAGTGCCGAACGAAATCTGCGCGAGCAATCTGCAAGGGTGAATTCGAGAGAGGAGTACGTTGCGTGGGAGCAACGATGCGACGAATATATCGAATCGGTGGAAGAGCAAAGTCGAATCAAACGTCCACGATTATCGATCGGGATTCGACAATCGCTGATTGCCCGAATCGCACGACTCGAGGGATTGAAGAACTCGTTACGCAGGCGTTTTGTACACGCGGGTGCAGGATGCAGTACGCGGCAACACGGATTGATTTGGCGAGAGATCGATACGGCGTTCGAGAGCCGCATATTGACTGGTGCGGTTATAAATCATAATCACATCGAGCCTCGCCAATTTTTTGAGGATGCCAAAGACATTGTGCTCGAACACGTGCAAACCGTGCTGAAAAAACACTTTAATGTGAAAATTAATACAGTGTTCAATGGTGAATTTGTGACGGGTGATAAACGTGCAAATAAAAGTATCAATACGAGAAACTATGAACTCTTTCGCACAACCGATTTACGCGAATGGTACGAGCGGCGCGTTGTCGAGCCCACTCTAGCATCGCTCGAAGAATTTCAGGAACGCGATAGTGGGTGGGCATTATCGCGAATACTCGATTTAATCGTAAATATAAATAAATATAATCCTATGCGCGCGGGATGTCACATAAAATTACCGCGGGCGATAATAATGAAGAGAGCGGTGATCAACGTGCAATCTAATGACAATGCATGTTTCGCGTGGTCTGTGGTCGCCGTTTTACATCCAGCTGAAAGTTATGTTTATCGAGTATCTTCGTATTCGCATTATACGACAGTACTGAATCTCCAGGACATTGAGTTTCCAGTGACTGTGAATCAAATTAAAAAATTCGAACTTCTCAACAATATCTCAATCAATGTATATAGTATCGAGGAAAAGAACATTGTCCCGATACGTCTAAGTGAGCTGAAAAGAGACAAACACGTCAACTTGCTGTACGTGGAAGACAACAACGTTGGACATTTCGCGTGGATCAAGAATCTATCCAGGCTCGTGAGCTCGCAATTGAGCAAACATAATGGTCAAAAATATATCTGCGATCGGTACGTATATATTTAATAAATCACATTGTAGATATAATGCAACAAAAAATAAAAAAGTATTTCTTTTTACAGATGTTTGCACTACTTTGATTCGAATGGCAAATTACAATCACATACGGTGGACTGTCGAGAGATGAACGAGTGCGTTATCCGATTACCGAGCGATAAGGACAAGTGGCTCACGTTCAACAACTATAATCGGAAGGAGCGGCTTCCTTTCGTCGTGTACGCCGACTTGGAGTGTGTTTTGGAGAAGACGGAGGAAGAGAGAAACTATCAACATCATAAAGTATTTAGTATAGCTTATTATGTACATTGCTCGTACGACGATTCGTTATCCGCGTATCATTCTCGTCGCGATATCGATTGCATATCATGGTTCGTCGAAGAGCTAAAAAATTTAGCGCAGCGTGTAAAAAGTATTTTATCAGCTAATGTCCCCAAGGTAAATTTAACATCTGATGAATGTGAAAAATTTCACAACGCGACACAATGCCATATATGCGAGAAACCATTTGTACAAGACGATACACGCGTACGCGATCATTGTCATCTGACGGGGCGATACAGAGGTCCCGCGCATTCAAATTGCAATTTAAATTATAAAGATTCTTTTTGCATTCCAAAAGTTTTTCATAATTTATCCGGTTACGACGCACATTTTATTATAAAGGAAATAGCTACAGCGTTCGAAGGGGAAATTGAAATACTTCCGATAACAAAAGAAAAATATATATCGTTTACGAAAAATGTTAAACTTGGCGGAGAGAAATCACAAAATCATATTAAATTGCGTTTTATCGATTCGTATAAATTTCTCACAGCTAGTCTCGATAAATTGGCATCATTCTTGAATAAAGACAAACTCAAAATTTTAAAATCTGAATTTCAAAATTTATCAAATGACAATTTCAATTTATTAACACGGAAGGGCGTCTTTCCGTACGAATATATTGACTGCGTCGACAGGTTGCAAGATACGTGTTTACCACCGCGCGAATCATTTTACAGTTCCTTGACCGGTGACACAATATCCGAGAGCGATTACGCGCACGCCGAGAACGTGTGGGAGCGGTTCTCCATTCGAACGCTGGGCGAATATAGCGACTTGTATCTCAAAATTGATGTATTGTTATTAGCAGACATTTTTGAAAATTTCCGCGAGAGTTGTATTAAAAGTTATGGGCTCGACCCCGCGTATTACTATACTCTTCCCGGATACACGTGGGACGCCATGTTGAAGCATACGAATATTACATTCGAATTGCTTACGGATATCGACATGGTTTTATTCATCGAACGCGGAATACGCGGTGGTTTGAGTCAATGTTCCAACAGATACGCACATGCTAATAACAAGTATATGGAATCGTACGATCCATCGAAACCTTCATCATATCTCACGTACTTTGATGTAAATAATTTGTACGGATGGGCAATGTGTCAACCTTTGCCCTATGCAGATTTTCGATGGGTCGACGACGTATCCGATTTTGATACATCATCGATCGCGCTCGATTCGCCTATAGGCTACATCCTTAAAGTCGATCTCGAGTATCCGCAACGTGTTCACGATGCGCACACTGACCTACCGTTTTGCCCGACACGCGACAAACCACCTGGTAAGCGGCAGGATAAGCTGCTCGCAACTTTATATGATAAGAAGCGTTACGTAATACATTACCGCAACCTGCAGCAATGCACGCGACACGGACTTCGAGTTACAAAAATACATCGAATATTACAGTTTTCGCAATCTCCATGGCTTCGCAGTTATATCGAACTCAATACACAATTCCGAACACTCGCGAAAAATGATTTTGAAAAAAATTTATATAAATTAATGAATAATGCGGTATTTGGCAAAACGATGGAAAATGTGCGCAATCACGTTAATATTAAGCTCGTGACACATTGGGATGGAAGATATGGCGCAGAGGCGATGATCGCAAAACCAAATTTTCATAGTAGAAGCGTGTTTTCGGAGAATCTGATCGCCGTTGAATTGCGCAATCTCGAGGTGAAATTTAATAAACCAATCTACGTGAGTGTATACTCGACATATCCAAGACATGTTTGTACGAGTTTCACCATGATTATATGGTACTTATGTATCGAGAGAAATGTAAAGTCATGTACACCGACACCGACAGTCTCATATATCACATCGAGTGTGAAGATGTATACGAGAATATAAAGCGCAACGTCGGCAGATTCGATACCAGCGATTATGCGGTGGACAATGTGTACGGTATACCGCTCGCGAATAAAAAGATACCGGGTTTAATGAAGGATGAAAATAATGGCGCCATCATGACCGAATTCGTCGGGCTTAGGGCAAAAATGTACGCGTTGCGAGTAGATGGTAAGAAAGACACGAAAAAAGTAAAAGGCGTCAAGAGTAACGTCGTCGCGAGAACGATAACGTTCGACGATTACACGCGGTGTTTGAACGAAGAGATTGAAATGACGCGTTAGCAGTCTTGTATAAGATCTAAATTACACGAAGTATACACCATCCGCGAGACAAAAATTGCTCTAAGTCCGTACGATGACAAGCGGTATATCGTACCCGAAACCACCGACACGCTACCGTGGGGACATTACAAAATACCGTTATAAATATAAATCATGTATATTTATTGTAAATTATATGTATATTTTATAATGTATACAATATTGTTTATATTTCTAAAATATTATTATGTATTATTGTTAACATATTTATAATATATTATTTTTATCTATCCAAGAGTTGTGTGTCGCATCAAATCCCAGCCATTTCACATAAACCTCGTCACCCTTTTTGCGTATCACCTTTTCCACGAGATGTACGTCGGGATTAGCAACGCGTTGTAACTCGTATTCGTAAAATCCGCCGGCGATTGGATTCCCGCGCGAATCTTTGAGTACATAGGTCACGGGATTAGTTTTCTGCACTTTAACGATCTTAAACACTTCGGTCGACCAATTTGGCGTGTAACCTTTCTTAAAGATGGTCTTGACTTTACTCACGCGTACCGGCTCGTCTACTTTGAATCTTGCCGGTGCCGCAATCTTTACGTTGCTGTATACCGTATTTAAAAGTTTATCGGCGATCGCGGGGGTAACATCGATAGGTCTTATACCGATAGTGCGATGTTTTCGCGCATTGTACTCTCCAACGAGCCGGGACAACGCGTCGATCCACTTGTAATTTCCATTAAGCGTAAACATTTTCCACATATTGTTCTTTAACGTTCGGTTGAATCGTTCCACGACCGAGGCTTTCATGACAGAGTACGTCGAATAATGATTAATGCTATGCTTCTTCACGAGTTTCTGTACATTTGCGTTGTAAAATTCTTTTCCTCTGTCGGTTTGAAAATTTTTCGGGCATCTTCCATCGTCTCGAATTATCTTTGCGATCGTATCCGACAACTCGTTTCCACTCTTACTCTTGAGCGCTACAGCCCACGCATACTTGCTCAACACATCGATAACTGTGAGTATGTAGTTGTAGCCTTTGTTGAATCGTGCATATGGACGCATCTCGACCACGTCCGCCTGCCACAGATCGTCGTATCCGTGTACTATGACACGCCTACGTGGGAAATTTTTTCTCGCTGGAGCATGTAATTCTTCCACGAGCAGCTGTTTTTCAGAGGTCTTTTGCGACATATTTGATCGAGGCATAATTTGCAATAATGAGATAATTCCTCCACGTATATTCTTTATATATCTTTCTTCTCTTGCGCTGAATTAGATGTAGTCTGCGCGTGAGTTGCATACCGAAGCATTTTCTGCATCTCATCCATCATTATTTGCAGCGTTTGCACATTCGTCTCGAGCGTGATTATTTTTTTCTTAAGTTCTTCCATTCTATCTTCTAAAGGCTTGACACGTATTTTCACGTACTGTTTGTTTGCGGCATCAGTATCATCTTCCGGTTGCGCTACCTGTCGTATCTTGCGCGACCTTGCGTCAAAGCCGAAGGCTGTCTGACACAGAGCGTTATCGCGCACGTAATTTCTTAGTAATCCATTCCATTGATAGTATGAGTTGTTTGGTGTTCCCAACGATAATCCAAATTTATTAATCGACATTTCGATACAAACAATAATGACAGACTGACTCGTTTCGCCGATGCATAGATTAATTTATAATAAGGCCAGCTTCATAAAGTTCCTCGATAATTGATAATATTTCATTGTCGTGGGCATTGTTGCCGGCTTGACGCGAAGCTTCCAGCAATCGCAAGCGATCTACCAACTCGTTGGGATCATTCCAATGCACATAATCGATCTTATTATCGTTTAACGCCATAGCGCGCGGTATGTTTATACCTCTTCCAGCTTTTTTTCCAGGCGCTATTATATTTTTAATAGAGATTAATGGCGCTATTATATTTTTATACTTGTATCCCTTGTTACTTAACAATGGATTACGCATATCATTGCCACGTCTATGCGCATTTGTCGCCAGTAATATATTTTTGTATTTAATTTTATCATCGTCATTGTATACGTCACCGTCGGGTATTCTCTTGAAAATCAACTCGTAGAGACCTGGTGTTCCTACGTATCTTATTCCACCGATAATTATATTGTCATCTTTATCCATATCAAAAATTTTATCACCAAGCATCACTCCTTCGTTGCAAAATTTAACACTGTAAACATAATCCATACTGATATTTTTATCTTTACTCAAAATAGCTCCCACATATTTTTGCCCTAGTGGACTCAGATGTGTGCGCAATGTATTTCGACCCTCGGATGTTTGTAATTGATATTGAACCGACGTCACAAGCGTTTCAGGCGTGGTTTCGAAAATCTCTTCCACATACGTAGACGATCTTTCGTACAATATTTGACTCGATTGTACATCTTTTATCGGAGTAGAAGCAACCACATTCGATAATTGTTTCCTTCGCTTACGTTTTGATTGATTTGGAGTAGAAGTTATTAGCGAATCGTTCAATGATATATTTGACCTTGTCCGCTTTGTTCCAGATTCTTCTTTCAGATGCTTGTCTTCGAGCATACTCGATGGTTCGATTTTCGCTTCATTAGATTCCACATTGATTGTATTTTCGACAAGTTGTTTTAGAGGTTCGATAATTGGTTTAAAGTGCCTCTCCAATGCGACGTCTTCCTCCATTTGACCGGTTTTTAAAGAACGATATTTTTTGCGGATTGATTCGCTCGTTTTTACAATCTCTCTCGCAATCTTCTCACGATCGTCACTGTCAATCGTCGTCGTCATGTTGCGCTCGGATGAAAATTTTTAGACGTTGCTCGATCGATGTATCGATAGCGACTAACCACTTTACGGTATTGCAAAATCGTTAAATCCTTTTCGATATCGTCCATTAGTCTGTAAACTGTCTTTATCAATCAATACAAATCTATACTCGTGTTGCCAACATTTCTGACAGAATGCGCGAAAATCGCCGTAAGACATGTCAGTATTTACATGATGGTTGTATACATGTTTCAAGTTTGTACCATCTTGTTTAAATAAAATCAGTAAATTTGCATTGTCCCGTATAAGATGCTTGGGTATCTTGGCATACGTTTGACAAAGATAGAAACAGTCGACGCTCGAGTGTCGACCCATTGCAAAGTACTCTCTTATCGTATCTTGCTTATCGCATGCCACGTCGTCAAAGATAAAAATGGAATTCGGAAGCGCCTCGCTCGGTGGAATAACGTCACTATTATTAGAGAATGTAAAATAACCAATTTCATCGATCGATAATAGCAAATTTTCCAAATATCGATATTTCGGTTGTTGAAGTGATTTCGAGTATACGTACACATTCTCGAAATGTACACCGTGTGGACTTTCTATCAAACTTATTAACACGTTAGTCTTACCGCAATTCGAAGGACCGCAAATGATACCGCGTATAGTAGTCGGCAGCATGTTTCCATGCTTGCGTATTTCTTTCACGGACATTACTCGTGTTTTATCGTCAAAATTTATCACTTTGATTATCGTCGCTTGTCGCGCGAACCGCATGTTTGCTCTCGCGAGTCTCAAATCAGATTTTGGAAAATGAGTCATCGGGGCCCTATTTATAGAGGTGCACCGAATCGAAACCGCTCAGTCTCAAAAATGTTTCTTCTTCTATCGGTTGACAGCGATATTCTCGAGCTTACCACCGAGCAGTTACAGATTATCCCCAAGATTGTTTTACTGCGAGACTTTGGTAGCTACGTGGAACAATTGTGGGACAAGCTTCCCGAACATATAAAAGCTGACTCAGAGGTTCAACAGTATCGTCGACGCACGCGACATTATAATTTGCCGTGCCAACAAACACATTTCGACGGTCCAACACCGTTAATAAAAGATTGTGGCAAATGCCAGCAAAAATTATAAGAGGTAGCGGTTTGTTGAATCGTGTGATAAACGCACTTCCTATCGAATTACATATTCCAGGCTATCAGTTTTGCGGACCGGGAACTCATTTAGAAACGCGATTGGCTAGAGGCGATCGAGGTATCAATCCATTGGATGCCGCGTGTCGCGAGCACGACATAGCTTATTCTGGAAGCAACGATCTCGGTCAACGACACGTTGCGGATAATATACTCGCCACGAAAGCGCGAACACGTATTACCGCGAGAGATTCGACTATTGGTGAGAAAGCAGCCGCTACAGCTGTTTGGGCGGCTATGAAAGCAAAGACAAAATTCGGTATGGGGATGAAAACAAAAAAATCATCGATGAAGAAAAAGACTGCGAAAAAACGAATACTTCCTATAGCGAAGCGCGGTGGTATCTTACCCATTTTACCATTATTGGGAGTTCTCGGTTCGTTGGCTGGCGGAGCAGCGGGAATCGCGAAGGCGGTGAACGATAGCAAGGCGGCGCAACGTCAGCTCGAAGAAATGCAGCGTCATAATCGCGCCATGGAAGGTCACGGTCTTTATCTCGCTCCATACAAGCGCGGACGAGGGTTCTCAACAGCGGCCAAGAAAAAAAACGTCAAAATAAAAATGCCTGCCGGTGTAACAACTAATGTACAATTGGAACAACATGCAAGACGTATGCGTATACAATTTTTTAGAGGCGTTTTCATGCGCAATAATTTACCGATAAACGGTATACGGCGAAATGAGAGCGGTATCGTCAATTTGGATGACGTCGATGGTTTCGGTACTCATTGGGTTGCGTATGCAAAGAGGGGAGATCGTGTGGTATATTTCGATAGTTTTGGAAATCTTCGACCGCCCAAGGAATTAGTGCGATATTTTGGACTGAATGTTGCAAATATAGAATACAATCACACGGCCTATCAAAATTATAATCAAAGTATTTGTGGACAATTGTGTCTTCGATTTCTTCAAACGGTCGATGATCGATATGAATTTAAAGCCTGACAATTCACCGTCGCGACTCAGTATTCGTTCGACAGTTTTCCAGCATGTCACTCACGCTTACGTTGACCGGCAAGAGTAGCGTTCTTGCTGTAAGCTACTTTCCAGCTATAGATTTAAACGATGGCGATTACGAGCTTGGTTTAACGGATTTTGAAACTTATCATACGATATCGAACGTGAATTCTTGGAATAATAAATTTTATTTTGATAACGACGATAAGGAAATTACGATTCCCGAAGGATCGTACGAATTACACGCAATAAACGAATATCTCCGACGTGCAATTTTGCGACATCGACGCGTAGTTGATTCCAACGATATTGTTGATGGCGAAGAACACGATGAATATCCAATAATGCTTCGCGCTAATCAAAATACGCTAAAAAGTGAAATCAAATGTGTCTATAGAATAAATTTTAGTGAACCGGGCAACGTTGGATCGTTGTTGGGATTCTCGTCGAATCGTATATTACAGCCTCGGATATGGCACGAATCGGATGTACCGATAAATATTATTAGCGTAAATATTATTCGTATAGAATGCAGCGTAACCACTGGCGCGTACAGCAATGACAAGCGCGTACACACGATACATGAATTTTCACCGAGCGTGCCGCCAGGATATAAGATATCGGAAACGCCAGCACAGATCATTTATCTACCGATCGTCGCACGGAGCATTACTGATTTAACGATACGCATCGTTGATCAAGAAGGACATTTGCTCGATTTTCGAGGAGAGGAAATTACCGTAAGATTGCATATACGGCGGCGGCAAAACTAAAGCGTTTGACAAATGAAATGCTTGTGTTGAACGAAAGCACGGAGCACGCGAGAGACAATATCTTTACGAGGGACAATATTTTTGCGAGAAGGCGAGTGACTGCGGTATCGGGTGACAATAATCAGATATCTGGTTACGCTAAAAATAAGCTCAGCGCGTTGAATCGCGAGTTTTTAAAATCATTGGGATTCGTTGTACGAAATACTTGAACGATATGATTGACATCTTGAATATCGGAGGCGAGCCGATCTTGACGATCGTATCGTCAAGATTGATACTCATACGTACAATCCATACGCCAACACAACGCTTGCATATAGCGACGAGATACGGATACCGATACAACATCAAGATTTGTACACGTTACCATGTGAAAGTTTTCTATACGTCGGAGGGAAAGTTGAGGGTGCGTAAAGTAGATGAAGGGGCAAGAGTGGTATTGGGAAACAATTGTGTCGCGTTTATGTTTGATGAACTTCGATATGAACTCGACGGTGTGGAGATTGACCGCAACAGAAACGTTGGAATAACTTCCACGATTAAAAACTATGTCTCTCTAACAACCGAGAAAGGTAAAATCTTGGAGAATGCTGCGTGGAATATGTCGCATAATGCTGCTGAAGCTTACTTCAATTTTTGCGTGCTGCTAAACATACTATTGGGATTTTGCGAAGATTATAAGCGAGTTGTGATCAACGCTCGTCACGAATTAATTCTGATACGTTCGCGCAACGACAACAATTGCATATTTGGACATGTTTCGGCTGAAGCTGATATCGAATTATTCAAGATACAATGGCGTATGCCTCATGTAATATTGAGCGAGATCAATAAACTATGCTTGCTACGCGCGTTGGAAAGCGGGCGATACTTGAATATGAGTTTTCGCTCTTGGGATCTATACGAATTTCCTCTATTGCATAATACGACTAAGCATTCGTGGACTGTGAAAGCCGCCTCTCAGCTGGAGAAGCCGCGATACGTGATCTTTGCGCTGCAGACTGGCAGAAAAAATGCTGTGTCAAAAGATATTACTACATTCGACGACTGCAAATTGACCAACGTTAAACTCTATCTAAACTCGGAATTTTATCCCTACGATGATTTGAATTTAGATTTCGATAAAAATAGATTCGCCCTCTTGTTCGATATGTACTCTCGTTTTCGCAAATCTTATTACGGATGTGATAATAATGATGTGCTATTAAACATTTCAAAATTTTACATTGCGGTCCTCTCGCGGTTATCGATTGCTCGCGACAAAACGAGTCTGTCAAAAATTCCACCGTGGACGTGAGATTAGAGTTTGAGTGCAAGGAGGATATACCAGCAAATACCACCGCCTATTGTCTCATCTTGCACGATCGCGTTGTCGAATATTGCCCATTGACCAACGTAGTTCGTAAAATTACCTAAATCAGCAAATATCCCCTCCAATGTCAAAAATATATAAAGATTGAGATTTTGACGATCGACAGCAGTCGTACATCGTTCTTGCAATCGTACAGTAATATTATCAGCATGATCGCGCCAACGTTTGTGGATCTGCAAGGATTCATTATCGGGAGAAACTTTGTCGTGAAGGAAGTAGCGATACTGAGAAATGGATTTGTTCTTTCTCACTACTTTTTTGCAAGTCCCGTACCATGGCGTGCGCTTACAAAATCTGAGAGATGCCAAGCTTCATGGCTAATCGGACATCACCATGGGCTTCAATAGGAGGATGGAAACGTTCCATACAGCTTCGCCAGGCGTTTGATTACGAGAGCTGTGATGGGTGCGGCGGAAGAGGAAGATGGAGCATCTCCTATCGTGTACGTTAAAGGACACGAAAAACGAGAATGGCTGGCCGATATACTTGACGATGATGCGAGAAACGACGTTATTATTGAGACCTTGGATGCGGACTATGAAGATATCACTTCGTTAAATAAGCTAGATGTTACTAATACTATGCGCTGTGAAAAACATTTGAAAAATTGCGCTTTACAAAATGTATTTAAAATATTCAATTGGTGGACGAATCATCATAAAGATTCACCCAAACATTTTTTAGAATAAATTATTGTTAAAATATATTTTATTCTCTTTTGTTCTTCCCTTTTCCTCTTTCTTATCCCAGTATGCGAGTATTAAATTTCAGTACGTGACGTTAGATAGCGGCGTCAGCCACCTTATCAGACTACAGATGTTACATTTCAGTACATGGACATAGAGTTTAAATATTTGAATGGTGTATAAATAATTGTTTGTCGTTCAAAGCCGTTCGATAGCCGTTCAATAGTCGTTCAATAGTTGTTCATAGCCGTTCGATAGCCGTTCGAAAGCTGTTCAAAGCCGTTCGATAGCCGTTCAATAGTCGTTCGATAGTCGTTCGATAGCCGTTCGATAGCTGTTCAAAGCCGTTCAAAAGCCGTTCATAGCCGTTCGATAGCCGTCCGATAGCCGTTCGATAGCCGTTTGATAGCCGTTCGATAGTGGTTTACATATTATAATAATAATAATAATACATTCATATTTAAAAGACTTGTAGACAATTGCCCGCGGGAACGTGCTACCTTTTTTTCTTATCAAGAGCTGAGAGTAAGAGTTCTTCGTAAGTGATTCATCCCCTACTCTAAAATGTTCGAGACAATGTCTGCCCAGTCGTGTCCGTCACAAAGTATCTGACAGCGAACGTTTAACAGTCCATTAAGTGATAAAGTAAAAGTGTTCAAAAATGCCATCTTTAATTGAAGCCGTGTTGCGCCGGGGTTGCTGGAACGCGTCATGGTGGGCGCAGGATCTCGCAATGGGGCTATTGCGGGTTTTGCTGAATCTGGTGTGTTTCCAAAGAGTAAGTAATATTTGTTTTATATTAATTATTTATAATATATTAATTATTTATAATATATATTATAATTTGATTTAATTTAATTTATAGTACGACTTTACTGGCGACATCCGGATTCCCGTTTCGTTAATATAGAACACCGGCGGTTTATAAGAACATTGCGACGACACGACCGCGAATTTGTGGCTATAGACGTTTGGTGGGATTACGGCCCCGACGGCCTCTACATGGGTCTCAGACGTCTATTCGGTCTCGAGCCCTATGAGGAGGATGTAGAGGAGTCGTGGGACGAGCCACCGAGCAAGAGGTCGAAGGATTGATTGTAAGTATCCTTTTTAAAAGTTATAATATATTAAATATTAAACATGAAATTAGTATACTAATAAGATTTCTTTCTGTTTCAGAAGGAGCCTACATATTATATTATTTTTATTATTATTTTATTATTATTTTTATTTTTTAAACACACACACATTTATATATACACATATTTAATAAACATTATTATTATTATTATATATAAAAAATGTTGATTATTTCTGCGCCTCCTTCTCCCACGTCCATGCATGCCTCGCGCTGTCTCTCTCTCTCCCACATGCATGCGAACGTCATCTTTTCCCACGCCAATGCGGACTCTATCCTTTTCCTACACGCGTGCATGCCTCGCGCTATCTCTCTCACACCGCCTTGCGAACGCCGTATCATCCGCGTGCATGCTTCGCGCTATCTCTCTCTCCCAAGTGCATGCCTCGCGCTATCTCTCTCTCTTTCTCCCAAGTGCATGCTTCGCGCTATCCCTCTCCAGCGTGTATGCCTCGCGCCATCTCTCTCCAACGTGCATGCAAACGCTATCCTTGTCTTACGCTCATATGGACGCCTCGCGCTATCCTTCTCCCACGCCTCCTCGCGACATCGCGTTCCCTCTTCCTCGCGGGTCCCTCGCCTATCGGTTTCGCCGCGATCCCCCTCTTCCCCGCGGGTCCCTCACCTATCGGTTAGGTTAGCGGGTCCCTCGCCTATCGGTTAGGACGCGGTCCCCCTCCCCCTCTCCGCGGGACCCCTCGCCCATCGGTTAGGACGCGGTCCCTCTCCCCCTCTCCGCGGAACCCTCGCCCATCGGTTAGGACGCGATCTCCCTCCCCCTCTCCGCGGACCCCTTGCCTACCGGTTAGGACGTGATTCCCCCGCGTGACGTCATACCCCCGCGCCGGTTTCCCCTCGCCCCTCCCCTCCCCTCAGTGGACCTGAGTTAGAACCGGCCTTACTACTCTACTGACATAAATTGAACACAATAAAAATTAGAATATTATTTATTTAAATTTTATTATTGTTTAACACTTTAAAACAGACTATATAAATATTTAATAATTTAAAACAATTGAGCATTTAACTTTAACACTCTTACAACAAATAATTCTTAATTATACAAACAAATAGGTAATTATTTCGAATAAGGCCTTTTCTGAATTTTGAGAAATATGATCGGATCTCTCGGTAAAACTCTTTGTTGTGACCCCAACAGTAATAATCAGTCGGGGAACCCGACCCCCGTCTCCCCCAAACCCCAAAAAAACGAAAAACCCCGAAAATTACCGAAAATTAGGTAATTATGTACTATAAAGTCCACTCCACAACCAAACTAAATTTTAATTTTAAATCAGCAATAGGTTCGGGTTAGGTTATATATTCCGGAAATGAAGCCCCCCCTACGGGGGGCCGGAACCCACTGCATCCGCGCATACACTTTTCCATCCACACAACAATTTTGGGGTGGACCACGCTTTGCTTTGTAAAGTATATGCGTGGACACAGTGGGTTCCGCCTCCCCTACGGGGGGGGGGCTCCACTTCCGGAAGATATAACCTAACCCAAACCTATTCCTGATTTAAAACTATTTGGTTTGGGTTAGGTTATATCGTTCGGAAGTGGTGCCCCCGAAGGGGGGGGGGCGGAACCCACTGTGTCCACGCATATACTTTACAAAGCAAAGCGAGGTCCACTCCACGATTGTTGTGTGAATGAGAAAGTGTATGCGTGGATGCAGTGGGTTCCGCCCCCCGTACGGGGGGCTCCACTTCTGGATGATATAACCTAACCCAAACCTAATTTTAATTTTAAATCAGAAATAGGTAATTATCCAATTTTGGGTAATTTCGGGGGTTTTTCGTTTTTTAGGGGAGGGGGTGATGGTGGTCGGGCTCCCCTGACTGATTATCACTGTTGGGGTCACAACAAAGAGTTTTACCGAGAGATCCAATCATATTTCTCAAAATTCAGAAAAGTCCTTATTTGAAACAATTACCACAAATATTCTGAATAATATTAAGCTGCTTAACAAGATTTAGCCTTAATGCAGCTAATTTTTTTATTCAGTGCTTATAGCAGCAGATTTTTAATAAAGCGCTTATAGCAGCTGATTTTTTAATACAGCGATTATGGCAGCCGAAACCCAGCGCCAGAGAGCAGCCATTATAACAATTGACAAAATTGTCAATCACGTTTAATCTGCAAATAAAAATGTTTATTTATTATTATTAATTACAGTCCATGATAATATCACATATAAATATATTTAATTAATACATATTGTCGTAACCCGACCGATTTCTTAATATTAAAAGATAAAACAAGTAAAGGAGAACAGAAAAGATTGAGAAAGAGCTGATCGAAGCAAAGCATTAGAATCAGGGAAAGAGCCCAAGGAAAAGTAATTAAGAAAGAATAAAAGTAATAAAAGATTATTAATAAAATAAAAGTAAGATACGTGACTAAAGAGAAGGAAGTCACAGTCAAGTTCTCGGAAGCTGAGTAAGCAGCTGACGAGACGGACTGACAAGCGGAGCACGGGACATGCTCCGGTCAGGGTCACCACACTCCTCCCTAATCAACGACCTAATTAATTAAGATATATGTATAATAAGCGCGAGATACACTCGCACACTCGCTCGCTCAGTAATATTATCGCACAGTATCGAAGTACCGTACGTATCGCGCCCGACTATTATAATCGCGAATAAGTGAAAGTGTACTAAATCTTGCAAAATATACTAATTATACCTAACATCCGGGAGTGTCTTATTACGAGCGTGGATCCTAATCCTTTGGGCGTACAAATCCCTAAAGACCTCTTCCTTAGCGGCTAGAGGCACAACATTAATTGGTGGCAGCGGTGGGATACTCCAGCTCTAACAAGATCGACACCGGCAAAGGTCCACAACCATGAGGAAGAAAATTTCCGTGGAATCGACAGAACGAGAGACAGCAAGGGAAACTCCGTCAAATGGTCAACAACTACAACCAAGAGAAAAGGAAGTCCATCTGGAACTTCGAGTCACCCGGTACATCGAGGCGACAGCGATAAGCGGAACCTGAGAAGGTGCACCAACGTTCAAACGAGAATTAGAAGTCTGTTATGCAAGTAAAAAGAGTACGACCCATCTACAAATCGAATTCAACGCGCTAAAACAAAAACCAGGAGAAAGCGCGCGAACTTACGGACTTATTGTTAGAGCAGACAAACTAGCTATGGAGCTATACGAATCAATGATGGAAGGACGTCATCATACAGCAGATAATAAACGCGCAATAATGGAAATAATACAGCAGCAAGCCTTAGAAAATTTCCAAATAGGATTGCAAGACGAAATTAAAACAATTGTTCGATCGCGCGGATATGCTACGTTGCAAGAAGCAATACCAGCGGCCAGCGCGGAAGAAAAGGTTAAAGGACCGTCCGCGACCGGCACGCGAAGCAAAATCACTTTTACACCGACCTATAAACAGGAAAATAAAATAAATGTGCAATGTCAAAAATGCGGAAAAACCGGGCATTACGGCCGAGATTGTCGAACTAGCCGATACGCGAACCGATTTTCATTGCCGAAACCCGATAGACAACCCCGCGTAAATACGGTAAATAAATATTGCAATTATTGCAAAAAATCCGGACATGATCGCGAAGAATGTTGGCTATTACACGGACGACCCAATAGAGATCAATCAAGCCGAACCTAACAATATAATTCGCGACCGGAAAATAAAAACCGCAAGAGTAGCGAGCAAGGAAAAAAGAAATTTAACTCCGCGCAAAGTAGCGATGAGGAGGAAAGGAACGAAAGAAAGTCGCACCGACTTACAATTGAATATCAAGTATCACACTTTAAAAATACACCGCATATACAGACAGGATTGGACCTTGTCACATTACCGATGCGAGAAGCGAAACGCGAAAAAATAAATTTGCTATTCGATATAGGAGCCGCAATATCATTAATTAAAGTGAAACATTTAAAAGGTGAAACGTTAATAGAAGAAGAAAAGATAACGCTCACCGGCGTAACGGACATAAGATATGTACAATTGGAAAGTTTAATGCGACAATAACTCTGGAAGAGCGCCGAATCAAGCACACTGTATACGTTGTTAAGGATGTCTTTCTGATAGAATATGACGGAATACTAGGAGTTGATTTTCTACGAAAACGTCAAGCCACTTGCAATTATAAAACAAAACAATTAAAGGTAGGACAGCATATCTTAAAGCTTTACTTCTATCTAAAAATGACGTTGAAACCACGTAGCGAAACAATAATACAGGTCGCTACTGATAAAAACATAGTAGGCGTAATACAGGCAGAAGAAATAATACCAAAAATATTTATAGGTAATTGCCTAGTAAAATCTACGAATTACCTACGTGCAGCAAACATTCTAAATACAACGGATAATATAATCGAAATGTTAATGCCGCAAGTATTAGGTGTACAACTTTGCTTCCGCCGTTTTTTTCCGAAATTCGAGGCTTTATTGTAAAAAACTGGTTATACATTTATGATTCAAAGTATTGTCCATCGCTGGCCACTACTTTCTCCCATCTTTCGGCAGCGTACGAATCCCGTGTTGAAAAAACTGGTCATCTTTTGAAGCGATCCACGAATCGATCCAATTTCTTACTTCTTCATAAGACCGGAAATGCTGGTCAACCAGGCCGTGTGCCATTGATCGAAACAAGTGATAGTCAGAGGGAGCAACGTCTGGAGAATACGGCGAGTGGGGTAGGACTTCCCATTTCAACGTTTCCAAGTATGTCTTGACCACTTTCGCAACATGGGGTCGAGCATTATCATGCTGCAAAATCACTTTATCGTGTCTCTCGTTGTATTGCGGCCGTTTGTCTTTTAATGCTCGGCTCAAACGCATTAATTGCGTTCGATAACGATCGCCTGTGATTGTTTCAGTCGGTTTTAACAGCTCATAATACACTACGCCCGAGCTGGTCCCACCAAATACAGAGCATGACCTTGGAGCCGTGAATATTCGGTTTGGCCGTCGACGTGGAAGCATGGCCGGGATATCTCTATGATTTTCTGCGCTTGGGTTATCGTAATGAACCCATTTTTCGTCCCAGTCACAATGCGATGCAGAAATTCCTTCCGTCTTTGCCTTTCAAGCAACTGTTCACAAGCAAACAAACGCCGTTCAACATCTCTCGGTTTCAACTCGTACGGCACCCAATTTCCTTGCTTCTGAATCATTCCCATGTCTTTGAGGCGTTTTGCAGTTGCTTGTTGAGTCACTCCCAATGATCGTGCCAATTCTTCTTGACTTTGACTCGAGTCTTCATTAAGTAATGCCTCCAATTCTGCATCTTCGAAAACCTTCTCTCTTCCACCGCTATGCCGGTCTTCGACGTGAAAATCACCGTTCTTGAAAGCGTTGAAACCACTCACGACACGTTCTTTCACTAATAGCGGCCTCACCATAAGTATTTGAGAGCATTCGATGAGCCTTAGCCGCAGATTTTCTTCATATTGAAGCAGAAAATAAAACCTCCCGCAAATGACGAGAATTTGGCTCGTAAACTGACATTTTCAATCGAGAATAACTTTATGATGCAGACACAAATCGACTAATGTTTCTATCGGGTTATGTTGACAGATGCCCAAGTTTATTGCATGACGTTTATGATCTATTTATTCGACCACTACTTACCGCTAAAGCCATCTATAGGAAAACGGCGGAAGCAAAGTTGTACACCTAATAAGTATAGAGGAAATCAAACGAAGTGAAACAGAAGAAATTAACGTAGTACGAACGCCAAATAAAGAGAAAGTAATCCCGCGTAGTGAAAAAGTATTACGATTATTACGTACATAACATTTAAATAAAGAAGAAAAAAAAAAATGATAATGGAAATCTGCAAGGATTTTAGCAACGTGATGCATATCGAAGGAGAACCACTGACGTGTACAGATACCGTCGCGCATAAGATTGCAACGCAAGCAGATAGCTCACCGGTCAACGTACGGCCTTACCGCCTGCCGGAGAAGCATAAAGAGAAGTAAATCGACAAGTCCGAGAAATGTTAAAAAATAAAATAATTCGACCAAGCACGAGCCAATGGAACGCACCGTAAAGCCTGTATCAGACTACACATTGAAAATGGAAGATTGAAGATTAAAGATTGGAATTTGACTAATCAGAACAAAAAGGACTAAAATTTCTTTGTTCTGATTGGTTAAATTTCAATCTTGAATCTTAAATCTCAATCTTCAATGCGTAGTCTGATACGGGCTTTATTGGTAGTCCCTAAGAAAGCCGATGCGTCAGGAAAACAGAAATTACGAGTAGTCGTAGATTTCAGAAAATTAAATGATCTAACTATAGGAGATTCATTTCCCTTACCGGATATAACGGATATATTAGATCAGCTTGGAAACGCCAAGTACTTTACAATCCTGGATTTAGCATCCGGAACCAAATTCCGATGGAAGAAGGCGACAAATGCAAAACTGCTTTTCCTCACGGGCATTATGAATACAATAGAATGCCCTTCGGATTAAAAAATGCGCCAGCCACATTTCAAAGGCTAATGAATTGAATACTGATAGGCATACAAGGAATAAAATGCCTAGTATATTTAGATGACATCATAATCTACGGGAGCCAGCTTACAAGATCATAACAAGAGACTCATCGAAGTCCTACGAAGATTGCGAGAAAACAATCTGAAATTACAGCCGGACAAATGCGAATTCCTACGAAAAGAAGTGACATACTTAGGTCATATAATTACAGAAAACGGAATATCGCCGGATCCATCCAAATTGGAAACCGTAAGAAATTTCCGACGCCTAGGAAAGTGAAAGATATTCTAGCTTTTATAGGATTAGCCGGATACTATAGAAAATTTATTGAAAATTTCTCTAAAATCGCGAAACCACTAACGAAGTTAACAAAAAAGGAAAATAAATTTGAGTGGACGCAAGAACAACAACAAGCATTTGAAATGCTTAAAGAAAAATTAACGACGGCACCTTTATTAAAATATCCAGATTTTGAAAAAGAATTTATCGTAACGACCGATGCATCAGACTATGCAATCGGAGCGATATTATCGCAAGGACAAATAGGCCAAGATCAACCGATAGCATATGCTAGTCGAATACTATCAAAGGCCGAACAAAATATAATGCGACCAAAAAAGAACTATTAGCAATAGTATGGGCCGTTAAACATTTTCGACTGTACTTATACGGGACAAAATTTACAATAGTCACAGATCATAAATCGCTCGTATGGTTATTCAGTTAACCGACCCTGGATCTCGATTAATTAGATGGAGATTAAAATTAGAAGAATACGACTATGAATCATACACAAGGCCGGGACAGCGAACAGAAACGCTGACGCGTTAAGTCGACACGTGGCGGATATCAACAACGTCGAGGAGGATGAGACCAACGACACGAAGATAACGCGAGAATACACAGAAGACGAGAAGCGACGTATTCTATACGAATATCACGATGCACCTGTGGGAGGGCATCAAGGAAAAGAGCGCACGATTAATCGAATTCGCCTAATGCACAATTGGCGAGAATTGACAAAAGATGTCGAAGGTTACATAACAAAATGCGAATTTTGCCAGAAAAACAAATTACCGCGAAAAATCAAAGCACCGCTAATAATAACAGATACTGCCCATAAGCCTTTCGAAAATGTGCTTTAGACATCTGTTATAGCCCAAAACGGCTATAACCAAATTAGTATAATTATTAATTATTAAATATTATTTAACGTCTTGCGACTATAACTCGAAGTCGAGGAAGACGTATAAAGTTACGAGCGCAATCGCTGACAAAACGAGCCACGCGCGGAGGCCACGCGATCGCGAGACTTGAAGAACGACGCGCCGGAAATGCAAGCAAAGAATATACGTAGCTTGCATCCGGTTTTTTCCACCCGAAATCGAGCGACACGACCACCTATGGTCCTGTCGCCAAGCTATCCCCTCCGAAAACTAATCGAACAGGAGATGATAAAACTACCCACCTCGAACGAGCGCCAGGCAGTCCTAATCACAAAATCACCCAAAACAGTTATAATCATACAATTATACAGTACAGTCAAATTTAATAAAGAGCAACCGCGAGACGGACAATTGAAATCGTTTTTAATAAAAAAGAGCGTCCCAGCTGATCTCGCGACGGCAGCCGCGATATCAGGCACGCGAAGCAACTCTATACCGCGATAAGCCGAGTTGAAGTGCGCAAAGGAAAAGAAGAGTTAAAGTCGATGTAATTGAATAAATGGTTTTTATTCTACTCAAACTACAATATTTAATACAACGGCGGAACGACCCTGCACGATCCCAAACTCCTTAGTTCTAATTTGGCCAACGATCCCCAAAAATTCCATGTGCTTCCACGGAAGCACAACAAGAGTAAAACACAAGAGACACAAAAACGCTTCACCAAAAAATCGAAAACAAATAAAAACAATATTTGAAATAAAAAACAAGGATAAGTTAAAGAAAACAAATTAAGAGGAACATTTATTTATGATAGGAAAGTACGAGTGGTCAAGGAGAGTAGTATCTTCCTGTAAATTAATGCCGTTCTTTTGATCCTTTATATGTAGCATTTCCGATATGCATCTTTTAACGTGAGAGGATTCTTTGTCTAATATACGGATGTTATTCCAATTAAATTCGTGGCCGGCAAGACGATAGAAAGTAATAACGGAATGGAAAGACACAGCTCTATTTATATTTGAACGATGCTCTTTAATTCGAGTTGATAGTTGTCTGCTGGTTTGACCCACATAAGAAGTATCGCAATTCAGACAACAGATCTTGTAGACGACATTGCTATGATTTTCAGAGGGAAGAGGATCCTTATATGCTTTAATAAATTTATTAAGTTTATTTGTGCATACATATGCCATAGATGTGTTAATATTTTTATTAACAGTGACCATCTCTCCTTCCCTCCCTTCCGGTTCCCCTCCTTCTTCCCGTACATATATCACCGTTCCCTACGTAAAAGGTGTCACGGAGAGATGGTCACTGTTAATTAAAAATATTAACACATCTATTGCATATGTATGCACAAATAAACTTAATAAATTTATTAAAGCATATAAGGTTCCTCTTCCCTCTGAAAATGATAGCAATGTCGTCTACAAGATCTGTTGTCTGAATTGCGATGCTTCTTATGTGGGTCAAACCAGCAGACAACTATCAACTCAAATTAAAGAGCATCGTTCAAATATAAATAGAGCTGTGTCTTCCCACTCCGTTATTACTTTCCATCGCCTCGGCGGCCACGAATTTGATTAAAATAACATCCGTATATTAGACGAAGAATCATCTCACGTTTAAAAGCATATCGGAAATGCTACATATAAAGGATCAAAAGAACGGCATTAATTTACAGGAAGATACTACTCTCCTTGACCACTCGTACTTTCCTATCATAAATAAATGTTCCTCTTAATTTGTTTTCTTTTAACTTATCCTTGTTTTTTGATTTCACATATTGTTTTTATTTGTTTTCGATTTTTTGGTGAAGCGTTTTGTGTCTCTTGTGTTTTAC